>CM019748.1:24200720-24484170 GCA_009761775.1 Ficus carica | reverse complement strand
CTTCGAAAACCAACACTCAGTGAACCGAGGACTCAGGGCTTGGCTCATCCCGGCCGCTACGTGGCGCGGGTGGAAGAACGGTTGGCCGGTCCTCCCGGGAACGGTCGGAGCGAACTTCATGGCGGCCCGGTTGATGGTCCTCCCTTGGCCTATCCTTTCTCGGCCGGTCCGTGCACACCTCTGGGCGGCTCGCCGGTCAGCTGGTCTACGTCACAGTGGGGGCGGCCGTTTTGGCCGGAGCAACAGTGGGCACTGCCCCTCCACTTGGGGGTACCGTTGACGTCCCCTCCTTGCCCTAGCCCTTCCCGAGCCTCGCGTTCTTCTGAAGCCGGGCGATCCTTTCCTCCGTGCTCGGGCGCTTGGTCCCACGACGCTCGCGATCAGCTATCGGTTATGCAAAAAAAAATATACATACACAAGTATGTTAGTACTCAAGTAACGAAAGAAAAAAAACATAACAAGTTAATAGTGACCTTCGATCCGGAGGCCTTGGGCCGGGAAGAGCTCCCGGATCACCAGATCCAAGTCCTCGTCGGCGACCCGAGGACCCCAGGCTCCAGAGGACGGGTCGCCAGACGAAGACCCACGGACCGTGGCCTCGGGCACCCCCCGTGGAACTCCGGATCGAACGTCCGCAGTCGTGACGACAGGGCGGCTTGTCCGAGAGCAATAGTGGACGGCAGGCTCCGGCATACGAGTGATCGTAACCCTAGGTGGGGCGGTCCTCGGCTGGTCGTCCGGACGGCCGGACGTCGAAGAAGAGCCGACCCAATACTCCTTTAGGCTGCCCTCAGCCAGCAACCTGTGTTGGCTCCGTTCAGGGTCGGACAGCTCCCAGAGTTCCTCTATCTTTGCCAAAGTCTGGGCCGGGGCATGTGGTGCTCGAGTCCACACGTAGCCCCTCCTGAACGTTACGGGGACTCTCTCCGACGGGGGAAGTTCAAAGTAGGAGAGGTGTCCGTGCAGCCACTGGCCACCTGCGTAGAACCACAGGTGCTTGAACTGTTTGTCGGAGTCCGGACACCCAGTGATGAACGTCCCCTTGAAGCCCTGGAAGTAGTAGAACCCCTTGGACGAGGGAGCCGTCTTCATCCTGTAGAGGTTCTGGAACGCGAAGAGCGGGAGCGTCTCGGAGAACTTCACCGCCCAAAGAATGTAGCAGCCGACCAGGACACGATAGGCGTTCGCGTTCAACTGGGCGAGGGCGACATTCAAACTGGTCAGCGCTCGCCTTAGAAACGGATGGAACAGGAGGCGTAGGCCGGCTCGGAAGTACTCAGCTGAGAGGACAATATGGCCAGAAGGTGGACGAGAAGGGAGGTCGTTTGGTCTGGGCACCATAAGGTCAACATCGTCGGGGATGCTGAATTCTCGACGGAGCGCAGCTAGATACCTTAATGTGACGGCGGAAGTGTAATAGTCCGCCGTGTACACTGGACGGTCGCCTGCCAGTTCGACCATCTCCGCATCAGCCCTGCGGTACACCTTCATGTCGTTTACGCGCGCCCCCCGGCTACGAGGCCGTTGGCGGGCCTGGATCTCCTCCCTGGATGGGTCAGTGCTGTCAGACGCCACATCACCGCTTCGGCCAGATGTGCTGGCCTGGCTGGCAGTCCTCTCAGAGGCGCCCCCTCCCTCGGCCGTGAGATCGACGACTGGAGCCGGTCGTGCCTGGGCGGCCCTGCCTAATTCTTCGACGAATTGGCGGTCTAGGACAGTACTCGGACCCACTCGCAGAATTTCTTCCAATCGAGCAGCGCCTGTCTGTCCTCAGCTAGTCGGCGTGACTAGATCACTCCCAGATGAGATGTCCGAAATTCCCGACAGGTGGTCGGGTGTCCGGTCCCTTGGGCCCGTTGCTTCTCCGGCAGACGATGAGCTCATGCTCGAGGTCGAAGCCGTGCTCCCCGCGGCATCCACGCTCTCGAACAAACTGATGTTCTCGAAGTCTGATATATCGCTCATATTGACAAATATGGAAATATTATTACCTTCTCGGAAGTTGTCGGCGCTAGTCTTCTGGATCCTTCGCTTGGTTGTCCTCGGCAGTCTTCGGCAGCCCTTGGCAAAAATCTGAATCCTCGTAAGCAATGGGGAAAATGCAGATTGCCCCTCGCTATTTATAGACGAGGGTTGGGCGTGAAATCCGGACGTGGTTTTCGAGGCGGCGATTCGACTTCCCGCCAATTCCCCATTCGAGTTCGAAATTCGAAATTTTGAAATTTGAAGTGTCGCTTTGCCTTCCCGCCCTTGGTGGTGCGACGCGTGGTACTCACGATACGTGGCACAAGGATATGCCTTTCCCGGAGCTATTTGTTGTCCAATACGCCGACTACGTCCCGACTACCAGAAACATTGCCGAGCACATAACGACCAGACGACTACACTAGCATCCCCGGCCACGTCAGCCCGGAGATGCTGGGGGGCTTATGTTGATATCGAAATCTGCTCCGACCACAAAATACCATTTCCGACCATGCTCGATAGTGTTTAGAGCCCGTTTTCTCGGAAACCGACCGAATAGCCGGACGTCTGCCGAGAACAGAATCATTGGCCGACCACGTTCCCCATTCTCACCGAAACAGACCATACACTCGGACGAAGCAGTGCTCCGAGCACCTGAATCCGAGCAGTAGATTACATACCGGAGTAGGTCTTCTGAACGTACTCTCCACTTCTTGTCGCAGCTGACGCCAGCCTCGTCCTTGTATCCGTCGGCTACAGGGATCATCCACCTACTTCTGCAGCACATCACATCACCAATAACCACCACCTGCTCTGGCAGGATCTGCCTATGCGGGCGTCAGAGACAACCACCCCTATGTCTCCCGCGTCGAGTCAGGCCCCACGTGGCGCCAATCTATTGGGCCAATAGCTCCTGCAGGCCTGGGCTCTAGCCTCCCATCGGGTGCCCTAGGTAGCTGACCCGACCGGGTCTCCCCGGGTACCCGGGCCTGCGAGGAACGCCCATAAATAGAGGAAGAACCCTCAATTCCAGGTATGGTCATTTTTGCCTTGCCAAAACTCTGCCTCTCCCCTTGCATATCAGTATCCTTGCTGACTTAAGCATCGGAGTGCCCGCGGCAGACACCACACCGGTGTCCCCATCATTCCGAGGTGCTCCCCTTTTGCAGATGACCAACGGCGGAGCGAGTGGCCAGTACCGACCGGAATACCCGTTCACATTGGGTGTTGCTGCTGGAACCATTTCTGACATCAACAATCATCTTCATCAGTATCATTATTATCATTATAGTTGTTGTTATTATTAATTTTTTCAAATTTTTACTTGTCTTTTCCTAAATTTATGCTTATACATTTTCGGTAGTACTTTGTTTTTCCTTTTTTTTTTTTTTTTCCCCTTTAATTTCTTTATTGAAAGCTCAATATTTTATCACTTTCTCTCTTAAATGTTCTCTTCTAATCACTACCTCAACTTTTTTCACTCAAAATTCTAATTTTCTTAACTATAATCAAACCTAATTGTGATAAGTTTTTTTTTTTTTTTTGTTACATGATCAAACTTGTTTTTTTTTTTTTAAGAGTTTTCACGATGGATTAAAGAAGGTTCTCAACTTTCTACTTTATTACTTTGGATAATATTTATGTGATTATTTTACTTTTTTGGCATGAAAATTAAATTCCATTTCATTATATTTCCTTAACATTTAATAGAATAATAAATTTGGTTGTAAAATATGCACCTTATTAGTGCATTTTTGTTTTTTTGGGAAAACTGTTTAAGTGTTGTTGTTGGTGGTGTTTTTATTTATTTATTTATTTATTTATGAAACTACTTGGTTTTTTATGTCATTTTTCCATATTTTGTTTTTTTGTCGTTAACTTTTTCTTATCCCCTTCCCACTTTGTTTTACTTATATTTCATCATTTTTCTTAAATTTCTTGCTTGTCTTTTTTTAATTTTTTTTATACTTCTTCCTGCAACTTTTTTATTTTCTCCTTATTAGAAGCTCAACGTCTCAAATTTTCTCTCTTAAAGTCTGTATTATATCAGCTTTCTCATTTGTAACTCTAATATCCTTAATTAATTGTGGTCAGTCTTCAAAAACATATTATGAGATTACTGTTGTTTTAAATAATCATTTGCAACAGAATGATATAAAATTTTGATTTTAGATAACATAATGTATACTGTAAATATTGTGAAAGAACAAAATAATCAATATTATTATGTGTTTTATGTAATAAATATTAAGTCATTTTATGATAAAATATAATTTTTAAATTTAGATAATTATTATTGTATTTTGTTTTTGAATTAATTTTTTATTTATTTATTTTTCATAAAGTTATTTATATTACACATTGTAAAAACTACAATTACAGTTTTATACGTGCATTGCACGTGTTTAATAACTAGTATATATAAAACCCTCACGACACCCATTGCACCAACACGCAACCTTATTCTAGAATCTAGTATTTTTATCTTCGTCAGTATCAGGCGCCCAAAGCTCTTCCAAGCTGCCACTCTTCCTTCTCCAACTCTTCACCTTTCGCCTTCAATAATCTGTCTAATTATCTCCGGTAATTATACTCTCGAGTCTCCACCTTATATTTCCCTCTTATTCCAAATTAATGATCTACTCCTATATTAATTGTCGTTTATCTCATGAATTAATGATTTTTTGGTGCGCTTAAATATATATATACATATATTTATATGTATATGCCGATTGATTTTTCTGTGAAATAGATATATATAGAGAGCGATCGAGAGAGATGGATGAAGCCTGCAGCGCTGGTCAGAGTGTGTACCCGTTGAACCGTTGTAAAATTCTGCATCTGGTTTGTGATATATCGGAATTCCAAATCTCTTTATCTCTGTTTACATATTCATATATATATATATATATATATATACAATTGTTTATATATATATATATATGTTTATTGCAGGTGAGGCATGCCCAAGGGGTTCACAATGTGGCAAGCGAAATAAGCCACGACAATTTATTATCTGATGAGTTTTTCGATGCACACCTTAGCCCTCTTGGGTGGAACCAGGTATATATTTTGCATCATCATTTTACCATCTCTCTCTTTAATTAGTCACTTTCCACACATAAGTCAGATCTCTTAATGTTTGAATTTTGACGTCTTCAGCTGATATTTAACTAATCATATGGTTCAAAAATTCTAACTTTTAACTAGTTTTTTAAATAATTCGGTTTGAGATATTAAAAATATGGAAAATGATTCCGTTCGAGATATTAAAATTAAAAAAATAATCTTAATCCCTCTTCTGCTCTTCACACACACACAAACAAATATATATATATATATATATATTGTTAGCTTATCAATCAACTCCAAATATATTAAAAATTTTAGTAAGTGATAATTATTAATAAAAGAGATTAAGAATACAATTACAAGAACTCGAATTCTGTACCTTTAAATATTATTGCTAGGTTACATAGTAACCACATTAGTTTATCAATTCTTCTAATAGTTTAATGGGTCAATAATAATTTAATGTTTGAGCACGTGTCTTCGCACATATGGAATACTGAGTTTCTGCAGTTAAATAAAGATCATCCAATATTATACAACTCATCTTTGAGAAGTTTATGTTGGAAGACATTCTAGTACTAGAATAATATTAATCTAGCCACTTCTATATTCTTTCTTTACCCGGTAGTTATTTTTTTATTTATTTTAATTATAATGCAGGTTGATAATCTGCGCAAGCATGTCCAAGCGTCTGGACTTTCCAAGAGAATTGACTTGGTCATCACCTCTTCTTTGCTTAGGTACTAATTATAATTTTACACCTGTAATTAGATCCATATCTCGATACCATAATATATTTATCCCTCTAAAATGCTAAATTGTTATAACTCTGAAATTAATAAAATTATAAAGATTTCATGTATTTATATTTTTGACAGAAGTAAGTTCATTCGAGAAAATAACGACCTTCATTAAAACAATCCAAACCTCTCAAGACCACAAAATGTGAAAGATTATCCTTCGAAATTTCATAAAATATCTAAAATAAAAAGATAATAACCTAAAAATAATAAAATATAATCGAACTAAAGCATAACGTCCGATCATCTGACTCTTAACTATTTTAAATGAAAAAAAAAATGTAGATGCCTATTTATTTATTTCAAATAAAAGTATGAAAGATGGTAACACAAATCTTGACGAAAAAGTGTTCATAAAATTCGCTTTTTCAATATAAAATACATTTTGATTTTGAATGCTCCACAGATTTCACATATACCATATTCAGCATCTACAATTATTTTGTTCTTCTAAAAATGTGCCGTAATCAACTTTGTTACAACCTCGTATATGTGGGCTATAATTTTTCGGATTAATGTAACTTTATTTATAACTTTTGCAGTTTGGTTCAATTAACCAACGCCGACATGTTGGCTTTCTTTTTTAAATATTCTATATTCCATTTTCTTTTTTGTATGAACGGAATGCCAGTTGGAGTTGGACCCAAATCCCAGATGACTATGGCCCCATTAATAAAGTATTTATTCATTTTTCAACTTTTTGAAAAAGAACATTACTTGCACTAATTCTAGAACTTATGCCTAAAATTTGAAGCTTATAGTACTTGAGGAAAATGTGAAGTTGATACACAAGTGAAAAGGGGTTAAATATTTGATAAATTTACCACAAGCGTGACTTATGATGTTCTTTTTATTAAAATTAAAGAAGAAAATTAAAAAGAAAAAGAGAATTAAAAAAATTTAGTTGTGATTCCATGATGTGCCTATATTTATAAATAGCAGAAGAGAGATACTTATAACAAGGAGCACTAATAATGAGTTTTATTAGATACAAATTACATTTACGAGTTACCTAAAACTAACAAATCTCTTAAAATAGAAAGATTAAATACATTAAAACTAAATATAAGTAAATACAAAGGTGAATAAAATGGATATTTCAATCTTGGACCGTAATACAAAGAATCAATATGGGTGATAGGGCAGAGCAAGCAAGGTGCAAGAGTGATAGTGTGAGTAGGGACGGCAATTGTCCAGGGAAGGCGTGGGAATGAACAAACGACGATCATCGAGGGAGGACTAGGAATGCAGAGACGATAATCGTTGGAACTGGTGACCAAGAGCTAAATGTTGCTCATTGGATTGATAAAGCTTGGATATCATGTAATGCCTAGGGGAGAAATTAGAGGCGTCAATCATGGAGTATTAGTGATTTGTTGGAGTATCAATCGTTTTGATACCATATCAAAAATCAAAGAAGAAAATAAAGATAAGAAGAGAACATAAAGATAATGTGGTTCAACAATATACCTAAATCCATGAAGTAGAATACGAGAGAAATCTTACTAATAAGGAGTACTATCAATGAATTTCATAAAATTACTGTCACATAATCTAATAAGTTACTTAAGCTAATAGAACTCCTCAAATACTAAATTGACAATAAATATAATTGAAAACAACTCAATTCTCTCTACTACTTTGTAATCAAATTTCTGCAAATGTGTATTACTGTATGCCTATAAATATAATGCAGATTTTATAAGTACGTAAAATGATAAAATACATACAGTCAGTGGTGCTTAATAATTAATTGTATCCATTATTTTTCAGGACCATGCAAACGGCAGTAGGGGTGTTTGGTGGTGAAGCACACAAAAACGACGTCGTAAATGGAGCTCCTAACCTCATGGTGGAAAATGCTGGGAACAGTGGCCGCCCTGCAATTTCAAGTCTGAGTTCCCCACCATTTATGGCTGTAGAGCTCTGCCGTGAACGTTTGGTAATGTCTTTTTTTTTTTTAGCTGGAAAAATAAATGACAATAGAATTTATATTTTCAGATAAACTTTCTTTAAAAAAAAAAAATTTGATAATAATATTTGTAACTTTATATTTATGTGGACTCATAATTTGAATTCTAGGGAGTTCATCCATGTGACAAGAGAAGAAGTGTTAGCGAGTACCGGTCTCTTTTCCCTGCTGTTGATTTCTCACAGGCAAGTGATCACTTTTTCGCCGATGAGACTTACGTATTAATTTTTCTCGAGTTTAAGCGAAATGTTGGTTTCATCATTATGTTAAGCGAGTTAATTAGTTGTTATTTACTTTGTTTAGATAGAAAGCAATGAAGATAAACTGTGGAAGGCTGATGTCAGAGAGAACAATGACGAACTGGCAGCCAGGGGACTAAAGTTTCTGAACTGGTAATCTCTTGATATACTCTCATCACTTATTACCTTGCTTCAAAATATTTGTAAAACAAAGTTAAAAGTTAAAAATAAAAAAAATAAAAAAAAATCATATGGTCTGTTCTGTTTTACCCACCTTTTGAATTGATTCTGATTTCTGCAGGCTGTGGACAAGAAAAGAAAAGGAAATTGCAATTGTTACACACAGTGGATTCTTGTCTCAGGCCCTGAGAGCTCTTGCTGGTGATTTCCATCCTTTGGTGAAAAGTGAACTATGCACACAGTAAGTTCTAATTATTTGTCTTTGCATCAAAATTTTTTAGCACTGGGTTTTTGCTTGGTTAGTGGGTTTTAATAAGTGAGCGAGGTGTCGCTCGGTTATTAATAAGAAAAATCGAGAGACAATCTTATCGGGGTTCTAATTAAAATAGCCACACAATTATTATTCTACTCAATTTCATATGTGTCGAAAATTTGTGATCATCTGGTTGTAGGTTTGCAAATTGTGAGCTTCGTTCGGTGGTTATTGTTGATAGAAGGTGAGAGCTTAACATTGTCCGCAAAATCTTGGAAGTTTTATATATATATATATATATTCTGGCACCTGTATACACATTGTATTATATTCATAGTTTCTGAGTCTTAGTCTCTTATTTTTCAGTTTGATAGGGTCTGATTCCTCAACTACAAACTACCGATTTGATCTTCCAAGTGATGTTGCAAATGAGAAGCATTCAAATAATGGTGCTCTTAAGTGAATTAAGAAGATTTCAGGCCCCCCCCCCCAAAAAAAAAAAAAAGTAGCCTAGTTTCTTCAAGATTTCTAGTTGTACTTTCTGATTGTCTTGGCAATTTTAAAATTTTATTATGTAGTACTCATTGTATGGAATTATAAGCTAAGCTAAATTTGTCACGAAGATATTTTAAAATCACGTCTTTTGGTAGTGGGGGATCACTCTGGGCTAAGAGAGTCTCTTAAGTGCTAGCGTAGCGGGAGAAGTTTTAGACTAAAATTGTAGTCGAGTCTCGATTCGTACAAGTTTAGTCTTCTTTATTATTTAATTTTTACTTAAAATGGAGTATTTGAACTGTACATTTCTTAATTACTGGATATACACAAAACTCTAAAAACAGACATCAAAACAGAGGAATACTAATTTGGAGCTATAAAAAAAAAAAGTATATATATATATATTTATATATGTAGATATAAGTAGAGATAATCACAATATGTCCCTTTTTTAATGGCAAACGTAGGCCTGCAAAACCAAACCAAATCAGCCAAGAATTAAAACAAAGGACAACCATGAACAACAATTCGTTAGGCCGTCCGACAGGTAGCCAATTCGCAGTGCTCACCGCCGGCGCCGGCGCCCCACCACGACACAGTCGTCTCCTCCATAGTCAGAGAGAAGTAGAGAAGCACCCCCATGGGCCATGTGATAAGGCCAGCCCTGCATCCAGAGCAGCCGAGAACACGTAATTGTACTGCTGCCACCACTGCTTTCTGTACCTAAACACGAAGACGTTGAAGATCGTCGCCACAACTATCCAGCAGTTGAAGTTCAACGTCGTGGCCCGTGGCATACCATTTATCGCTCCCAAAAGAACGGGGAAATTGATGAGTTCGATCCATATCTGGGATGCGAATGCCTTGTGGAGCACCCTCACAAGCAAAGGTTTTCATTACTTATATAGAACTTTTACAATTGATTGACCTGTAAAAAGAAAATGACAGCCAAGCCTAGAATCTTTTCCAACCCAAACCAATTTTATTAAATTGAAAAATGCATTAATGTAATAAGATTGTACTATTGTAAAATGCAAATAAAAGAATGAAAGTGGACGTGGGCCATTTCGCTGAGAAAATAAAAATGAAAGATAAATTGATGAGAATAGATATTGCTTCCTTTCAAACTCATTTGGTTTCTTTTTTGGTTCGGATTGGTTCGGACGTCGGCATTTGAATCTCGTCTTTCTTGAAAAAGAGTCCGGCGCCAACGAAAATGACGACGTTTCTTCAATCGAGCAGATCCGTCTGACGGGAAAAAAAAATCAAAACAAAACAAAATTACTTCTTCATATAGATTTGGACGCTAGAGATGTCAATTGGGCTGGACTGGGCTGCCCAACATGCATAATGGCTAGGCACAGAAAATTATGGACCAAGCATGACCAACATGAGGTTATATTAGGCTAAGCTAAGCATGACACGAGGTGGTGGACCATGTCGGGCACATAATTTTAAGTACGTGGACTTAGTATGACGTGGCATGATGATGCATATAACTATAATCACAAACTGCAGAGTAAAGTTACCTAATATTAACAAATCTTTAATAATTTTCTAAATTAAAACTAGATATAATTAAAATTCAACGTTATTATATATAAACACCAAAGTTTCATTCTCATTCTAATACCAACTTCAATATTATACATTTATATACGTATATAATTTTTTGTGCATGCAGGACACTGCATGAGAGAGACAATGGTCGCATGCCACGAGGGAAATTCTTTTTAATAGCACTAATTTGCGGCTTCTCTTGGTACGTTGTCCCTGGCTACCTCTTTCCCAACTCTGTCAACCATTTCGTGGGTGTGTTGGTTAGATCCAAGATCAGTCACAGCTCAACAGATCGGCTCAGGCATGAGAGGGCTCGGGATCAGGTCCTTTTCGCTCGACTGGTCGGTCATTGCCTCCTACCTCGGCAGCCCTCTGATCAGGCCCTTCTTCGCCATCGTCAATGTCGCTGTCGGCTACATCATAATCATGTTCATCTTACTCCCCGTAGCCTGTTGGGGTCTCAACCTCTACAATGCCAAGAACTTCCCCATCTTCTCCTCTCACATGTTTGATGTTCATGGACAGATATATAACGTGTCCGCTATTGTAAATAGCCAGTTTGAGATCGATATCAAGACGCTTATCGGAGGCAAGGCCGAATTAACATCAGCATCTCATTCACTCTCACCTAATGGCTTTGGCTTTTCAGCCATTGCGTCGACTCTCACCCATGCCCTCTTCAATGGAAGGTATATAAATTGGGGCAGAGCTACCTGACTAGGGACTTCCGTCCTTAGTGAATTTTTAATTATTTTATCCCTATTAAAAATTGATTATTTTTTACGTCTCTTTACAAACTTTATCCTTTATTATATGTTTTCACTGAATATAATAAACTGGCTCCATCATTGTCACCATACATGAATATTTATGTATGATAATATTTTAATAATTGCGTGTTTGCTCATTGAAGGGAGATATATAGACGGTTCTGATCTTCTAACAAGTCAATATTGTTAATCGCTATTCTTATAATTAAGCATTTTTCCGAAATTGGCTCCCTTTTCCTTCTTCTTTGGTTTGGCATTATTTGCAAGATATCACTAATTTCACCATTTTCTAGCTTTCCCATTATTTCTTTTGTTTCTCATCTCTTTAAATATATATGTTCACCGCTCACTTGTTAACTTTCATGTTCGAAAAATTTTAATGGCAGTTCGCAAATGGATCATTTTAACATTTAATATTATTGAGTTATATACTTTCAGTACAAAGTTCAAATAAAGATGTTAATCGTATCGTACTGATCTATAATCTACAATCGACTATGCCTGTATGTTTCATATCATGTTGGGCTTGGCCTACTGAAACTTCGTGTTGTGCTTGTGCCAGCCTAAGATTAAAATCTTTAGGCTGGTCATGGCTCATAGATCCAGACACATCTCGTGCTCGTGCTATGTCATGTGTGTACTTTTATTGTACTTAGCCTATTAAGATTATTGGGCATGTCCAACGGATCATTAAACCATTTTAATTTTAATTTTTTTGTGTAATTCAAAAATGTTTTATTAATCATGTTTATGTAGAAATGTAATTTTTTTAATTTCAGACAAAATAAATATGAAAATTACATATTACAAAAAAGTAAAAAAATTAATTCATTGTGCTAGCCCATCATGCTCAATGGACCATGTCTTACTAGTGCTCATCATCATGTCCCGTCGTACTAGATCCACGTACTTAAAATTATGTGTTCGGCACAGCTCATCACCTCGTGTCGTGTTTAGCCCGGCTAATATAAACATGTGTTGGTCGTGCCTAGTCCAGAATTTTTCGTGCCTGGCCATTACGCTTGTTGGGCAGCCTAGCCCAATTTATTACATCTCTAGCGTCCAAATCTGCATGAAGTAATTTATTTCAATTTGGGGGTTTTTTTTTTTTTTTTTTTTTTTTTTTTTTTTTGACTCTGTGGGTGGATTAGTACGTAGGAGAATGAGGATAACCAAAAAAAAAAAAAAAAAAATGAGTGTAATAGAATGAGAAGAAAAAGCAGAGAATCAAAGAGAATTTGTTGCATTATGTGGGCTTAGGCAAAAAACTTCTGCCTAATAAACAAATTAACATCTGAGTAATTAAATTGTTAGGTTGGTCCCTAAATTTTTAATTTTGTATAACTTTAGTCCATGAACTTTTTCTCGTAGCTGAAATGCCCCTAAATTTTTAAATATTGCTACAATAGTCCTTTATGTCAATTTTTGGACGGAATTAGTTAACATTACTTTTTGATTAAATTACTAACAAATTTCATTTAAAAAATTAACAAAAATTACTATTGTAGCAACGTTTTAATAGTTTAGAGACATTCCTTTTCATAGCTGGGATGATCATAAACTATTAAAATCGTTGCTACATTAGTATTTTTCGTTAATTTTTTGATAGAATATAAACTTAGTGTCACTTTTTGATCAAATTACTAACAGATTTCGTTAAAAAAATTAACAGAAAGGGCTACTGTAGTAACTTTTAAAAGTTTAGGGGCATTCCAGCTACAAAAAAAGTTCAGGGACCAAAGTTACACAATGTTAAGAGCTTAGGAATTAAAAGAGTAATTTACCCTTAATTTTAAACAAAAAACCCTAATTTTATCCCCAAATCCATTTAATTCCCTACAAATTTGATCTGTTACGTCCTTTACCAAAATGCCCTCTAAGTTAAGGCATGTGCATCTCACATGGAACAAACACCATTCATTTTTAAATGGTTGTCCCTTATTTGCACCATTTTTAAGAGTTTGAGGACTTTTCAATAAAAAAAAAAGTTTAGACACTAATCGACATCTTCTTAAAGAGTTCAGAGACCACGGGAGTTATTTACCCTATCTAATATATATATGAGTTGCTGATTTATAATTCTTCGTTTTTATGATTGTTGAGGCATTGATTCTGGTGCTTGATGTGATTTCTTGAATTAACTGTCGGCTTGTTTTTTAGATGGATATTCTTTGTTACATTCCTCTGAAAGCGAATATCTTTAGTTTGATGCCACTTTTTCTTAATCTTATATTATGTATATGCACATATATTATATGCTCACAATATATATATATATATATATATTCTTATATTGTTGTTTGGCTAATGTTCTGATTCAGAAATGGATGCCTCCACTGGTCAAAGTCTCTACCCATTGCACCGTTGTAAAACCATACATCTGGTATGTACAAGATTATGATTGCATCTTTAAAATAGATCATGAACTTAAAATTACATTGCTTCTATAGTTTTGTGGATTGGAGATTTTTTTTTTCCTTAAAAAAAAAAAATCAAAACAAAACAAAACAAAAAACAGACAACAAAATTTTAATGATTTATACAGGTGAGGCATGCTCAAGGTATTCACAATGTTGAGGGAGACAGAGACTACAATGCTTACTTTTCTTATGACCTCTTTGATGCCCAACTTACTCCTCTTGGCTGGAGTCAGGTAATCATCAAAACGTTGTAATTATTCTCTGGTGAAACAGTAACCACAGTGAGTGATTTATTTATTATTTATTTATTTAATTTTTGGGCATTGTAACAGGTTGATAATCTCCACATACATGTTCAAGCATGTGGGCTTTCCAAGAAAATTGAACTAGTCATTACATCTCCTCTGTTAAGGTATTTGTTAAAATCTGATCTGTAATCAAGTTGTCATTTTGGAGCCAGTCTCCAACTATCATTTAGTGTGAATCAGATGATAAGTTAGTCATAGCCTAATACCCCTTTTGGCAATGACGTCGGTTAGGACTTGCATAATTCAAATGAGGAGGATCAGATATTTTTACTTGAGTATTAATTCTTGCTTATCTAAAAAATGGCTGATCTTAAGAACAACACATTCATCAAGTAAGTTGATTGTACGATTGACGTCGAATCGTTGATTTGCTTGAGGTGCTGTTCGACCTTGGATTCATCGTTGGTAATGGTTACCAACTTAGAAAACTGTTGAACAAATCACGCATTTGCTCATCCTTACTCAGATGTTTCCTAACAAAGCTCGAGGGAAGGAACCAATTACAAAGTAAAAGCTCACATAAGGAACACTATCGCATCAAATATTCATAACAAAAATATTGTTCATTGTTTTGCTAGGCTGTGATTACGTTATTTTCTTTAAAATTTAAACCAAGTCCGCGGGAATGGACTGGGGATTAAACTGTTCCTAGAGAAATGATTGTCTTTTGGTGCTTGCTGCATATGTTTCTCTGGATGAGCTTATAATTCTTTTTTCTATGTTGGAATTTATTGCAACAATTATGCACTTCCACTTCAGCTGAATGCCTGAATCTGTGACTCTTGTTGATCCATAATTGTATTATAGGACCATGCAAACAGCTGTTGGAGTTTTTGGTGGCAGAGCCTATACCGACGGATAAATGCACCTCCACTTATGGTGGCAAATGCAGGAAGCAGTGACCGTCCTGCAATTACAAGTTTAAATTGCCCACCATTTGTAGCAGTGGAGCTTTGCCGAGAACTATGGTATGTCATGTGACCTCTAACAAGGGTTATTGAGGCAAAGGTAAATATAGAAAGAGAACAGGTTTAGCACTTTGATATCTACTTGCGCCTGAACTAACGGAGCGGAAAACACCAGTCGTACATAATGCAATAGTAGTTTGAAAAGATAAATCACAGTTCCCTCATCCTTGTACTTACAAACTTGTATAAGGTTGTTATGTATTTGGATTTGGTATTTCACTGTCGTCCACATTTTATATCTAATATACGAGTATAAAACATCAACGGATTTGGGGTTGGTGTATTTCATTTTCATGCTACTTCATATATAAAGAGCGTATATTAACTTTTAACTCCTTTCTAATGACTTTAGTTTGTTCCTAATGTTTTTAGTTTGCCAGCTGTAATAAGGCTAGCTATAGAGTATTCTAGAAAAAGGTTGATTAGTGGGTTTGTCAGGTTCCTTATTTTTATTTTTTCTCTTCTGCTGTACCTTTAGAAGAAGTGTAATGAGAAAGTGTTTTTCACAACTTTCGGAGTTCATCTTTTGTAATATGGTATCAGAGCCACCTTTCTTCTGCTGCTCTGCCATTACTTTTCTCTGAGTTTTCCCAGAAATGGCCCGTGGGGGTCAAATAACAACAACAACCGTTCTCAGCCACTCACGCCTCCTTCTTCCTCTACTACTACTTCTTCTACGATGGACAACATCCATAGTCCTTTCTTTCTCCACGGTGGAGATCATCCTGGATTAGCCCTCGTATCTCATGTACTGACAGGTCCTAATTACAATACCTGGAGTCGGGCCATGGTCATGGCCCTTATGCCAAGTAGGAGGAAGGAGGCGTGAGTGGCTGAGAACGGTTGTTGTTGTTATTTTGACCCCCACGGGCCATTTCTGGGAAAACTCAGAGAAAAGTAATGGCAGAGCAGCAGAAGAAAGGTGTCTCTGATACCATATTACAAAAGATGAACTCCGAAAGTTGTGAAAAACACTTTCTCATTACTCTTCTTCTAAAGGTACAGAGAAGAGAAAAAAATAAAAATAATGAACCTGACAAACCCACTAATCAACTTTTTCTAAATCAAGCAACAACTGACTGGCCTCACGCAAGGATCTCTTGATGTCAACACCTATTTCACCCGCCTGAAAATTCTTTGGGATGAGCTCAAAAATTTTCAGCCAATCCCTGTGTGCGCCTGTGGTGGTATGAAGGCTTGGATGGACTACCAGCAACAGGAGTATGTAATGCAATTTCTAATGGGCCTGAACGAATCTTATACCAGAATACGTGGTCAGATCTTGATGATTGATCCCCTGCCTCCTGTCTCGAAGGTGTTCAACCTCGTTGTCCAGGACGAGCGTCAGCGTTCTATCGGATCTACATCTCCCTCTTCGGCTGATTCTTTGGCTTTCAGCACCTCGTCGTCTCCACATCTCCCTTCGACTTCAATGATCGTCGCCGTGCCATTTTCTCCGGGGAAGCCGAAGCGAGAACGCCCAATCTGCTCACATTGTGGCATTACAGGACATACCGTGGACCGGTGTTACAAGTTACACGGTTATCCACCAGGTTACAAGCCCAAGCCCAAAGGTTCACAAGCCCAGGTGCAACAGAACTCTCTTCAATCTACACCTCAAGCAGCTGTCGACTTCTCCAAACGCCAGCAAATCTCTCACTCAGCGGCAACAACCATGGTGCCTCCATCTGGATCTCTTTCCACCAATCAAGTGCAGCAGCTTATTGCCTACCTCAGCTCGCAACTTCACATTCATGCCCATGACTTATCTGAGATTTCCACAGCTTCAGTCCCTTCCGTCTCCCATGTTTATGGTAACCTCTCCTTTGCTTTTTCCCTTTTCCACCCATTTGTTCCTCGTACTGCCTGGATAATAGACACCGGTGCCACCCACCACGTTTGCTGTGATCTTTCTCTTTTTTCACATTCCACAATTACTCATCCCACCTCCGTCACTTTACCGAATGGGAACACAGTTGCTATTAATCGGATTGGTACTATTAAATTGTCTGATTCTTTGGTTCTACATAATGTCTTATTTGCCCCCATGTTCTCTTTCAATCTACTCAGTGTCAGTGCTCTTACCTTCAGTCATCATTGTCGTGTTGATTTTCTTTCCAATTCGTGTGTCATTCAGGACCTTATTCTGGGCTCGACGATTGGGAGGGGTAGGCGTCAAGGCAACCTTTATTTTCTTGAGTTGGGAATTTCCTTTTGTAATCTCTCTTTTTCATGTTTCGTAATGTCTAAGAGTGATATTTGGCATCATAGGCTAGGCCACCCATCTCATGTAAAACTACAAATTCTACATAATAAATTACAAATTCCAGTTTCTTTGCCTTGTTTATCTTCTCATTGTAAAATATGTCACATGGCCAAGCAAAAACGACTTCCTTTTCTCTCTAATAATAATTTGTCATCCAAACCTTTTGACTTGATTCACATAGACATTTGGGGTGCTTTTCATGTTCCAACCCTTTCTGGTCACAAATATTTCCTTACCATAGTTGATGATTGTACACGAGCTACATGGGTTTATCTTCTGCGTACTAAAGCTGATGTTCTTACCATTTTTCCAGATTTTTACCATTTTGTGTTTAACCAGTACCACACCACTATTAAATCTGTGCGATCTGATAATGCCCCCGAATTAGTTTTCACTGATTTTTTTCACTCTAAAGGGATTTCTTCTTATCACTCTTGTGTTGACACACCCGAGCAAAACTCTGTGGTGGAACGCAAACACCAACACATTCTAAATGTGGCTCGATCCCTTCTCTTTCAATCCTCGGTGCCTCTTTGCTATTGGGGAGACTGTGTCTTAACAGCCGTTTACTTAATTAACCGGACTCCATCCCCTTTACTCTCACACAAGACACCATTTGAGCTTTTGCACAATAAAGAGCCAACTTATTCTCATTTTCGTGTCTTTGGTTGTTTATGCTATGGTTCCACTGCACCACACAATCGCACCAAATTCTCTCCTCGTGCACGAGCTTCTGTGTTCCTAGGCTATCCCTCTGGTTACAAAAAATACAAACTTCTTGATTTGGAAAGCAACAAAATCTACATTTCTCGTCATGTCGTGTTCCATGAATCCATTTTTCCATTCGCCCATTCCCAGCCTACACCCACTCATTATGATTTTTTCTCTGACCGTGTCCTTCCTACACCTATTTCCGTTCCCTCTAATATATCGCCTCCTCCAACTTCATCCTTACCTTTCCCTACCCTTGCTCCCTCCTCTCCAATACCTGTTTCTCGCCCACAATGAATAACTAGGCCACCATCTTATTTATCGGATTTTCATTGCTCCCAAGCTACTCATTCTTCGCCATCTTCTGGTATCAACTCTTTCTCTTCCACCTCTCATCCCATATCCCGCTTCCTTAGCTATCATAAATTGTCTCCACCCTTTCAAAAGTTCATCTTAGCCATTTCTTCCCATAGTGAACCCCGAACCTTTTCCCAAGCTGTTATTTCTCCAATGTGGCGTGATGCAATGAATGTTGAGTTGCAAGCTTTGGAAAGCAACAAAACTTGGTCCCTTGTGTCTCTCCCTCAAGGGAAGCACCCGGTGGGTTGTAAATGGGTGTATAAGACCAAGTTTCGGCCCGATGGCTCAGTTGAACGATATAAGGCCTGCCTTGTGGCCAAAGGGTACACACAACAAGAAGGTATTGACTTTCTTGACACTTTCTCGCCTGTTGCCAAGCTCGTTACTGTTAAGCTTTTGCTCTCTTTAGCTGCTGTCTATAGCTGGTCTTTAAGCCAACTTGATGTAACTAATGCCTTTCTTCATGGGGATTTATCCGAAGAGGTCTACATGACCTTACCTCTTGGATACACTTGTGGAAAGGGGGAGATCCTGCCTTCTAATGCTGTTTGCAAACTTCACAAGTCTATCTATGGTTTAAAACAAGCGTCTCGGCAATGGTTCCACAAGTTTTCAGGTGTTTTGATCTCAGAAGGGTTCATACAGTCAAATTGTGATCACTCTTTATTTACCAAGTCTCATGGTTCTGTTTTCTTGGCCCTCTTAGTGTATGTTGATGATATAATCGTTGTAAGTAATGATCAAAAAGCTGTTGACACACTAAAACTTGCTCTAAGTAGGCGATTCAAGATGAAGGATCTAGGCCCTCTCAAATATTTTTTGGGCTTAGAAGTTGCAAGATCAGCTGCTGGTATTTCCATTTGCCAAAGGAAGTATGCTCTGAAATTATTGTCAGATGCAGGTTACTTGGGATGCAAGCCAGCCTCTATCCCCATGGAGACCAATTTAAAAATGTCTCAATCTGACGGTGAACCTCTTACTGATCCTACAAGCTATCGAAGATTAATAGGCAAGCTCATTTATCTCACTATCACACGACCCGACCTCAGCTATTCTGTGAATCGCCTCAGCCAGTTTGTGGCAGCCCCTCGTACTTCTCATTTTAATGCGGCTATGCGTGTCTTGCAATACGTCAAGAAGACTCCGGGTCAAGGTCTCTTCTTTTCTTCAACATTAACACTCCAACTTAAGGCTTTCTCCGATGCGGACTGGGGTACATGTCCTGACACCAGGCGTTCTCTCACTGGTTTCTGCATCTTCCTAGGTTCTTCTCTCATTTCTTGGAAGTCCAAGAAGCAACAAGTGGTCTCACGGTCCTCAGCAGAAGCAGAATACCGGTCCATGGCTAATACTTCCTGTGAAATTGTATGGCTACTTGGTTTGCTTAAAGACTTGCATGTCGCTCACAAAGAACCAGCCCTCCTTTACTGTGATAATCAAGCAGCTCTTCACATTGCAGCTAACCCAGTTTACCATGAACGCACCAAGCACATCGAAATCGACTGTCATGTTGTGCGTGAAAGAATTCAAGCAGGTGTTTTGAAGACCATGCATGTTTCGACTCAAAATCAACTTGCAGACCTCTTTACCAAGGCCCTTCATCCAACACGTTTTCATATTCTTCTCAGCAAGATGGGAATCCATAATCTGTATTCTCCATCTTGAGGGGGAGTATTAACTTTTAACTCCTTTCTAATGACTTTAGTTTGTTCCTAATGTTTTTAGTTTGCCAGCTGTAATAAGGCTAGCTATAGAGTATTCTAGAAAAAGTTGATTAGTGGGTTTGTCAGGTTCATTATTTTTATTTTTTTCTCTTCTCTGTACCTTTAGAAGAAGAGTAATGAGAAAGTTTTTTTCACAACTTTCGGAGTTCATCTTTTGTAATAAATAAATATAATCAAACAATCACCCCCACGCTCCATTGCTCCGCCCGCTTCATAGGAGAAAAAGGTAACAATCAGGTCTTCAGATTCGGATTTTAAGGATCGGGCTTTCCGGATGTCCATCATCACCACCACCGTCCGCCTTTCACCCAGAGGCTCGCCGTTCGCCACAAAAGCCCAATTGGCATCGAAGCCATGGGCCGATCTCGCCCAAAATCCCAGAGGCTCGCTGTCGGCATGATCTCTGTTGCCATCTGCAGCGCTATCTATTGCCCACATTTTTGCCGGAAACCTGCAAGCTAGCAACAAATCCGACCAGATCACGTTCACTCCACCTCATCCAAGCCCCCGTGCTACTAGATCTGGCCAAACACCGCGAGTTCCTCACCTTCCGTTCCCCATCACCCAAAGAACCCCCAAAGAAAAACCGATGAGCCAATCCCCCCTTTAGTCAACTCATGGTGTCATCAGACCAGGACGCTGGCAAAGACGCACAATCGTGCACTCGCCGTGTCCCGGTCGACTACGGAGAAAAGACCTTAATGGGAAACCCTAGTCTCAAAGAGCTTTTCCTCTCATTCTCTCACTAACTTCTCACTCTCTCACTACCTTTCATTTTTATCCTCAATGTTTTTTTCTCTATCCTTCCTCTTTTAATTAACTCTCTCTCTCTCTCTCTCGTCCGACCGCCATTCTCTCTCTCATCAAGCACCAGTGATGAAAATTGACAGAATTGTGAGGCCGATAATACAGTAAGCTTGTGATTCCAACAAGATGTGGAGGAGATGTCTCGCCAGTGGAGCTCCGTGCTTCGTTCACGGAAGATTGAACTCCGTCATGACTTTCAGCAGACGAAGCGTTTTTTAGGCACTGCGAATTTTTTGGTGACGGCGCGGGTCATAGGCCTATTCTAGGAATATTTTTTAATACGGATTTACAATTGTTAAGCTTGGATCAATTCAAGATTTACTAGGATATTACATAATAGATATTAGACAACTGTTTAAAAAAAAAAAAAAAACCATCGTAGAATGTTGTAAAAAAATCACATGAAATTTTCCATGTTGCACTAAGTTACTTATGGATGTATGAATGCGGTCCGGGAACACTTCGCTGTGAACACCCATCTGAATAAGTAGGGTCAATAGTTTAGCATTTAGACCTAACCTTTAGCAAATATATATATATATATATATATATAACCTTACAAGTGTTCTCCGAACCAAGCTAGATAGTCTCCTATCACTAGGCTCACCAACCAACCTGGACTTTGATTCTTATTATTCCTACCGGATATCAAAACCATAAGGATTGTTTCCAGCCATGAGTTCCCATATGACATAAGCGCTCTTGGGTGGGCTGGGCCATTCCATCAAATCTTTGAGAAGGGGCCCAATCTCGTATTTGATGGTCGGCGTGGCGATAGGCTTCGCTTCTACGACTGCCTCCCCAGCCGTTGCAAACACTGAGCGAGAACGGTAAGGGGCGCACAAACAATGTCGTTGCGCGGGGATGCGATTCGCCAAGCTGGGGCTAACAAAGCCGTCCGGCCCCCTACCGGATTAGGAATGCGAAGGCCTCTCCTTTTTTCTCATTTTTTTGAGGTGATTAATAAGTGCACAAAAAAAAAAAAAAATGCACTTTTGGTGTAGATAATTGTTAAATATACTAAGTTTAATTAAATATTTTCATTAAATTAATTCAAAATATTTAAGATTAGATATATTTATTTTTATTTTTATTTAATTTGTTTTATAGGAAAGAACACATTTGGGCCACATTTTACAAGGAAAAAAAAATTCAATAAAAAACCCCAAGAAAATAAGCCTAAAAGTCCCAACCACTTGGCCAAGCCGTCAGCTAGCCGCCGTGCCAAGCCATGCAGCTCTTCCATTGCCGTGTGTCGCCGTCGCCGTCTACGCGCCTCAGACACACGGGCCCTAGTTATCCTCCGCCTCCTCCCACGCACACGCGCTTGGCACTCATAGCCTTCTCCCTGGGCGAGTTCTGCCAGTTCCATTCTCCGCATGGACCCCCCCGTGCAGTAGCTCTCCACTCAGCGCATGCCAGCTGTCCGAGAGGGTTTGCGTGTTCCCTCAGCTGTTCTACTTCCTCCATTCTATGCGCTAGACGTCGTCCGTGTGGGCCATTGTTGTTGGCTACTCATCTTTTCTCCACCATTGTGCACCTGACAAGTCTCCCATTCACTTGGGATTCTTCTTTAGTTTTACCGTTTTTTGTTGTTATTCTCCATTTTTATATTTAAGTTTTTAAAGCCATGTAAATTTCATTTAATTGGAATTCATTTCTTTTATTTTATTTTAGTTTATTGTAGTTGAACTGTTTTTTTAGGCTTTTAGTTTTCCTTGGCAGCCCAAAACTCTATAAATAAGAGGCTTACTTAGCTTTAGGTCGTTGAATTTTTAGCCTAAGTTTAGACACTTTTTATCTCATTTTTGTCTTTATTTTATTCTCATATTGTCTCTTTAGAATTTTGTGAGAATGCTTTGCAAGCTAGGCTAGAGTCCTTTGGTGAGGCTAGAGATGATCCTAAATATGTAGTGAGCTTGTTCGGGTTTTGATTCTCCAATGGTTTGAATGGTTTATACATTTGAGTAAATAATTTTCTTTCATCTTATTTCTTTCTCATATCAATATATTTTGTTGTCAACTTTTATATAAATTTAGTCAAGCTCTTTTTATGTGATTGTTGCATGATATAATATATTGATAGTATTATTTTATAAGTAGTCTTTTACTACAATATTGTCTATGGTATATTGTCGCTCTTGGATTTCTTATAAGATAATTTTTGCTAGTTCTTAATGTGAGAATTTATTTACTCAAATACATTTTAATTCGCAAGCACTTCAAAATTTTTATTTTCCGATTGATTGTTTGGGAAGTGAAACTTTCAATTTAGTCATTTTATGAATCAAATTCCAAATAGGTAAACGAAATATATAGGGGATTCTTGAAACCTTACCACTTTTAAATATTAAATTTTCTCCATTTTAAACAACACTGTCTTTTAATTTAATTTGTCTAAAAATCACAAAAAAACTTCTTTATTTTCTTTGTTTGATTGCTTATTTCTCTAACGCTTTCATTCCGCTAATCTTTTCTTGTTTGTATTCATCATCTCCTCATAAGATCGATCGTCTTAATCGTGCTACAATTGACCGCTTAGTTTTGTACACATTTGGGCGTAAACAAATTTTGGTGCCGTTGTCAAGGAGGTGCCATGAACAAGATTTGTCAGTAGATATTAAGCCAAAGAGGTAACTATATTTTTGTTTTTAATTTTTTTTTCCTATAGTTTTTAGTCATGTGTTTTTATTTACAGATTGATTAGTCAAGTTTTATAACTACGTTTTTGTTAGTGTGATTTGTATATTATGTTTTTGTTTTCTTTGGGTTTTGTCTTTTTGGTAGTCAGTTTCTTTTTGTTAATTATTGTTTTCATTTTGTCTTTATGTTAAGCTTTATTAGTTTTATTTTGTTTTGCCTGATTAGTAGTTTTTATTTGGTCTATCAGTAGAATTTGTGAAATTAGATTTTACTTTCCGTTAGTTCTTTTAATTAAAAAAAAAAGAACGTTAGTGTTCTCATTAGTTTTCATTTTTGTTGTTTTTACGTTGTGAAGGAAAAAAAAAAGTAATATGGTTTCTTTTCTTTTTTTAGTTTTGTCAGTTTCTCAGGTTTTGTTTATATAACATTTGTTTTGTTCGTTTTCTTTTTGTTTTCTTCCGTTTTCTTAATAGAGTAATTGTGTCCTTTTAGTTTTCTTTTTATTTTATTTAGTCTCTTAGTTTCCATTTTATCAATTTGCTAGTTTTCGTTTTCATTGATATTGCTTTTGTTAATTTTCATTTTATAGCTCGTTTTAATTCCTAATATTAATTTTAGGTTTTAACTTTTTAGGTTACTAATTTAGTGTTAATAATTTAGGTCTCATAATTTATGTAACCTTAGGTTTTAGAATAGTATTAACTTAGGGTACTAATATCTATTATTTAATTTTCATAAATAACGCCATAAAATTAAATAAATTTTGCAAGCAAATGTGTGCAAACGTTGAATAGTAAAAACTAAGCGAGTTATGTCTAGGAGGTTGGTTTTTATGGAGGACTCGCCTCACCAATCTTTCCTGAGAGCACTCTTAGGGGTTGCGATTTGCGGTTATACACGATTGTTGTTTTTGTAAATTAATTTTCAAAAAAATAAAAATTTTAAAAAAAGGGCTTAAGGTGAATGAATCGTTATAGAGACGAACTAGGAAGATTTGCAAGAAGACCAGAAGACCCTAGTGAAGTTTCTTCAAGCGCATCTAGCCTTTCTCCATCTCAAACCGCTTTAGCAATTCCAAATCCATTTGTGATGGCTCAAGACGAGGAGATTTTGAGGAAGAACTTCGAGACAAATCAGAGGATGCATTTTTAAAACTCCCGTCTGGAACTCTACATAGGTAAGTTGAGATCGCGGTGGACTAATCCATTTGTGGTGAAACATGTCTTTCCCAACGGTGCTGTCGAGGTCAAGGACCCGAGCGATGGGAGAGTTTTCAGAGTCAATGGCCAGAGACTGAAGCACTACATTGAGCAAGTGAGCTAGGCTGAAGAGATCACTCTTGAGGCCCCGGTTTACCAATCATGAGTTGTTTGCTTCCAACCATTTTGTACCATATTTTTGTTTCTTTGTTTTGCTTGTTTCTTTTATTTTTGTGTGTTTTGTGAGCTTTTATATTTTCAGTTTGTTTTTGTGCGCATTTATATTTGTTTGTGTGTTTTGGAGAATTAGATCAGGTGGCTCAACTATGTTCCTATGTTCATCATCCATGTGTTCTCTTTCCTTATCTTCTTCATATGACATATATCTTTAGACATTGAGGACACTGTTTGATTTTGGGTTAGGGATGGTTAACATATTCATGCGTGAGTTTTTTTTTTTTTTTTTTTTCATTTTTGAATTTGAGTCAAAATTTCTACAAAATTATCTGAGTGTGATTTCAAAGTTTAGTTTGAGTCAGTTTTTGCTATCTTGATTATTAAGAAATGATTTCCAGAGTTATTTTCACGCATGTGCCAAACCTTGTGGTAAGATGGTTGTCAACACATTTAGCTGAGAAAAATTTCCAAGTTTAAGTGTTTCATTTTTGTGAGTTGTGAGAGTTGAGAAAACAATTTTTTGAACTTTCATTGATCTTTTGAGTTGGTAAAATCATTATTTGGAACATCAATACTTGACTTGTGACATTTGCTTAAGGAATAGTTTTTGGTTTGATAAAAATAATCTTTTGTTATAGAGCCTTGTGTTGTCAATTTTTGTTATTTTTCCTTTGTACTGTTTTTCTCTCTCAAAGAGAGAGAGAGAGCGAGAGCATCATTTCATCATAATTATTTATGTAGTTTGGTTGTACTCTCATCTGGTGCTGCTTAGCAGTCAAAAGAATGTCTTACTACATTTGTTCTATTAAGCATGTTGTCTCTTGCCTCTTTGGGAAAAAAAAAGAAAAGAAAAGAAAAGAATAAGTGAAAAATTAGTAAAAAATTGTTTATATTTGTTTGTTTGTTTGAATCTTACGGCTATTTGTTTGTGTGATTTTCTATTTGACCTCGAATGAAATCTCGAAAGTTGGTTTATGGTGTGAGTGGTGCAATGTTTCGAATACTTGATTTGCCTATCATTTGATCAATGTTTGTTCATTAGTTTGTCTTGAAATTTACCTTCTCTCACTTGAGCATTAACTGATGCATTGCCCCTTGAGTGAAGTCCCTTGCATTAACTGATGAAAATCACAACTCCATTTACCTCACGGGTGTTGAGCATTAACTCACTTGAGTGAAGTCCCTTGCACTTAAAATTTTTCCAACACCCGTGAGGTAAATGGAGTTGTGATTTTTACTTGGTGAATTTTTCGATGCTATATGTGTTATGGTTTGTGGTAAGAAGGATATGGTTTGGTGCACACACACACCTCTAGAGTTATGACTGAAGCGGTTTTGATAGCATTTTTTGATTTCTTGCTAACATTTTGTTTGAATGCTTAGATGATTTTGCTTGTTTTGATTTGAATTATCAGGTTGACATGGTTTTTCTTCCGCTTGAATTGCTAGGGACAAGCAATAAGCTGGTTGGGGCTTATGATAAGTGCACAAAAAAATACACTTTTGGTGTGCATAATTATTAAATAAATTAAGTTTTAAATAAATCTTTTCGTGAAATTAATTCAAAATATTTAAGATTGGAAATATTTAGTTTTATTTTAATTTAATTTATTTTGTAAGAAAGAACACATTTGGGCCATAGTTTACAAGAAAAAAAAATCAATCAAAAAGCCCAAGAAAAGAAGCCTAAAAGTCCCAACCACTCAGCCAAGCAGTTAGCTAGCCACCGAGCCGAGCCAAGCAGAGCAGCTCCTCACTCGCCACATGTCTCCCTTTGCGCACCTTAGACATGCAGGCCCTAGTTGTCTCCCGCCTCCTCCCAAGCGCACGCGCGTTTGGCGATCACAGCCTTCTCCCTAGGCGAGTTCTATCCACGCACGCCGTTAGCAGCCACTTCCATTCTCCGTGTAGACCCCACCGTGCAGCAGCTCTCCACTCAACGTACGCTAGCTGTCCGAGTGGGCACGTGTGTTCCCTCATCTATTCTATTTCCTCCATTCTGTGCGCAACAGGTCATCCATGTGGGCCATTGTTGTTGGTTACTCATCTTTTCTCCACCATTGTGCCCCTACAAGTGTCCCATTCACTTGGAATTCTTCTTCAACTTTACCGTTTCTTGTTATCATTATCCATGTTTATGTTTAAGTTTTTAAAGCCATGTAAAGTCCATTTAATTGGAATTCATTTCATTTCTTTTATTTTAGTTTATTGTAGTTGAACGTTTTTTTTTAGGCTTTTAGTTTTCCTTAGCAGCCCAAAACTCTATAAATAAGAGGCTTGCTAAAGGCTTTAGGTAGTTGAATTTTTAGCATAAGTTTAGAAACTTTTTCTCTCATTTTTGTCTTGCTTTTATTCTCATATTTTTTCTCTAGAATTTTGTGAGAATGCTTTGCAAGCTAGGCTAGAGTCCTTTGTACGGCTAGAGATGATCCTAAATGTGTAGTGAGCTTATTCGGGTTTTGATTCTCCAATGGTTTGTATGGTTTATACATTTAAGTAAATAAGTTTCTTTGATCTTATTTTTTTCTCATATCAATATATTTCGTTGTCAACTTTTATATAAATTTAGTTAAGCTCTTTTTATGTGATTGTTACATGATATGATATATTGATAGTATTATTTTATAAGTAGTCTTTTATTGCAATATTGCCTATTGTATATTATCGCTTTTGGATTTCTTATAAGATAATTTTTACTAGTTCTTAATGTGAGAATTTTGCTTACTCTATTACATTTTAATTCGCAAGTTATTCAAATATTTATTTTTTGATTGATTGTTTGGGATGTGAAACTTTCAATTGAGTCATTTTATGAATCAAAATCCAAATAGGTAAACGAAACATATAAGGAATTCTTGAAACCTTACCACTTTTAATTTTTGAATTTTTTCCATTTTAAACTGTATTGTCTTTTAATTAAATTTGTCTAAAAATCACAAAAACACTTCTTTCTTTTCTTTGTTTGATTGCTTATTTCTCTAATGCTTTTATTCCGCTAATATTTTCTTATTTGTATTTATCACCTTCTCGTGGGATCGACCGTCCTAATTATGTTACAATTGATCGTTTAGTTTTGTACACATTTGGGTGTAAGCAGTGGTCCAAATAGAGAATGAAATATTCCAAACCTTTTTTTGTTTAAGGGTAGGGCGAGGCACGTGGATTTTTTTTTAATATACAAAATAGCCGTAGAAAGTCGACTTAAAAATCAAAGCAAGCAAGATGAAAATTTAGTCTCCATAGAAATTGAGGCTTAAGGAAGCAAAAACACAAAATTTGAACGATAAATTTAGCCCTAGGAGACCTTAGAGCTTTCCTTGATATTCAATCTAAGAAATTAGATTGAAATTTTCTTAGAGTTTTTAGAAGGGAAAAGTTCGGCCACAAGGGAGAGGGAAGAGAGAAAAGTTTTATTGATGGAAGGGAAAAAAAGGAAAAAAATGAGCTTTCTTAGCATGAGGCGTATAATATACATGTGTTAATGATCTTTGCTTAATCCATTAAAACTTGTCTAGGCTCAATTAATTAGCAAAAATCTTGGTTACTCCCTCCCTAATTACAACCGGTTTTACAAGCAAGAAAATGGTTAAAAATTATCTTAAATTTTTTGATATCTGTCACTATTCAACCTAGGCTTGGCCTCCCTCCAATAGCTACAATCTTCCTTAATCTAAGGGGTATTAAAACTTGCCCTTCAAGCTTGGCCAAAACCAAATTTCCTAGGGGATTTTTGTCCCATTTTTCATCAAATCCTCGCCTTTGTTTTGTATCTATAATGTATCTCCACCGTTGGATCAAAGCATATACTTTTTTTCCTTACTAATTAAGCTCAATTTTGACTAATAAAGTAAGCTTAAAGGCTTGTTAATGAGGTATTAAGGAATTACTAAGTTTTAAACTAGCTTTGACTTGGTAATATTCAAATTTTTAATCTCTTCATTTTGTTGGAATTTTGTGATTAACTTACGAATGAAAAACGTGACATGATGCGTGTACCATATACTTTTACTATCGAAATTTTGCCAGTAAAATTCATATCACAAAAATATTGGCTATTATAGGTCCGCCGCTTCTTCTCATGCTAGAATCCACTTACGTTCCGCTTTAGCATTGCTCATCAAATTAAGGCGATAAGGCAAAAGTTAAATGATGTTGATAAAGAAAAGAGTAATTTTCTTCTGATTGAACATCATTCGGATGAAAGGCAAGAGAGGAGGGAGATGACATCCTCATTCGTTAGGCCTTCAGAAGTTGTTGGCAGAGAAAGTGATAAAGAGAAGATTGTAAATGTATTGATGCAGAAAAACAACAATGATGTTATCTCCGTTACTCCGATAGTTGGTGTTGTGGGACTATGAAAGACGGCACTTACCAAGTTAGTGTACAATGATGACAGAGTTACTGAGTGGATTGATTTAAAACTGTGAGTTTGTGTACAACATAATTTTAATGTTACTGAATTGACAAGAGAAATTCTCAAATCTTCTATTGTTGAAACTAATAGGAAGAATGGGAATTTCGCAGTACATCAATTGTTGAAGCGACCAAGAGATTTCAGTAACTTGTCTATAGATCAGTTGCAAATGTTCTTGTAAACTATTTTAAAGGAAAAAAAGGTTTTGCTTGTCTTGGATGATATATGGATTGAAGATCGGGTTAAAATGGAACAAGATGAGAGATTTGTTGTTGACAGTGTATGCCATGGGGAGCAGAGTCATAGTTACAACACGTAATACTCCAGTAGCCTCAGTGATGGGCACAACTCCAGCACATTATTTGGAATGTATGTCTGAGGAGGATTCTCTGTCTTTTATTTTTAAAATATGCATTTGAAGATAAAAAGTCAGCTGAAAATTTTCCAAAGTTAAAACACGTTGGCAAACAAATCGTGTAGAAATGTGGAGCGCTTCCTTTGGCGCTGAAGAGTTTGGGGAGTCTACTTTGCTCAAAAACTGCAGAAGGTGTGATGAGGACATCAAGGCTCAAAGAAATTCTCACGAACCAATTCAAGTTCCAGTTGGTCTGGTGACGAGAGCTCGAGCTAAAAGATTCAAAGAAGAGCTGAATAACTTTTTTCCGGAGAGTTCTACAACTAGAAGAGAGTGTGTTCAATACTGATGGTGAATAAAGACTGATTTTACTCATCAAAGTTGATCCGGAAGAAAGCCAAGGCTGATGTTGACGTTTTTATTTTCCAAGGCTGTAGTGGACGTCATTTTCCAACAAAAAATCAAGTCAAGATTATGTTTTCAAGTGTTCAAGAAGTTCAAAATTCAAAACAAGATTTGATTTTTTTGTAATCTAATTTTTAGTTTTCAGTTTTAGTTTAAATTTTGAATTTAATTCCGAATTTTAGTATGTTTGTTTTTAGATGAATCTGATTCCTAGGTTTTTCAGGCATGTTTATCCTTAGGGGTAGATTAGGAATTTTACAAGCGTAATTTCGTATATATAAGGCTGACTTTTCAGATTATGAAATCAGTTTTTGATGTTTATTCATATTGTGAGTTATTCTTCTTGAGTTCCTGAAGAAACTTATTCGAACTTATCAAGGATTCCATTTGGAATTCAAATTGACTTATCAAACGGACTTCCATAACCGTTGGTGGCGTCTTCACCATACCAAGGTTCTTGCATCGCTAAGCAATGGGTCGCGGTTTCCATCGAACTTGAAAGATCTTGGGTTGTTGTTTTCAGATTTGATATCGGGTTTCGTCACATTGTTGGCGTGTTTCGTATCAAGGTGAATGGATATATATATAAGGGTTAACGAGATATGAGAATTGAAAGGAGAGCACAATGATCCTATTTTATCTGCACTTTAGATTAAGTTATGGTACAATGTTGACGTACTTGAAACAATGTTTTGCTTATTGTTCTCTTGTTCCAAAAAATGTTCGAACATGTGACTTTTATATGATCTTTATGTGGATGGCACTTGGCATCATTCGGTCACCTAATGCTAAAATGGAGTTGGAAGATATTGGGAAGATGTATTTCAAAGATCTCTGTGGCGGATCATTCTTTCAATATATACAATATCCCGAGGAAACTTTCAATGTCTTCCAAGAATTTGAAATGCACGATTTGATTCATGATCTAGCAACTTCAATAATCCAATATGAGTACTCCACAATAAATTCTCAAACTAATATTGTCCCTGATTAGAGAAGGAGACATTTGAGGGTATTTTTGAAGGATGGCCATGGTCAAAATATCTTACTAATCTTGAAGAACTTGAAAAAAGTGCAAGGCATTATTTCTCTATTGTGAAAATGATTAAGAGTCTAATATTGAGGAGTCCTTTCTTTCCACATGCATCTAAAGATTCAGATACTTACGGCTGTTTGATTCCAAGGGATTATCTTTCGAGCTGTTGCCAAGTTCAATCGGCAACCTCAAGCGTTTGAGATATCTCAAATTAGAAGAAAACAAAAATATCAAGAAGCTACCTGATTCAATTTGCAAGTTGCAAAGTCTGCAAATTTTGTTTCTTGGTGGATGTTCAGAGCTAGACAAGTTACCTAGAGATATAAGAAACTTGGTCAGCCTCAGAGCTTTCAGCATAACCACAAAACAAACCAGTTTTCCTGAGAATGGAATTGGACGCTTGAGATCTCTTCAATTTTTGGGTATAGGTGAATGTAGAAATTTGAGATCCTTGCCCACATGATATTAGATATTGTACCACATTACGTACTTTGTTTATATTTGAATGTGAACAACTTGACTTGACGAGTGGACCCAATGAAGTCATTCCATTGAGTCTTCAAACGTTGCTGATTGAAAGATTTCCATAAAGAACTAAGTGGCTACATGGAGCTGCTCACAGTCTACAACGTATGCTTATTGAAAATTGTCCCAAATTGACTGGCATTGCTACAGTGGCTGCCAGACCTCACTTCACTTGGGAGGCTAATTAAGATTGAGAAAAGTCCAAATTAGTCTTCTATTCCAGTGGGAATGCAACGGCTCACGTCCCTAACGCATTTTGAAATTTCAAAATGCAATACATTGGAGGAAAGATGCAAACCTGAAAGTGGCGAGGATTGACCAAAGATTGCTCATGTTCCCAACCGTGTCATTGGCGACTAACCTCCTCCTTCTGATGATGACTATGTATGTTTTTATATTGTGTCTAAACCATCCATCCAAACTTACGTTGTGATTTTCTTTTTGTACTATTGCATTTCTCTAGTCATGTGTGGTGCGGAAATCCTTTTATTATTATTTCTCCCCCCCCCCTCCCCGCGAGAAATGTATTAGAAGTATTAGAAGTTTTCTCCTCATATGGCCTAAGAAAATTCAAGTTATGTTTATGTACAAAATTATTATGTCAAATAGATCTATAAAATCATCAAATCAATTAGACCAAGAATTTTATTTCCTCTTCTCTCTCTAACATGAAACCATGAACATAAATTTATTGTTTAAAAATTAACCGAAATCCAAAATTTTTTAGAAAATTCAAGGAAGTTTAAGGATTTATCAGAAATATATGCTATAATTTATCATTTTTTATAAACCTGCTATAAACTTTAAAAGTACTTATAAAATATGCTATTTACTATAATTTTCCTAAATAAAGCTATCATTTAAATAATCAAAATTGAGGTTTAATTAGAAAACGATGTAAATTTAATAAATTTGCAAATCTACTAGTATGATATTCAGAATATTGAAAATACGTGATATTTTTTATTTCAATAACCTTAAAACAGAGATAATAAAATTAAAAAATTACTTTAAACAAAATAAGTCAAAAGATTAAAAAAAAAAAAAAAAAAACTATTGGCAGCTACTCTTTGGCACACCACTTGAATTGGAAAAAAATCAAATTGAATTGAGAATATAGAATGAACAAGTACTTATGAGAAAGAAAAAATGATTGTGATATAAATTTCAAAGAAATAAATAGGTAAATTTGAATTAGATTTGGATTGATTTTCTTTTGGATTCAAAATGAATTAGTCTTATTCTACTGCTTTTGGTCTTTGAAAGTTTTATTTTGATAAGTTAATCTTTGAATTTTGATTTTTCATAGTTTTTATGTCTAATAATAAATTGACAATTGATATACGAAATATAGCATAATTAATCATATCTTAATAACTGAAAATGTTATAGATGTAGTTATATATAGTTTTTGAATGGAGAAAAATAATTATGTTAAATTGTAAATATGTTATAGTTTTTGCGGTTTTCTTTTTTTTAATAATTGTGAACAAAACAATTTACACTCAATATTATTATTTTTGTAAAATATTTAGTTAGCACGCAATGGATATATGATTAAATTTTATTTGTTGGTCAATTTTATGATCAAGGATTAAAAACAGTAAAAAAAAAAAAGGGACTAATATATCAAAATAAAACCTTCAGGGATCAAAGGTTTGAAAATTTAGGACTGGCAATGATAACAACTTAGCAAAAAAAAAAAAAAAAAAAAAAAAAAAAAAAGGCTCATAACAAGGAAAAAAAGGAAATAAAAAAAGACGCATTAGGTTCTCCATCGCCGCTCTCTCTCTCTGTATCTCTTTCTCTCTCTAGAGTCTAGTTTCTCTCTGACGGAAGGAGGAGGAGGAGGAGGAGGAGGAGAAGAAGTATAGGATTTGTGTGTGGAACTGAGGACAGATCAATATTTAAAACACGGCGCTTTGAAGAGGAGAAAGCATGGAATCGGTCTCTTCCAATTCCAATTCCCATGGAAATCTCGATGACCAGATTGCTCAGCTCATGCAGTGCAAGCCCTTGTCCGAACAACAGGTAACTCCCTTTTTCTCACATTTCTCCCATTTTCTCGATGACGAAATCTTGATCAATTCGTGAATTTTGCGTCGGATTTTTGTATTCCTCTAGGGTTTGTGCGAGTCTGATCGAAAAAATTTCATACTTTGCGTATGATCTGAGATTTTAGCTGAATTTTTATTCTATTTAGGCGACAAATCGAGATTCTTACTCCAAATTGTTAGCAGATCCGTTCAAGTCTCTCGTTCTTTCTCAGTTAAAACTTGGGTAATTGGTTTGGTTTGGTTTGCTTTTGTGGGCAGTCAAAAAATATGGTCTTTGTTTTAGCATTGCAGATTTTGGCCTACTTATTGCTTCAAAAACCCCCATTAAGAAGACGCTTTTTAATTAACAAATGATTGGCAAATTGGGTTTGTAAACAAACCCATTAGGTGTAGCAGCAAATTTTCTGAGCTGGGGTCTCTATGAAATCGAGTCGAAGAGTTCTTTCCTTGTTGGATCAGTGCTCCACCTTGACGCAAATTAGGCAAGTTCAATCACATCTCACTGTTTTGGGAACCCTTTTCGATCCCTATGCTGCAGCCAAGATTATCGCCTTTTGTGTGACATCCGATGTTAGTAATGTTTCTCATGCTTATCGTCTCTTTCAGTTCATGCCTTACCGAACCACCTACATTTGGAACACTATGATCAGAGCCTTTGCTGAGAGAAATGAGGCCATAAGAGCCTTGTCTCTTTACACGAACATGCGTGAGAATGGCTTCTTACCAAACAACTACACCTTCTCTTTCCTCCTTAGGGCTTGTACTGAGCTTTCTGACCTCTCATTGGGTTTTACGCTCCATGGTCAAGCCATCAGATTGGGTTGGGAATCATATGACTTTGTGCAGAATGGATTAATCCATTTGTATGCTACGTGTTTCTGCATGTACCCCGCTCGTAAGTTGTTTGATATGAGTGTAAGTAAGGATGTCATAACATGGACCTCTTTAATAAATGGGTATGCAAAGTCAGATCAGGTTTTAATCGCACGTGAATTGTTTGATAAAATGCCGGAAAAGAATAATATTTCTTGGAGTGCTATGATTAATGGCTATTGCCAAGTTGGACTGTTCGAAGAGGCTTTAGAGCTTTTTAGTGACATGCAAGCTTCTGGTTTTGCACCTAATCATGCTGCTATGGTGGGGGTGCTAACTGCTTGTGCCTATCTTGGTGCATTAGACCAAGGAAGGTGGATACATGCGTATGTGGATAGAAATGGAATGCAAATAGATAGAGTGTTGGGCACTGCTCTTATTGACATGTATGCTAAGTGCGGCTGTGTACAAACTGCTTGTGCTATATTTGATAAGATGCCAGAAAGGGATGTGTTTGCTTTTTCTTCTTTAATTTCAGGGCTAGCTAATCATGGTCATAGCAGAAGCGCCATTGAGTTATTTATGAGGATGCAGAAAGAAGGTGTTCAACCAAATGAAGTTACGTTTATTAGTGTCTTGAGTGCTTGTAGCCGTGTGGGATTGGTAGATGAAGGGTTGAGAATCTTCGAAAGCATGGGTACTACTTACGGAATTGAGCTGAGGGTCCAACACTATGGATGTTTGGTGGACCTCCTTGGGAGAGTTGGGATGATAAAAGAGGCAAAGAAGGTGGTAAGAGAGATGCCAATAGAACCAGACTCGTATGTGTTGGGCGCATTGCTCAATGCTTGTAGAGTTCATGGTGATGTTAAGTTGGGTCAAGAGATGGTTGAGCGCTTGGCTGAGCAAGGATTAGACCACAGTGGGGTTCATGTTCTTCTTTCAAACATGTATGCCTCCGCTAACCGGTGGGATTATGTTACAAATGTAAGAAAGAAAATGGAAATGAAGAAGGTGGCAAAAGTGCCAGGTTGTAGTTTAATTGAAGTTGATGGTTTAGTTTCTGAATTCGTTGCTGGAGACAGGTCCCATGTGCTCATGGAGGAGATAGTATTGTTATTGTTCACCATTGACAAACATTTGAAGTCAATATGTTCTGACGATACTAATGATGGCAATATTACTGATTAAGTTCTATAGTACATCTTTTTCTTACTAGCATCATGGATTTGATAGATTTTTGGCATTTACCTTTTGTATCAGCTATTTGATTTTCTCAATTTAATTTGATGCATTTTCAACTGTTCTTGTGTATTCTAGATTGGAGGTTTTGTTTTTTTGTTTTTGTTTTGAACCCCTCACATTGGATATGGTTCTCTTTACTGGCTGGTAGCCATGTCAGTGTCCATCCCTTCTGTTCAAGTTAAGAATTTCGCCATTCATCAACTTTCTCAAGGTGACTGTGAATACGCTTTGGTGAACCTATAAGGGAAGTGTATTTTCTTATTGGCACCGATTACCATGGAAAGGAGAGGAGGAGAGAGAGAGGGAAAAAAAAAAAAAAAAGACGAAAGAAATTGAAGTGAAAAAAAAAGGCTATTTCAGTTTCTTCTCCTCATCTCTGTTTATAATTTGTTTATTTATTTGCTATCTTGTTATTTTCATGATTATTGAAAGGAGGGTGTGGCTTTTCCGTGGGAGTGATTATACAGTCTCAGCTAACGTCCATTTATGCTTGCATTTTCAATCGGACTCCACAAATTCGATGTTTAATTATAAATATTAAAATAGCTAATGCATTGATGAAGTTGTTCACTTCATTTCTTTAAATTTTCAGAAAACGTCTTCTTATCCTTGCCTGGAAGTTTCTTTCAAGCAATTTTTATTTCATGTATATATATATATATATAGAAATACACATACATATATCTTCCTTATTTCAATTATTGAAATTATTGGTCATTCCTTACTTTTGAGTTCTACCTGTAGGTAAGGACACTTTGTGAGAAGGCTAAGGAGATTTTAATGGAAGAAAGCAATGTTCAGGTGCTTTATCTTGCCATTTCCGTGTTCCTCAATCTTTGTAATTATTTTCAGATAAAATGTTGGTTTGAATGCTTTGATATATTTCTTAATCTTGCTTAACCAATATTTGATGTTACTAAATTTTGTGCCTTAAACACAAGAATTTCTAGTTTGAGGTAAACAATGATCATAGATGTGGTTAGATTAAAACTTCTGTACTTGCTATCAAAGGCTATTTTAGATAATCCGGGTAGAGGCCGTTGCCTTTTCATATCAAGCATTTAATTACTGTATTAGGATAAATTTATTATCTCATGTATTGCTTGATTTTTGGTTGTTTTGCATCCTGTCTATTTGTCTCACTGATTCCTGCCACAAGTACATTTTTTTCTCTACTATTAGAAGTAAATACTTTGGTGGAGTTCTACTGCTATTATAGTATGGCTGTTTTCAGTTTTCATTTTATAGTGATTTTTAAATGTGTCAACTTTTGACATGTCATTTTATGCAGCCCGTAAAGAGTCCTGTTACAATCTGTGGAGATATTCATGGGCAATTTCACGATCTTGCAGAGCTTTTTCGCATTGGAGGCAAGGTAATTATTATATTTAGAGGCATTTTACTATATACATGTTTGCCATTGAGTTGCTTAATAACATGATAATGTGCCTCTGAAGTGAATTTAACTTACAAATGTTCCTTTTTTTTATTTTTTTATTTTATGTTAAATAAATTTTGTTGGTAATAGATGTATTCTTTGAATTGATTTGAACTTTTAGAAAAAGGTTAGCTGTCTCTATTTCCAGCTTTTGGTCTTTGACATAAACTGGAAGGATTCTTTCTTTACAATGTTAATATTTTTCACTTTTGAAAAGGTCACTAGAATTATTGCAACTTTGCAGTTTTATTGCAGGTAAAAGAAATAATGATTTGGGAAAATGTCAGCCTGTCAGAACGTGAAAACATTTTCCTCCTGTAACGTATAAAATTTCATTAATTGCACCAACCACATTTGGACCAACTCCTTCTAACCAGAAATCAGCATGAAAGCTACTGTCATGATTTTATTTTTTTTTCTCTCTCTATTTTCCTTATGGCTTCATCACTGAGGTAGAGGATATATCACCCAACAACAATCATTTTTCAATTATTTTTGAATTGGTAGTAGAAATTAAGATATAATTATTTTCTTAAGTCATATGTAAATTAAAATTCTTATTCATTGTGTTGTGCACATTCAAATATTATTGGTGCATATAATTAGATTGATACTTAATTGATTTTCAAAACTGGTGCTTATATGTGTTTTACTTTGGGTTCTATGGAAATTATGTTTCTTCCCGAGATTTTCTTTTCCAATGGTCTGCCAATTTTATATGAATTAGGGACAAGTATACTGCTGTTAAGACACTTAATTTTTTCTTTTAATCTTTATTTATTTGTTTATTTCATTTATATGAATGCGTGAAAAAGATTACACTTACAAGTGCAATACTTATCTTCAGTTGCAACTTTGTTGTAGTGTCCAGATACAAATTATTTGTTCATGGGTGATTATGTTGATCGTGGCTATTATTCGGTTGAAACTGTAACGGTAGGTGTCATATTTTTTCCTTATGAAACTTTTCATTTTCTTCATTTGTTGAATTTTTTCTGGATTCAGGCACCCAAATTAAAGAACTTTCAGAGTCTTTGTAGAGCATTGTATTAACTCTAATTTTGGGGATTGTCATTGCAAATTAGGTTTAGCAACAATTACTATAGGACAAGAATTTCTGAATTATCTCTTGCGATAAGAGGAATAACTTGAGCTCAGCTTGTTTCATCTTGCCCTTTAGCTGTATTTAACGGCAGTTTTAAATTATTATTTAGTGTATTGGATTACTGATTAAGTGCTAATTCATCTGTTCAGCTTCTTGTCGCTTTGAAAGTGCGATATCCTCAACGAATTACTATTCTAAGAGGAAATCATGAGAGCCGGCAGGTAAAACTTTTGCTTTAAGGCTTATGAATTTGCTTCTTATACTTGATTTTGTTTTGTTTTATTATTATTATTTTTTGTTATTTTTAATAATCAATTAGTGAAGATACTGTGGAACACTTGGATCAAATGCCCAAATCTGATTACCATGCTTAGTCATTTTTTTTTTGCAATTCCTTTCCTGCTCTGATTTTGTGCATTTGGTTTTAGTAAATGTTCCCTCTGTTCTTTCTCTTGTTTTCCCTTTTCTTCTCTCTATCTTGGGGTGTAATGGTTTTTAAATGAAAATGTTATTGTTATAATTTTTCAATACATTCATATGCATCGGAATTATCTGTGTTGATTGTGTCATTTGTTTTGCAGATTACTCAAGTTTATGGTTTTTATGACGAGTGCTTGCGGAAGTGAGTTCTTAGCACCTTTTAAGGGAGTTTCTAATTTGCAAAACATATGATTGATACACGTCAGTAGCTTGTTACATTGTCTAAGACCCTAGCTTGAAAATAACTGTATACCATAATCTACTTTACAGTGTCAATAAATGTTCTTCTGTTTTAATTTTTTATTTCGTTTTTTCAGATTCGGTATAAGTTTCTCTTTTTGTCTCTCAAGTCGGTTATAGAAAAAGGAAAAAAAAAAAAAAGGACTAATTTGTGATTTCGATGCCTAATTTATAAAGTTTTTGTAGTTGATTCTTGAGAAAAAGTTGAGAATATGACATCCAATTGGCAGTCTTGAAATGAAAATTCTATAAGAGCATATCTTTTTTCCACTTATGCAAGTTTTGTGCCCTAGACTTACAGGCCTATTACCACTGAATGTGATACCCGTCCATCTTATTATTGCTCCATTTTGTATACATATCAGGATATCTGTGTGAAAAGCGAGAAAGGATATCATTATTGTACTTTGCTGGTGATAAAATGCCCTTGATGTACGCTGAGCCTCTGATTAGTATTGCTTTCTGTTTTCTGGTACTAAAGCTGTTAATATGATAAACCGTTTTGTGGTAGGAGTGAAGGAATGTCTATGACATTGCAAAATTTTTGTGCAAGAAGCCTAGTTTATTTCATTAACAGTCAAGTTTAAGAGTTATAACCTGAATTCGTTTATTGGATTATAGTAGATTGCCAATAATACTGTGTATATTGATCTGAGGAAGATGACTGTGCTTTTGCTAACGAGACTATTTTCCTCTTGATCTCAGAATTTACTTTCTTGTCCATCTCCAATTCTCCAAATCCTTAATATTGGGTGCATTTGACGTTGTTCTTTCACAAATATGAAAAAATAACTCTTCCCTTCTGTTTGCAGGTATGGTAATGCCAATGTTTGGAAGATCTTTACAGATTTGTTCGACTATTTTCCACTTACAGCGTTGGTTAGTATATATTAGAGATGACATTTTCATGATTAAATGTGCTTTAGTGCTTTGCTTTGCAATAACTTTTAGTTCTGATGTCTATGAAATAATTGTAAAACTTCAATGGTTTGAGCCTTTGATTTTGATACTGCTACTACCATATATGAATGCCTATCTTTTATTTGAAGGTTGAATCCGAGATATTTTGTCTACATGGTGGACTGTCTCCATCAATTGAAACACTCGATAACATACGCAATTTCGATCGTGTTCAAGAGGTTCCTCATGAGGGTCCTATGTGTGATCTTTTATGGTCTGACCCAGATGATCGTTGTGGTTGGGGTATCTCTCCAAGAGGTGCTGGATATACATTTGGTCAGGTATTTTACTTTTCTATCATGCTTTTACTTGAGAGAATTTGTAGCAAAAGATCACTTTTAAGGGGAAAAGAAATTGTAAAAAATGGCTGCTTTTCTATCCTTGGAAGAAAATGGCCGGTAAAGCTGGTTTACCGGATCTGGTCATAGGGAAAGGCCAGTAAATCCGAGATTTACCAAACTCTGGTCATGGAAAAATGCTGGTAAATCCCAGATTCACCAGATTCCGGCCATTCACAAACTTGAACAAAAAATCCAGCCATTTATTTTTATTTCCTCCATAAACAGAATTTCCTTACTCTCCTGGTGCTGGAGGTTACAAGTAAGATTCTGTATTCATGATTTCTTTGGAGGTCCATTTAATTTTTTTAAAAAATGCTTTTGCAGGACATATCTGAGCAGTTTAATCACACCAATAACTTAAAACTTATTGCTAGAGCACACCAGCTTGTTATGGAAGGATATAACTGGGGTCATGTATGCTTCTTTACCCTGTATTTCCTGGCTATCTTTGGATTCATCTTCTGCAAATACGTCTGATCTTTTTTTCTCGTCACAGGAACAAAAGGTGGTCACTATATTCAGTGCACCGAATTATTGCTATCGCTGTGGAAACATGGCATCTATTCTGGAGGTTGATGACTGCAAAGGCCACACGTTCATTCAGGTTCGTCTCTTCAACTCTTTCGCCACATGGGAAAAATAAACCATCAATCCCAATTTTAGTTCCCGAACTAGTCGAATCCCATTTTGGTCCTTGACGTTTAAAACATTCCGATCTACCAAGTGGTGCCATAGTAGTTCTTCCATCCATCTAACCATTAAAATCTTGGTGGGAATTATTTATACTAGTCCAATTCCATCCCCGAATCTTTGTAGTTTTCAGTTTTGTATAATTTGGCAATTTTACTTTGGGGTATTCATATCCTAAAAGTTGCTTCGTTGCAGCCCATACACTAATTGGATTATAAGAGTTTTGAGTGTATACTCTTTGTTTCAGTTTGAGCCGGCGCCAAGGAGAGGAGAGCCCGATGTAACTCGGAGAACACCTGATTATTTCCTATGAGGGGACAGTAAATTAGTTGCAGAATTTCCAGCGGCTAGCGCCTACTAGCTGGTTTACATGTTTTGGGAGCTGCTTTTGTATTTGAAATATAAGATTACCGTTCTGCTACGGTGGCGGTCGGTCGGAGAAAAGCATGTAAAACAAGCAGGCAAAGGCTTCCTCCGATTCGTTATTGCTGAATTCTCTCTGCAAAGGAAGCAGCTGCGGCTGGCAATGCTTTCGTGTCGTATGTACCATTTCGTGCTGACAAAATATGGCATAATTTGTTTATTTGGTTTACCTTTTTTCTCCTTCCAATTTCCCATATATTTATTAATTTTCTGTATTAGGATTGTTATTTTGGTGGTTGGGGTCTGTAGAGGGATGATGAGTTTTACTTGATTATAATGGGTGCTTCTTATAAATTTTCTTTTGCTCCCTATCTGGCCTTGTATTTTGTCCTGTTTATAGAGAAATTTAGGTGGCTTTGGATCGGCCGCCTCTTAAAGAAAGGGGGGAATATATATATATATATATATATATGGCTGAATATTAGATTAGAAAAATGATTGATGGCTTTAAAACGGTTAATAACCAATCAATCAGATTAGATCCATCAAAAATTGATTATAAAGTTCCTCAATAATTGACGTATGATTGACGCGTGGTTGATTAGATTGGGTCAACACCCATTTTAAACAGAAGATTGTTTAACTTGAGGTATTATATCCTGTACTACTATTACTTTTCTTGTTGTATTATTATTGTTATTGTTGTTGTTGTTTGTTGTTATCATTTATATTATTATTATTATTATTTTGATTAGCTACCCATTGTATTCATTACACGTTAGGAGTTAACGAGTCGGCCCATTTTTCTTTTTTGAATTATTCATATACAGAATAAAATTGACGTCTTTGAAAATGGCGTTATACTAACTGACCAAAGTTTGTAAAGTAGGTAAAAAGACGGTGGTGATTGCTAAAAAGACACTGGTGATTTCTAAAAAGACAGTAGAAGCAATGTTCAAGAAACAAGTAACCAACAAAAACCTTGAAAAAAAGAAAAGGTTATGTACAGTCTTAAGTCTTTTACAGAGGTATTACTAGGTAAACGAATATTCCCATTTTTTTTTTTTTAATAAGAACAATCCTCATTCGTACGAAATAAGTTTCATATTTTGATACAAGTCCTGGATGACCTGTACAACTTGTTACAATCTCTCTCTCTCTCTTTCATGTTGCTTGAGGCGACATGATAATTAATGAAAAACCATGCTAGGTGTTGACAGAGATCTTGTGTAAGCCAAAGGCAACATGAGAAGTTTCTTAGCCCTCCCAACACATGCTCGCTTCGTGAAGTTATCGTAATCGTTTTCCTCGATTGCATCCAAAATTTCGCGGTATATCAGTAAGGAGGACCATACCTGTAGATTGTCAACAATAACACTTTACAAGTCAATATCTTTTCGTTTCTAAACACTTTGAGACATTCTCTTGTTTTAACATTTTTTTTTTGGTTCTAGTTGCATTTGAACGTTAGTTATGGTGATGGAGTAGGTATATTTATTACAGATTCCTTCAAACAAAAACAGTAGATATGCAATATGGAATTATGCCTAGAACTAATTTTGCTAGTTCATTATACCGGCCAGCGACTTGCGTTGTCGAGCTGAGAAGCTCCTTCTTCTGCTAGGCTGAAATAGAACCTGGCTCTTGTTATTTGTTCTTTCATGAACTCTCTCCACCTATTAGTGACTTTCCTTGAGAAAACATCCTTGTCGGATAACCCGAATTGTGCAAGCTCATCTTGAGGAAGATAAACTCTCCCTCTCATGGCACTGTCAGAAAGTAACTTAACAAGGTCAGAGAGATGCTTCAAATGGAGAAAATTGCAAAAAAAAAAAAAAAAACACAAACAAAAAGATCACAGTGTTGGTGATGCATCACTAAGCATGTTATTGAGAGAGAATCGTCATGATAAATAGTATTTTCCAAACGAAATGAGCTTACTCTTCTCCCACGTCTCGAAGTATATTTGTCAACTGATTCCCTATACCCAAGTAGAGTGCGGAATCATATACGCGTTTGACGGGGATTAAAGACTCTGGTGAGATTCCCATTATAGGAACACTCATTAGGCCTACAGTTCCTGCCACATAGTAGCAGTATAGATAGAGCTCTTGGAAATTCATGTAGCGACATTTTCTGGTGTCCATTCTCATTCCTTCAATCATGTCCCGGAAAGGCTGTGCGTGGCCAAAGAAAGGGTGAGATGGAAACAAAATCCAAAAATTTCTTGTATGGAATTTGATTTGGGAAACAGGTACAGAAAGGGAAGAAATAAAGTACCTCAATGTCTAAGGGGAATTTGGAAACAGTATCTATAAGTGCTGCATCAAGCATGTCATAAGGGCGTCCATCGAAGATGTCTTGAAGTCTCTCTTCCCATCTCTGAAGAACTTCGGAGCTCATGTATGCAGCATTCGGACCGTCAACAAGTTCATCTGTCCTCCTACACCAAACTACACACAGAAATCAATTCAGCACCTTCACTTTGACAAACTCTATAATAGGAAAAGAAAAAAAAGTATGCAAACTTTTGCAAAAGATTATTTTTGTGATGATTCTCCAGGGAATTCCAAATATATGCAAAATTGACAGATGTAACTATGACGGTGATCCAATCACTAATAACTGATATATATAGATATATGTGTGTGTGTGTGTGTGTTTGTAATTGTTTTTCCAATCGATATCTGTCCATTTTGTGAATATGAGAGTTGAGCAACAAAAAAACTTGCCATAGATTGCCCATATGGCTCTTCTTCGTTCTTCTGTCATTAGCAATGTACCTGCATCAATAGAATAGCAGACATCAAAACATGATAATAAATACATGCATACATACAGATGAGAAATTCTCTACATTTAACATAGAAATAAGTTGATCCAATCCGGAGACTAAATAGTAACCATTGGATTAAATTCCAATGCCTCAGAATCCATTTTAAGACTTCCTAGTTATCCGATCAAGAAATCTTTAAAAAGGAGACAAGGGAAATGAAATAGTACCTAGGTAGAAGGTCTTGGCATATTCTGCACATATATTTCGGCACCTTTCATATGCTTCTTCAAGAAAGTTAGGATGGAAGTGCAACTTTCTTTGAGCGTGATCATCGTTGTCTCTCGGGAAGCTTTTGTGAGTCCGTGACTGCTTTTGAACAGCTTCTTTGATGCGCAGATCGGTGAGCGAAATCCCTGCTTTCGTCAGCTCAGGAAACACGGGTATGCTGCTTTGCTTTGGAGATGGCATGTATGTCACTTCAGCTCTTGTGGTGAAGAGCCTTTGAGACATGTATTTAGCATTACCTTTTCTCATATTGCATGGCTTGGCAGCTGAAACGGAAAAGAAGGTGCTACTCATTTGAGCAGTTTCTTAATCTTGTCTGCTCAAGTGAATTACTACCTAATTCAGAGAGAATTATCAAAACAACACTCAAAAGGGTTGTTATAAATGCTTTCTAAAAAAGATTTTTTTTTTTTTTTGAAGGATTGGATTATTCAAAATGTTGGAACTCTCTAGGACTATCTAAATGAGGGATATGCCTCTCTCTCTCTCTCTCTATATATATATATATATATATATATATATATTGTATCAACCTTTTAATATGAATTTGAACTTTGAAGAATAGTACAATATATGATGTAAATGTGGTCCACTAAACATTTAAAGGTCTTATCATATTATGTATTCTATAATTTTGCTATTGCAGTTTCCAAATATTGTATTTCTTGTCTTTAATAGTTACTTACAAGAGCCAACCTATGTTGGCCATAGGGAAAAAGAAGAACAAAAGATATATACAATAATACTAGTAAGTGTCTTGTTAGAATCGGTAACATTAAGTTACGAAGTGGAATAAATAAAATGGAAGGTTAAACTTTGTTCTTTTATTTATTTATTTTAAATAGTTAAAATGTGACACAATTATGCATATTCTTGATAGTGTTAAATTATAACTCACAAAAAGACATGAAACTCTAATAGGTGGTAAAAGGAATAGCGTAAACTACGAAGATGCTAGTTTTGTCGTTAAGTTTGCTGTCCAAAGAATAGTCGGAGACACTGTCTTGTTATGCACTCTAAGATTAGAATCTTTATCAACTCTGATGCCCCAATGTGTAAAACTTTTCGATTTTTTAATCTTTAATTTACTTGGCTTTGTTCTTTTATGTGTGTATGGATTTCAAGTGTTGTGAATGAGTTTACAAAGTGGAATTTTGGCAATGTAAATTGGATAATGATTTTCCAAAAGACTTATTATAAAAAAGAGATTAATGTTATTGTAAGTAGTGTAAAGTGACAAAATTGGCTGATGAAATGCTTTTCTTTTTGATTCTATAATTGTAGTGATTGAAAGGTGCCAATGGAGGTAGGGCGGGATGGGACTCTCATTTTTGTCCACTTCCGTGTAGACACGTCGATTAAAATATAATATTAATTAAAATATCATATTATATTGTTTAGAAGGTCATGTTAGTTAATTTATATGACATGATGTTATAAAATGAGCATAAAAGCAAATATTAAAAAGGAAGAGGGGACATATGAGTGTATATATATATATATATATATATATATTCTAAAAGAAGAGAAGCCCCACATTATTCTTTTAAAAAGGGAAAAGCACATCAATGATATAAATTAAAGATCATTGCATTAATATGATATAAAAAATTAATATTAGATTAATATGACATAAAATTAAACTGAAATTAATTAAGTTTTGTATTATGTTGGTCAAAATGAGGAATTTATATCATGTTATTTAAAAGATAAAAAAAGGTGATTATTTAAATAATTTTTCTCTTTTTTATTTATTTTTATTTTTATTTATTATAAAAGGGGCATAAAGTTCTTTATTTTTGTTATTTTTTATGTATTACAAAAAATATAATTTGAGTTTCAATTTAAAAGGGAGTAAATAACACTTTTGAGTCCAAAAAAAGGAGTACGTGGTACTAAGAGCAATATATATATATATATATATATATATTTTGAGTACAGGGTATCAAAACGTAATTTCCCCTTAGACGAATTTGGTTGGGTGAGTTTCTAAATTTTAATTTTTACATCAATGAAATACAATCTATTAGGAAAGTATTAACATTAGGGAAAATTATTGTTTTGAATGTAATTATTTTATTATGAACTTTTGATTTATTTGTAATTGTAGTAATTTAGAATAGTCTTGAATTTAGTAGATTTATAAGTATTAGAAAACCTACCCTATTATGTATATTGTTACTTGTATTTAGATAAAAGCCTATTTATAGTGCTCCTTACTAATTAATTCTTATGTCTTAATCTGTGGACATAAGCACATACACGTTAAATATCTTTGTACACCTTTCTTCTTCTTTTTTCTTCTCTTATTACATTTATTACATTCTTATTTAATTTGCTATACAATCAACTCATCATTAAGCTTGTGGTGCCTTTCTATTAATTAACCGAGCTCTCCTGTATTTTTGTTTTGTTTTGTTTTTGAAGCTCTCTTTGTAGATCCAATGATTAGCATATTCATTACCTTCTAGTTCTTGGTTTCACTTCTTACCATGGTTTGGTTTATATCGCGCTTAAGGAAAAAGACATGTTGGTTTTGTCCCCATAACTTCAACAATTAGCAGTCTTTAATGGATCTTTCCATTAACAACATTCGATAATTACAAACATGGCGTGATCAAAGCTCATTAGTATTAGTATTATTAGTTTCTATAATGCCGAAATCATTGTGTTTTGTTGATTTTTCATTCAATAATATTAAGAAGATCAATTCTAATCCTAACTTTTAAATACCAGTTTACGTGGTATATGATTTGTCACTTATTAACTGGTAAGTCTTTAAATAACTGTTACATCAATCAAAACTAAAAAGATTATATCTATCAATAAACAATTGACCACTGATTGCCACTTAGATTGGTACTTAAATAACATTATCCTTTTTTGTTTGATAAGCTGCAATTGAAATTAAAGCTTTGTTATTTGACAGAGAGGGAAAAAAAAAAAAAAAAATGAAAACAAATTCTCATATGTCATGTTTCTCCCAAGGAAAGAGTTTTGATGAAAGGAAGTTGTTCCATTGGGTGCTTGATTTGTGTGCTTAAAATTTACAAGTGCCAGTATATGTCAAGCAATTTGCGAACTCACAGATCACCATTAAATGACACCTCCTTTGAGTCTAAACTACAATACAAAGAAGAGTAGGGTTTACGTTACTTTCATTTAAGTTAGTCATGTCTTAATCTTCTTATGAAAAGATAATTAAGCATCATAGGGGAATTAAAGTCAGAGGTAATCCTCATAACTAGATGCTTTAAGGGGGTGTTTGGTGTGTAAGTTTGAGTTGAAATTGATAAGTTTAAATAGTAAATTTTGTTGACTTTTCAGAAAAGACAAAAAACTTTTTGAGAAAAAGACAAAAACTTTTGGGGAAAAAGACAAAAAAAAGTTTAAACAGGACCGGTTACCAAACAGGGCTATTATGTCAAACACTTGGTAATTAGTCCAAGGAATTAGGTCTTCTTCTCTCTGCAAATCACCAGATAAATATTCAACTTTTCTCTTATTGGTTTTTGCTGCTCCATGATTATGTCAAATGGCTTTTGCATTTATTTTTTTTTCTTTTTTTAAGGTTTTATACATGGGATTTTTATTTTTTTTGGTTCTTCAACAAATTAATCATAAAAACTGTAAAGAAGTAATACCTGATAAAATGTTCCAGAAAGAATACACGAGCTCAGAAATGTCGTCCTATTTGTCTCTCCGATCAAAGTTTGAATGCTCAAATTTTTATTTTAAAAATGTTAAATCTCTATTTTTCTGGTAGGGTTATGGAAAATTCGATGCATAAAAATTCTATGTATAAAAATTCTATGTATGGTATAGGTGATTTTTTTTTTTTTTTTCCCTTCAAACTATGTATAAACTATATTTACAGCTGGTATGTCTATAGGAAGTTGTTTGAACCTAAACAGATAAATATAGGGTTTCACTCGTTAATCTTCAGACCATTTGCCAAAGGCCTAAATGCTGCCAATACCACAGCAACTTTACAAGCAAGAAATCCCATCATACCAGCTATAAGTTCTTTCGGTGTTAACACCATCGGAAGATCTTCCGAGCTATACTTAACCGCAAATAACGCAAAGCCAAATGCCAATGCAAGGCTGGATATCGGGCCCTTGAAGCCCCCGAATCCGAATGTTTGCTCAGTTCCTCCTGTATTTTCAAAACTCGATTCTGCCGCTGATATTCCATCAACAGACCTCTGCAGTAGAAGCAGATACAAGAAGCCAACAACCCCACCAGTTAAAAAAGCAAGAGCTGCACGTTCTCCAGCTGAGAAAGATGCAGCCAATGTACCAATGCAGATCAAAACGGCGTCGTAAAGTAGCAAAGAGAGCTTGAGATCTGCGTATTCCCTCATGCTCTCCTCGTTCGATATGCATTGGTCTGCAAATGAAGTAGGTTCAAGAAGGCATCTAGTAAACAAGGTCGAGGCATCAACTCCTGAAAGTTCAGTGACACGATAAGGTCTGAGTTCCAGCATGGAAACATTAGCTCCCCCCCCAAGCAGGATATCCTCAGCTTCAAATTCGTATCTGAAACCAGTGTATTTAAGTTCATCTCTGTCTTTCTCTTCCAACGACTGTTGACACCCATGAATGACAGTCAAGCCCACTCTGCCTAACCTCCATTGGCCTGGCCTTCGAATGATAAAATAAAATTTTGTTGAAATCCTTTGATCAAACAACACAACAACTAAAAGATAAATTTCCACAGTGCGAAAGCAATCAAGTTAAAGGAACATAGGATGCCGGACAAGAATTTAACTTAACTTAACTGGAATGAAAAGAAACTATTAAGGAAAAGGGGTCACGGATTTCCTTTCTAGTGTTTATTTGCCTATTAGGAAGTGGAACTGGAAACAATCCAAATTTCTTTCCCGTGTTTACTAACTGTGGGAATAGGAATCCTATTGCTTAATTACTAAAATAATATTCTTGTCGTGTAATTATTTGGTGAAAATTTTGTTAAGGCTGAAGAGAAAGGTACTTTTCGTGTTTATTCAGATCGAAACTAAGACAAAATATAATTGGGCAACGCATCATATGTAGAAACTAAAAGATTTAACGGAGACAAACCCGATTCAACACCGATCCAAAAAGCTTCAACTCTCCCAAGTTTAGGACCCACAAAAGCGAATTTATCCACAGAGCCTCTTTGAAAACGGAGCAACTCCTCATCCGAATCCGCAGAGCGATGTCCAGCCAAACTGGAAGGTATTCTCTGTAATATGGAATCTCCATTTTCATCTATCAAACACAGTGCTACTCCCGCACTCGAGTCGCTGAGACTGGAGGCGGAGAAATTACTAGTACCTAGCACCACCTTATACAAAGACCGGGATTCGCCGTTCCCAAAACATGGGAGAAGCTTTTCTGCAGAGGTATCAGCAGTAATGAGTTTGGGTTCTGCTGGTTGCAAGAGGCGAGCAGGCTTTGCATAGTCCCGAAAATCTGTTAAAAAAATAAATAATAAAAAGACCCTTTTAGTTGTTTTTCAATCCTAAAGCTCAGGGAAATAGAAAAAACTACAGGGAAAAAATATGGTAAACGATAAGGAAGTGACCTTGGAAATCAGAATGTTTGAAACGACACCAAGCTTGTGATTGTGAATGAAGCCTCTTGAGACGACATAGAGATGGAAGTGGACATGGGAATGTGAGAAAACGTCTTGCAGACATTGCAACCGACTCCATAACTCTCTCTCTAAGAAGGAAAAGGAAGGTCGGGAAGATATTTTTGCCCCTTGCAAAAGTTAGAACTGAGGACCAAGATTTTGGCTTCTAATTGTGAAAATTCTTTTTAGTGCTCCCAAAGCAAAGCGTTTGTCGTCCAACGGTAAGGATAATTGCCTTCCAAGCAATAGACCCGGGTTCGACTCCCGGAAAACGCAAATATATATATATATAAATTGCCTTCCAAGCAAGTTCAACCTAATCAAAATGTGAGTTAAGAGCTACATCTCTCTACATTTGGAGCCCAACTTAAAGCAAGCTATGTCTCCTTCATTTTGTTTTTCATTTAACTTTTCTACATACTTGGGCTTACAGAGCAAAAATCTCTTTTTTCTCTAATTAATCTCTTTGGTTGGCATACCTTCGTTTTGGTGTCTATTTTTGTTGTCTCTCTCCTCAGCTGGTAATCAAAGACCACAAGTTTATTCCCTCTCAGAGGATCGCAAGGAGGTTCGTCTCTCTTTCTCCCAAGTATTTTAGATCTATTCATTTACCATACTATTGAATTATTTGCTACGTAGGTTGGATTCATCTCTTTTTTTTTTTTTTTTTAATTTATTTATTTCATTTTATTTTTAATTACACCTTTTTGTGGAGAGAGTGACTGCAGTTGTTTTGGGTTTGTTTGTTTTGGTTGATTTTTGGTGGATTCTTGAGTTTTAACCGAGTGCTTTCTTTGAATAATTCTCTCTTTTTTTTTTGTTCTATTTTCTTTGTGAGATTTTTAGATTCATTTATGATTGTTGGACATGTATGTACACTTGAACTGTCAAAACAAGGTTTTTGTCTTAAATAGGAGAAGGAAAGACACACAGGACAGAAGATTAGCTCTGCTTTTTTTATTTTTATTTTATTTTATTTAATAAATTCTAATTTACATTTATAATTTTTTTTACTCTATCTGTTTGTGACATGATGACCACCCTTTTTTCATTCTAACTTGTTATTTGGATTTGATATCTTTCCATAATTAGACTGAAACTGCTTTGCAATATTACAATTAAGATATTATCATTAAGTTAAAGTTCACATTTTTGACCTCTAATTTCATAAGGCAACAAATAAAAAAGTACCTCTTGATCAAATCGTCATAGAAAAATCATAATTAATTTGCTTATATATTATATATATATATGTGTGTGTGTGTATATAATGGACATGTGGATGGAGAGGCATATGAGTGATGCTTCCATTGTCCAGGCGGGTAGGGCATAAACAAGTACAAGGGAAAGTACATCAGATGGAGACACAAGGACAGAAGGGAAAATAATATTTATCCATGAACAGAATGTTTCATTCACGGGCGAGTCAAGTGGGACGTCGATAACAAAATGACAATCAAATAACGTGAACCCGGGACGGAGTCCGGATTTATTTATAATTGGGTGGGGCGAAATAAACTCTTATTGGGTAAATGCACTAGACCTAGAAATATTTAATCAATTAATAGAAGGGGATTCGGTTAAATAACCGACAATGTTGTTAAAACCTTAAGATGTCATGATTATCTCTTCACACCCTGCACGAACAAAAAAATAAAGTTTTTACCGAGTTAATAATGCTGACACGGCATTAAAAAATCGTCTACAAATTTGGGTGACGTTATATATAAACTATAAACCATAAAAAGATGTGATTTTTTTTAATTTTGTTAGAAGTATTTAAAACAACATGAGATCCTTGAATATAGGATTGTAGCGAAAAAAAAATATGGATGAACGCATGTATCAGGAAGACACAAAAAATAGTGAAGCAATTTAAGTTATTTTTTTAGTCGTTAGAAAGTATGTTGAGTTTGAAAAAATTATGTTTTGTTTTCGTTACATGATGTTTCCTTTTTTTAGATATAAACTATTTTCCATTATTTGTGTTTGGTAATTTATTACTCATGGAAATAAAGATGTAGACAACCAATAATTTTAGAGGGGATAATGCTACTTTATTGAAAGAACAAGTCATGTGAAAGAAGTTTTGACAAGAAAAGAAGAAGATGAAAATCAAAATGTAAAGAAAAAAATAATGTAGTGAAGTAGACACGAGTAACACGACACGACAAATTTACATGACAATTAAATGATCCGAGCCGGGTTTCGCACAAAAATGACATGTACATGGGCCGATGAAATGATAAATGTTGATCAAAAAAATGTTACCACGGGGTTGAGGAAAAAAAATTGCTGAGGTTTAAATCTTCGTATTAGTTACTTGACATGTAAGCAAAAAATAACGTCTATAAATGTGGGCCGATTTTGCCTGTAAAATGTACAACCTTTATTATATACCGGCTATCAAATGCCAGTGTTTGGGTGGGATGATTAAAACATTTATATTAAAAAATGTTAATTAAATATGTTAAGAGGCCTACCAGCGTTTGTGGCCGTTTAATTTTGAAAATACATGGCAACTCCATTATGATCCAAGCAATAAATGTGCAGCTCGAACCCACTTCATTCCTGTAATTTTAGAATCGTGTCATCGTATTATTATGACTGAAATTGTCAACGCTAAGAAGAGGCAATGACATGGACAAGTGGGAGCTTAGCAAAACAAATAATGCCACCAGCGGGATCATTGATCTCCTGAAGGCGGGGGGAAACAAACACCACGTGCGAGTTCGTAAAGTAGAGGGAGAAGACTGCCACGTGTGCTGACCCTCTGCGATGGAGCAGGTGTCGTTGCTGACGGCATGCAGACAACGCGGATACGTGGCGTCATTTTAGTGGGACGAATAGATTGATTTAGGGACGAAGGTTACCAATGGTGGGGTCCACAGCGTTTGGTACCAAAACGAGCACGTGCTGATAAATTAGTGAAGTGATCGAAGGGCTATCGATGATGCGTGAGTAAGACGAAAATGTGAGTGCATCAGTTGGCTCGAGTTGAAGCCGGCTCCCACCGGATGACGGCTTTAAAATGCATCCAGGGTCGTGATAACGCATTGACATATATATACGATACGAGGGTCTAATATCTTCGGTGGCTTGGCTGGCTTGCACTGAGTAGCTTCCTCGGATGATATGAATTATTGTACAAATGCTTCCATAGGTGACAAGTCAGATGAATGTCCCGTCCGATGATCTACTATAAAAAGGAGGTCAAGGAGCAATATTAGGAAATATCATTAATCTTTAATATCATTAACTAAGAGGTGTTTGGTGTATGAGTTTGAGTTAAGATTTTTAAATTTCAATAGTAATTTTTGTTGACTTTTTCAGAAAAGATAAAAAACTTTTTCAGAAAAAGACAAAATTTGAGTTTAAATATATGAGTTTGAGTTATAGATCCAAACTAACCCTAATACACAGCAGCTTCCACAAACTAGGCTCATCAGTAGGGCCCACAACAAGGGGAATTTCAGTTGGTCCATTCTTTTAATTTGGAAAAAGAGAGCAAAATAGTATTTTTGAAGATAATAATAGTAGTTTATAGTAGAAAATTTTAAACATAATAAAAAATATTATTATCAAATTTATGAAATATTAATGGGTTTTAGGAGTATAGGTTAGAAAGCGCATATAACCCCGAGGAGGTGGATCCTTCTGCATGATATATAGACCCATCACGAAGTAGATTGATCATGTACCTCGACCAACGCGCTGATGGACGACTTCGAACTCATGCATTCAGCAAAGAGAATGAGCACCCTACCGACCCATGTAGACATTGGTGGCCTAGTTATCTATTAGTGTGATTCGAAGTAAAATTGTGATATTTTAACAGGTTTGTAGTGTTTACAATGAGTCATGGTGTGTTTACTTACGTCTAATCGAAGTAGGCATAGTCCGTTTTAGGGATTGTCGACTTATCCATTCAGTGACTTTGGCGATGGGGCAAAATAGCCCCGTAACTTTGGGAGAAGGGGTGCCTCCTCACAAAGGGGGTCACAGTGACCAGACCCAAACAATTGTTTACCAAAAATACAGGTCTCCGCAAAGTACATTTTTATTTGTATTTATTTGTACCAAGTATTACAAGATAATTATTTCACATTTACAATTAAATTTTTGAAGATTGACTCATTGTTTGTTATTCACCGGATTTTGATATTATCGACCGATTTGCGTATCAAGTGTTATTCCTATTTTTGCATTTATAATTTCCGGAGTTTTAGCTCATCCATCCTATTCGACAATTTCTATCCTCACTAACTCACCTCAAACATTATGCATGCCAACATTTTATTTCCTACATTTGACCGACGAATTGATCAACAACGATATCTGAGAAATACATTCCGAACTTACCTGGTCCTCCACTCGATCGACCGGCCGTCTCCGTTGACTCAACTAGATTTACCCGCATTAGCTGCTTTTACACCTCCCCAGGGCACCAAATTTGTAGAAAACTACACAAACCATACTTGTTTCAAACTCCTCTGGTCGTTCGCTTCAGCCTTTTGTCGTTGCCCTTTCCCTTCTCTCACTTTACAGCTGTTAACCACCACTGCTAGCTAATTACATGGTTGCCTTCTAAGTTAAACTTTTCCCCTCTCTGTTTTACCCCTACATACCCCTTCTCACTCAAACACCGATAGATTCTATCCATATGATTAAAATATAACACATTAAAATATAACATGAACGGCCAAGATTGTTCATTGGACAAGTCCTCAAGAAAGTGAAGTTGGGGACCGTAGAAGAGCCCCAATAACATATATAAAAATATAAAATAATAAAGTACGACTGACGAGGAGGGAGGGCGCAAATGGACAAATAAAAAAAAAAAGGAAAAAAGAAAGAATTAAGAAGCAGCAGTATAAATAGAGAAGCAAAGAAGAAAGGGATAATTTCATTAATAACACTAAAAAAAATTTTATTATTAAAAATAGTATTATTTTTTTTTTCTTCATTACTAGCACTTAATGTGGGGCCCAGCAGCATTTAATGTATATCAAATTACAGGTTTATCCTCATCTCCTACCTACTCAAATATCCCTCTCCCTCGCATGGCCCAAAATTTTTTTTCAAACCAACATCTACAGTGTTTTAGAGAGAGAAAACTGAAATTTAGAGAGAGAAAGAGTTACCACCCACCGGAATCTTATTTTTTTTTTCACTTTTTCGCCTACCCCCTACCCATTTTGAAACCCAAATCTTCATATAATAGAGAGAAACTTCTATTTAGAAAGAGAAACTTCCACTAAAAGTTTTTTTTTTTTTTTAAATCTAACATTTTGGTCATTTTTGAGTAAAGGTCATTCATGTTATGATCATTCGGTCAAAATAGTTATGACCTATGTTAAATTTTTTTTTTAAAAAAAAAAAGCTAACATTTTTGGCCATTTTTTAGTACAGGTCATAACAGTGGGTCATAACGGTTATGACCGGGTGGTCATAACAGTGTGGTTATAATGGTTATGACTAGGTGGTCATAACTGTTATGACCGGGTATTCATAACAGTGGGTCATAACGATTATGACCGGGTGGTTATAACAGTGTGGTCATAACGGTTATGACCGGGTGTTTATAACAGTGTGGTCATAACGGTTATGACAGTGTGATCATAACGGTTATGACCGGATAGTCATAACAGTGTGGTCATAACAATGTGGTCATCATGGTTATGACCGGGTGGTCATAACCATTATGACCGGATAGTCATAACAGTGTGGTCATAACGGTTATGACCAGGGTGGTCATAACAGTGTGGTCATAATGGTTATGACCGGGTGGTCATAATGGTTATAACCGATAGTCATAACAGTGTGGTCATAACAGTGTGGTCATAATGGTTATGACCGGGTGGTCATAACAGTGTGGTCATAATGGTTATGACCGGGTGGTCATAATGATTATGACCGGGTGATCGTAAAGGTTATGACCGGGTGGTCATAATAGTGTGGTCATAATGGTTATGACCGGGTGGTTATAACCATTATGACCGGATAGTCATAACAGTGTGGTCATAACGGTTATTACCGGGTGGTCATACTGGTTATGACCGGGTGGTCATAACCATTATGACCGGATAGTCATAACAGTGTGGTCATAACGGTTATGACCGGGTGGTTATAACAGTGTGGTCATAACGGTTATGAGCGCTGGTCTAACACAGAGGTGATAACAATTATGACCGGACGGTCATAACTGTTATGACCGATAGTGTAATACAGAGGTCATAACTGTTATGACCGCCTGGTCAATATCGTTGTGACCAAAATTATATGTGAAAATTTAACAGATACAGGGGGTCAAAACGAAAATTACCAGGCGGTCATTATGAAAATGACCGATCATGTAAGAAGACCAACTGTTAAACAAATTCATTTTCATAATGAAATTTTTTTCCCCTTTGCAAACAAAGCGTTAAACGAAAACTTTTTAAACATTGAAACGAAAAAGTAATTTTTTTAACTTTGGATTTTTTTGATTCCTTAACTTTGATTTCCCCTCAATCCTTCATCGGCCACCATTCTCTCGATCTATGACGCTGGTTTTTTAAACTATTCTAAGCTGTTTATAGATGCCTTTTGTGGTGGTTTCGGACGGTTTCCGAGCGGTTCCGGCCGATTGCAACTATTTCTCTCTCTAGATTTCATTTTCTCTCTCTAAAATACTGTAGATGCTGGTTTTCTGGGGCATGCGAGGGAGATGAGGATAAACCTGTAATTTGACATGTATTTAATGCAGTCGGGCCCCACATATCATGTGTTTTGATGATGTGACGGTGCCAAAAGTGAAGGGATGAAAAAGTGGTGCTGATTTTAATATTATTTTCCCTACAGGTGCTAAAAGTGAAATTAACCCAAGAAGAAATGAGAAGATAAAAATAAAAAATAAAAAAAAGGTTAATTTCAAAAGTAACATATGTGGAAAAAATATTATTAAAAATAGCACTATTTTTATTTCATTTCATTATTAGCGTTGTCACGTTATTTTTTCTTCTGATTTGTGGGGTCCAGAAGCATTTAAGGGATGCCAAATTTTGGGTTTTCCCCCACTTAACCACATGCTCCACCGCTTGCGCGGGCCCCCGTCAATTCCGTTGGGTTTCATTCTCGCGAACGTACTCCCCTGGCGGGATACTTAACGCGTTAGCTACAGCACTGCATGGGTCGATATGCACAGCACCTAGTATCCATCGTTTAAAGAGAGGGGTGCCTTCGGGAACACGGACACAGGTGGTAGATGACTGTCGTCAGCTCGTGCCATAAGGTGTTGGGTTAAGTCCTGTAACGAGATAACTCTCTCTAAGGAACTCGGCAAAATAACCCCGTAACTTCGGGAGAAGAGGTGCCTCCTCACAAAGGGGGTCATAGTGGCCAGGCCCAGGTGACTGTTCACCAAAAGCACAGGTCTCCGAAAAGTCGTAAGACCATGTATGGGGGCTAACGCTTGCCCAGTGCCGGAAGGTCAAGGAAGTTGGTGGCCTGATGATAGGGGAGCCGGCGACCGAAGCCCCGATGAACGGTGGCCGTAACTATAACGATCCTAAGGTAGTGAAATTCGCTACTTGAAAGCTCGGGAGATAAGCAGTGATTCATACTGAAGCCATTGAAGTCTTTTCGAACGCTTCGGCAGGCCTAACATTCATTGGAATTAGCAGTTTAACTTATTTTTCGGGTGTGGGAAAGGAAAGACCAACGAGATTGCGGATCTGCCATCATATGATATGACCACCCGCCCAAATCTCCCTCTAATTCCCTAACTTGATTTCAAACCATTTACAGTATTTTAGAGAGAAAAAAAGTTTCCACCACCCGAAACCATTTGGAAACCGCTCCATAACAGCTCGAAAACCATCTGAAACCACCACCAACGCCCTCTATAAAGATTTTGAAACTCTGTGAATGTTGGAGAATCTTCTAAAACCACCCATGTCCAAACCTAAGAAGTTGGTGGGAAAAAACATTACTCCCGAAAAGAGGTCTCTCCGAGTAATGACTTCGGCAAAGAAAAGGCCACCAGTCGAGAAAATTCCTAAAAAACCGACACCAGAGAAAAAGAGAAGGGTGCCCAAGGAAGGGTTGAAGAGAAAGCAGGGGGAAATCGAAGTTAAGGAATCTAAGAAGGCAAAAAGAGCTGTAGAAGAGAAGAAGATCTTGGATGCTGAAAAGGTAAAAATATTGCATTTTCAATTAATTGTTTAAAAAGTTTGCATTTTTAATATACATTCGGTAAGAATGTGCATTTTTAATGAGGATGTTTGCATTTTTTATTGATTATATTAAAAAAAGGTTTGCATTTTTATATATGTTTTTTATGAGATTCTACATTTCTAATTGATTTCTTGAAAAAAATTTGCATAAAAAAAGTAAAGTTTGTATTTTTATTTGATTTTATGAGATAAACTAATAGTTTGTTGGTTTAGAATTTAGATATTGAGAGGAAAATTAAGTGTATTGGTTTATATAAATATTTGGTAGCCGAAGGTGTTTGGGTTTTTGTTGATGTTTGGTTAATTGTAAGTGATATCGAAAAATGCGGTTGCCTGGTTATTTATTTGAGATCATCTTCTAATTTTACCCATAGGTCATTTTTATGATGACTTGCTGGTTATCAATTTAATTGCTCAGATTTTTGTTATTTTCAGCTGGTCATTTTGTATTTTTATTTGATTTTGTGACATAAACTAAAAGTTTGTTGATTTGGTATTTGGATATTGAGAGGAAAATTGAGAGTAATGGTTTATATAAACATGTGGTTGCCAAATGTGTTTGGGTTTTTGTTGATGTTTGGTTAATTGTAAGTGATATCGAAAAATGCGGTTGTCCGGTTATTTATTTGATATCATCTTGTAATTTTACCCATATGTCATTTTTAAGATGACTTGCTAGACATCAATTTAATTACTCATATTTCTGTTATTTTCAGCTGGTCATTTTTATGATTACTTGTTAGTCATAAATATAATTACTCTCTTATGATACCATTACCACAGGTTCTGTGTGTTCGATACGTACCGGATAGTGAAATTATCTATGCCAATATAAATACTTTCATTAACATTGTAGAAACTTGTAATAAGTTGAAAGAGTGGTTGTCACCCCGACAGTACAAGGGAGTGATCCGTTAGCCATGCATTAAGAAATTTCTGAAGTTGAAGACGCTTGGCTAGGCTGGGCAAGTCTTGCACAACATTGTAATGAGTTTGACGAATCACTCAGGAATGGGTGATGCTCTGTGGTTTGAGGTTGGTGAAGACCTAGGCAGATTTTTCATTAACGAGTTCTGCCTAATAATCGACATGAAATGTGTAGGGTCTACCTATCTCGCACTGGTGGTTGATAACCAATTAATGAGACCATTTTTTTTGACATTACGAGTTGTGTCGATAGAACATTTGGAGTTGTAGCCGTCGAATGCAAAATTTGACAACGACGATGACGCTGTCAAAGCTTGGCTTACTGTACATGATATTTTGCATTCCTCTCGCAAATGCAAATTCTGTGAAGATAGACCCGAAAAATTTTGCCCTAGCCGATAACTTGGAGGAGTTCAATGCCTTTCCGTGGGTAGTGCTCTCATGGGAGGCAACCCAAGTTGTAATATGTAATACAGTTGAAAACAGACTGTCTTTAAAGAGAAAATCATTAAAGAAGGTTGATAAAGTGCATTACAGTATTGCGGGCTTTCCGCATGTCTTACTCGTTTGGGCATATGAGAACTTCCCAACAATAGTAGGCAAATTCATGACCAAGTACGTTGAGGCCATTTCTCGTATGTTGTCATGGACCTTCGCAGATAATGTGAAGTTTGATGCTGTGATGTCGGCTTTAACCGCTGTTGGCGAGAAACAAGTAATTTCTATACTATATTATTATTACTGTTAATGTCATTTACAAGTGTTGGTCATTTACATAATGACCGGGTGTTAATTTTTATAATGAACATACTTTTGTTAGTGTCAATACCAATGTTGGTCATTTACATAATGACCGGATGATAATTTTTTTAATGACCATTCTTTTGTTAGTGTTTATACCAGTGTTTGTCATTTATATAATATCATGTAGTAATTTTTTATTCAATCAAACATGTGTAGCTGAAGTGTTTTGTGATGATGCCAACTGACGAAGAGTTGAAGGAGCCATGTGTTGCGTAACTATATTTGAAGAACCCTACAGTTGTGCCTCAAGCACCTCATAAGACACCTGTTACGTAATCGAGCACTGAGACAAACTCCGAGTGGCGGTCGTTTCAAAAAGAGATTCGAGGACAGGTCGATTCAATGAACAAAAAATTAGAGGAGCTGAAAAAGGGATAGAAGAAGTCCAAGAAGCTCCTGCGTAGGGTTCTAAAATTGTTGTATAACCTTAATGACAATATTGAGGGGAACCCAACCATTGCGTACCATGTGAGTCATAGGCACAAGAGAAATGTTCAAAATTTTAGACTCGGATGCCCCGAAGACTGATTCTGATGACCTCCGATTCGGCCCTAAAGATGATCTCTTCTTCGACTCTGACATCAGTGTCGTTGCGGATAAAGGTGTGAAAGCAGCCATAGAGTTCTTAAATGCTGATAAGGTGATTGTTTATGGTTGCCGGTGATTTCTATGATGACCTCATGGTAATTTATTGATTTATTAATGACCAACTACTCATTTATGTAGTGACCAATGATAAATGATATAATAATGACCAACTAGTCATTTCTATAATGACCCATGGTAGATGATATAAATGACCAAGTGGTCATTTCTGTAATGACCTATGTTAATGACAGCTGTTGTGTTCCCCTTTTGCAGGAAAATGGAGATGAGGAGAAATAAATTACAGAAGATGGAGATGACAAGGGGGAAAACGATAAGGTAATCCTGAAAATGTGTGTTGAGTATTCCCTATATGCAGATGGTCATTTCTATAATGACCAATTGGTAATTTTTATCATGACCTAACTATGAAATTACATAGGAAAAATATAAAGAGTATGGAGAAGGAGATGAGGGAGAAGCCAAGGAAAATGAGGAGGAAAAGTATGAAAACGACAAGGGAGAGGAGGAGGAGAAAAAGCCTGACGCAGCCAAGGAAAAAGAAGAGGAAAAAGAGGATGAAGAAGCCAAGGGAGAAGATGAGGAGAGAAAGAATGAAGAAGCAACCAATGAACAAGAGGAGAGCATAAATGATGTGGTTGTTACTAATTTCTGTAACAAACAAACATAGTTACATTGATTGTTACCTACGAGTCATAATTTTTTTTACCTGTTTGATACTTGTCATTTATATATCCCTAAGCAGAAGAGGGGTTGAGATTGGCTCACCAGCCCATGCTTCGACGAAGGTCAAATTTTATGTCCTACCACGAGGTCTCTCAGATGAACCTCCTAGAGAGAAAAGCTAGAGGAGTTCATGCAGTGGATATATAAAGGATTATTAAAGAAGCATCCTCAAGGGTAATTTGGTTGTGATGAAAAAATATCCTTTTGCTTTGAAAATTGTAACGACTTGCCTAACGTGGCCGTTACAGTTACTTATCTTATCATACTTATTTACTTGGCGAAAAAAAAAACGGAATAATTTTTTATTTTATTTTATTTTTTATATATAACTTAAATCTTGAGAACTTACTCATACTATACTTACTGGTATAAATATGTACACATATACATATATATATAGATGAACTGAATACCAAACTCGTTTCGGTACATACAACATTTTATGTTAACTGTCAAACATAATAAAACGCGTAATGGTTCGCATCCCAAGATTTCACAAGTAGCCTTGCCATGCTCCACCGCCTTGCATCAAAGATTGCTGACAGGTTGCTTACCTATAGCATAAACATAAGACATGAGCTTTCGCTCAGCAAGTACAACTATTATCCCGCAAAACATCTCATAATGGAACAATGCATGAACCAATTATGCTTTCATTATGATGTCTTATGCTTACATATCCTAGGCCCTTACATAACATAAGCGTACGTACCGTGGCGTGCTGTCATGGAGTGGTTGGGGCGGCCAGTCCATTTCCAACTCAAACCATGGTCCAAACCCGACCTACGAGCGGGTCGGTACGACATAAGGCAACTTGTTTGCCAACATACTTGGAATCTTTCCTTAACTGGTTCTTGAACATAATTTCTTATGAATAGTTTTCATTCTCGAAAACGATTCCTTGAACATAGTTTTCTTTTTGAAAACAGTCTTTTAAAACAGTTTTATTACTTGAAACTGGGTTTTCATTCTTACCGAATGATTTATCTTTAGTGAGCATGCATCATGATGCCACAATGATAAAACATAAATCATACGTACTACATCATCAATGCTTAAATCATATGCATCACATCATCAAGACATAAATCACATGCACTATATCATACATGCTTAAGCTTAACATCACATAAGCAGTAAAACATTTTCCGTCTATGCTGTAGGCGGAGTTGTACTTACCTTTTATGTGCGTCCTGAGTTTGTTGCTCCTATCGATCGCAACAACAGGTTAACTACCTGTTATCAATAAAGACGTAAGATAAGAATCATCCTATCTTACTCTTGATCATAATATTAGATGTTGGTATCCTAACCGACATCCATGAGAAATCCCTAGTTATATGTCTCCCCTCACACACTCTAATAATATCATGTTCGGTTACTAAGTGTAACCTTAGGGCACATGTCCCAATAATAATCAAACGGTATCCTGTTTGATTACTTAATAGACTTTGGGCTCAAGGCCCAACGGTACTTGGCATCCCATTAGGTTACTATTAGTAACCTAAGGTATAGGCCCAAATTATGTTTAACTTAAAAAGCCTATTGGGCTACTAAGGCCCAATGATTAAAGTGGTATCCTATTTGGTTATCATGAGTAACTTTGGATCCAAAATCTTACATATAAAGTTTGTAACCCATTGGTTTACTATAACTTGGTCCAACTAATTTTGTTTTAGTAGTCTTTCCGATTACTGATCATTGTACTAAATTGGGTTTGATTAACCATTTAAAAACTGTTCTGAGTAAAACTGTCTAAGTTTAGAAGAGTTTGCTGAAAAACAGTCCCATAATTCCAGTTATTAGTGCATATGCAGGAATTGTCTGTGCATGCACTGTTTTGAAAATCCTGTGCAGGAATTTCTTATTTCCTGCCCAGTTTTTAAGATTCAGTTTCATTTTAAAATATGTTTGGATTTTGAAAAATTTTTCTTCACGAAAGTTTTAGATCTTGAAAAACCCTACAACTTTTGTGTTTTTCTCAAAATCCAGTTCTGCTTATAACTTACACTTTTTCCCTGTTGAACCTGCCTGGCCGTGTACATAGGTCTGGGTGGTATAGGTTCGGGTTTTTATAAAAACGAAGGCCTTTGGAGCCTTATTTTCAAAAACTGTGTACTCTTACCCCTAGGATTTTCAATTCTCTACAACTTTGTAGTTTTGACTTTTTTCAAATTCTGCCTCTAAAGGTCTCAAAATACCGTTTCCAGATCACTGTCCAGTTTTCACCCGAACTGGCAGTTTTGGTTTTCGGTTCGTTCTTACGTACAATTACGCACACCCTACCTCAAACGGTCACAACTGTGAGCCTATATCCAGCATGCAGCGTATAATCTAATGTTCTCACGATCATTAATTCATTCTCAAACATTTCAACATTCTCGTAAACCCATTTGGTGAAATTCACCAATTTGGGTTTTTAGGGTTTTCCACAAACCCTACTTGCATCATTAATCAAAATCACATAATCAATCACACCATACAACCTCTTAAGTGTGTGGGGACATACAACAAACATATACAAGGCATTTTTACATACCTTACATACTTAGCACATAACATCATAAACAAACATCAAAATCATAAATCAAGATCACAAAACCTAAATCAAGCACATGCTAGGCAAACTATCTAGAACATAAACATAAATGGTGAGCTTATGCTCTTACATCCAATGCTTGAAATACACATAAACTTTGCTCAAAACTCACTAAAAAGCTTAGGGTTTTGAAAGGGTTACCTTTAGATCTTGGAGATGAATTTCAAGCTTGGGTTCCGAAATTTTTTTCCAGCTTTCCTTCACTAAAAATCCGACCACTCTAGCTTCAATTTTTTTTTCTTGGGCTTCGGCTGCTATGGGGGAAAAGGTTGAGGAGAAATTTTGCAAGAGTTTTGGTAAGGTCATACAAAATGAACTAAAAAGCCCCCCCCATCACCTATTTATAGGTGAAAAATATTTTCTTTCTTGATTTATTTTTATTCCATAAATTTCACATAAGTCCTTATGAACAAAATATTTGCCCAAAAGGACCATGAGGTGGCCGGCCACTTGGTGGAAGCTTGGAGGCCAAGTTTTCAATTCTTTCCTAATTTCCCAAAAATCCAAAAAATATGTAATTATCTTATGATGAGGTGTCCCACTTTTAGGGTCTTGTTTGGCTTATCTCCTAAAATGCAGTCCATTCTCATGCTAATGTAGATATTATAAATACTGTTTTCAACTATAACAGTATTGTCATACTGAACTGCAGTCCAGAATTCATCTGCGTAAAATTTTGACTGCGTAAACTTTTTCATCTAACTTCGAGCTACTTAACCCTTATTGTTCTAAATATTGTGCTAGATTTTTCTAAAGTGATATTGAACCTTATTTTTACTGTTTCATTCGTGACGACGGTTTTTCACAGTATAATTCTCATACTGCTTGCTATACTACAGTACTGTCATAGTCATACCTTTGACTTTTTTGGTCAAACTTTGACCGGTCAAGGTCATAAATTCTAATTTTGCCTTTTTCCTTAAAAGGCATCATGCATGGCTAAACAAGCTGTTTTGAGTATTATTATGTTATAAGAACTCAAATATATCTGATAAAATCATATCAGACATTTCCCATAAATATTCATTTTTCCTTCATGAGGAAATCATGAATCAATCAAAAAGAGCAGTTATTACAAAAATGATATTTAATATTGTCATTACTAATTTAATTATTTTTCTTTTTAGGAAACGGCCTACCCGATACATCGCAACGTATGAGACGTTGGACAAACCCCATGATCTCGGATTCATGGCAGTTGAGAAAAAAGTTGGTTTTATGAGTTAGCAATGTAATAACTGAAATTTTTATGGACTCATGATTTCCTTATATATAAAGAAATTTAAGTCCGTACAATGTGTTTATGTAATATTTCATGAAAATTATGAATATCAATGTGAAATTCATAATTTTATTATCAGTACATGTCTGAGCTCTCGTTTAATTAGCTATTAGACTCAATAATAAATTTATTATGTCTAGAACGAGACCTTTTGGTAAAAAGGCAGAATCATGATTTATGCTTTTATTCTAGCTTAAGTATGACCAGAATAACTCATGATCTGTATAAAATAGTACTGCAGTATAATAAGCAGTATTGAAATTATACTGCAGTCGACCATCATTACGGATGCATAGTTAAGAATAAGGTATGTGATTTCTTTAAAAAAATCAGGAGTAATATTTTGAGCAATGAGGGCTAAGTAGTTTCAAGTCTTAAGAAAAATTCATATGCAGTTCAGTTAAGTATAGATGAATTCTGGACTGCAGTTCATTATTGCAGTACTGTTAATAGTTAAAGCTGCATTGGTATTATCTAGATTATTAAGAAAATGGACTGTGTATTAGGTGGGAATGCCAAATATGGCATTACTTGGAGGCCAAGTAAGTAAGGATATATATGTGAATTTTGGGATTTTTGGAAATTGAAAGAAATTATGTGGAAGCTTTTGATTGGATAATTTAGTGGATAACTTTGAAGAAATTTTTGGCCTAGAATTGCTCCACATGGCCGGCCACCTAAGGGGGTATTTAAGCAAATATTTTATTTTTAGACCCTAATATGCAATTTTAATAATAAAAATAATTGTTGGAAAAATATGCAATTTTAATAATAAAAATAATTGTTGGAAAATCAAGAATTTTCACCTATAAATAGAGGTGGGGTGTAGAAGAAAAATCATTAGTTGGACCCCCAAAGTTTTGCTTCTCTTCCAACTTTCCCCTCTCACCCGTAGGAACCAAAAATAAAAAATAAAAAAATAAAAAAATAAATAAAGAGAAGAAGAGCTAGTGACCGGTTGTGTGTGAGTGATGTGAGGAGGAAAATTTTCCAATCTAAGGTGTAGATCCACCCTTCAAGACCTAGAGGTAATCCTTTTAATCTCCTAAGTATTCTATTAAGTTTTGATTAAGGATCTAAATGTATTTCAAGCATGGGTTTGTAAGAGTATAAGCTCACCATTTTCTATATTTCATGCAATAGCCTAGATTGCTTGATATGTGCTTGATTAGGGTTTAATGATCTTGATTTATAATTTGGTGCATGTTTGTGATACTATGTGTTAGAAATTATGTGGTATGTGTGAATGCTTATTATGTGTTTGTAATATGTCCCCATATACTCAAGAAGAGGTATTGTATGAATGATAATGATGATGATGATGTATGATGAATGGAGGGTTAAAAAGTAACCCAAAACCCTAATTTGGTAAAGGTTACCATTTGGGTTTGTAAGGATGGGAAACCAATGCATGATGATGGAAACCATACGTAACGCGCTGCATGTTTGTTGTAGGCTCACGATTTCAACCGTTTGAGGTAGGGTGTGCGTAATTTTACGTAAAAAAATCAACCAAAGTTGAAAACTATTAGTTTCGGATTAAACTAGGCAGCAATCTGGAAATATAATTTTGAGGCCTTTAGTGGCCGAATTTGGAAAAGGTTTAAACTATAAAGTTGTAGAAAATTGAAAACCCTAGGGGGAATCGTGAATAGATTTTGAAAAATAAGCTCCAAAGGTTTTCGTTTTTATGAAAATCCGAACATGGTCTGCCTAGACCCTATGCATGGCCAAATAGTTTCAACAAGGAAAAATGATAGGTTAAAGGCAGAATTAAGATTTGAGAAAAAAATTAAAGTTGTAGGAATCTTTGAGATCTACAACTTTCATGCAGAAAACTTTTACAAATTCAAAACAGATTATAAGATAAAGCTGGATCTTAAAAACTGAGCAGGAAACAGTAAATTCATGCACATGATTTTTAAAACAGTACATGAACATGCAATTCCTTCACAAGCACTGATATATGAAATTATGGAATTGTTTTCAAAGATTTCTTTCAGAATTTGACTGTTTTTGTTTAAAAATTATAGGGCTCGTTTGGTACACCAGTTCAGTTTGAGTTGAGTTGAGATTTTTAAGTTTGCATAGTAAATTTTGTTGACTTTTTCAGAAAAAATAAAAAACTTTTTCAGAAAAGACAAAAAACATGATGAGATTTGAGATGATTAGTTTAAAATGAGAGGGGCAACCAAACAAAGCCATAGTTTTATAAAAATACGGTTTTAAGGGACTATAGTTTTACAAAAGACTTTTAAAGGAAAAATTAGACAAAGTCTTGTTAAGAAAAAAGAAAAATAAATATATGGGCCAAAAATTATTTTGAAAACATAGTAACAAAATGATGACCATTAGTAACCGGATAGGATACCCAAGCTATTGGGTTGGACCTAAAACCCATGATTACCAATAATAACCTAATAGGGTATTACTTTAAAAGTAATTGGGCCTTAGTAACCTAATAAGGTATTAGTCTAAATATGATTCAGTTTATACACAGGGTTACTAATAGTAACCTAATAAAATACTATTTAAATATAATTGGGCCTTGTACCCAAGGTTGCATTAAGTAATTAAACAAGACACTGTTTGATTGTAATTAGGTCATGTGACCTAAGGGTTACATTTAGAAACCGAATATGATATCATTATAGTATGTGAGGGACATGTAACCAGGGTTACTGGTGAATGTTGGTTAGGATATCAACATTGAATATACTGATTTATGGTAAGATATGATGATCCTTATCTTACGTCCTTTTTGGTAACATGAAAGTAAGCTGTTGTTGGGACTCGTTGGAACAACAAACCCGGCACATAGGACAACCAGTAAGTACAAACCTCACCTACAGTATGAGAAATAGTAAACTATTTTCAAACATGACTTGTTTACATGAATGTTATGATATGACATGTTTTACGATAATGCCATGCTTTATTAATATGCCACAAGTCATTCTATGTTAGTGATATTTATGTCATACCATATCTATGTATCATCTGCATCATGACTAATAAGATCACAAGTAAATAATCTTAGTCTTAGAAAAATAACAAGGCTAAGACTAAACCAAGACAAGTAAAGTATTGTACCAACCTCCCATTGATGCGTGGAGTATTATGTATGTTTAAGAAAATTTTTAGACCTTCCGTTGATGCGTGAAGGGTTATGTATATGATTCCCAGAATTGTTAAGGACCTTGCAAACCCTAACTTTCTGTGGATTGCGCGCATTTGGTACGTACACAAGGGGCCCATATGTTAAGCAAGATAATAAGTCCATAATGGAGTGTAAGAGATTCATAATTGATCATAATTGGTTCATGCATAAGTTGCACGATATTTGTTATGTTTTGTGAGATTAAGGTGTCGTTTGGTGCACCCTTTTAAACTCAAAATCAGAAGTTTAAACCGAGATGATGTCGTTTTGTGCACCCTTCCATCTCAAACTATTAACTGACCCATTGCACAGTAAACCAAACTGGGTTTACTGTGCAACCAGTCGCTGGCCCTGTTGATTGGCGCCTGAACCTCCTCACCGCTCGTCTTCTCCCTCTGTCCTCCCCCATCTGGTTCTCCCCTATAACAAGTAGTCTGCCATTTCTCTTCCCCATGTGCTTTTGGTCTTTCTTCGTCTGTCGATTCCAGGTCTAGGTTTTCTGGGCATTGGAATCGAATATATTTGATTCCCTGTGCCCCTGATGTTTGCGTCTTTTCTTGACAATCCCCGAGACCCAGAAGTCCACACATCTAATAAAGATTGGTTATCTTTCCTTGGGTTGGTGTTTGAGGCTTCGCTATTGCCGTCGCCATTTTTCCTCTCGCGATTTCAAAACCCCAAACCCCGTACTTTCTAGTCGACGGTATCTTCCACCAGCGAACCACTTTCCGATTTAAGCCGGGGGACTTCGGAACCCGCCGGGTCTGTGCATCGGAGACTAGGTTTTGGTACCGCCGGTCGCAAATGCGGCGCCGACCAGGGTCCTTGAAGCAAGCTCGAAGTCGATGTGACCGTCGTATTACACAATATTTCAGACAAAGGAAATCATCCCAACGAACTATAGCTTCCTGCCCTGAACCTACTTCGTCGGCCGTGTACTCGTCCTCCGGCTCAAATTCGGTTACCCAAGTATGGTATCTTAACCTTTTACAACCGTTCGTTGATTGTGAAATGATTTTAGTGTATGCCCATTTCCAGTTTTGCCTGCTACATGATTTAGTTTACCATGTTTGCTTTCTTTGTGCAATTAGTTGGTCGAAAATTGTTATTGCTCGCAGAGTTAATGGGCTGGCTCTCGTCTTAGTGAATTTTTTGATAATTTATAATATTGTCTTTGGCTCATGTTATCTGTTTTGGAACCTAAAAGTTGATTTTTTATGTTTCACGAATGATTGATCTTATTTGATGCATTTTCTCAGAGACAAGTATGAACGAGAATAACATGTTTCACAGCTTCTTTGCTTTTTACTACTTTCGGCCATTTGGTCATCCATTAGCAGGACCAAAATTCTTTTTTTTTTTTTTTTCTTTCTGATTTATAACATGGGATAAGTGGCTTGGTGTACCTCGTGGTTTATGCAATGTTTGCTACAATGAGTAATTTTCAATACCTGTTTAGGCTCTTCAATTAGTTTAGTGACATGTCATCTAACATGGGATTGTTGAAGTTGACTTTACACTTTTCATACCCAAAACTCGTTTCCTTATCGTACATGTATAAATTATTGTAAACGTAAATTTTTTTGTTCCCTTGTATTCGCTATATTAAGGAAATGCCTCGTAAATCATCGGGTGAGACTTTTGTTTGGAACACCGTCAAGGAAAAACGGTTACTGGAAAAATTGGATGACTTCTACTCATCCAATCCCGGCCGACAACCCGGGAAGCAGATATATGACTTATGGGCCAAAGAGTTTAACATCGAGTTTGGTGGCGTTCCCGCTCACGGCGATACTTTATACCAGAAAAAAGATCGTATGAAAAAAATTTATAAGGGCTGGAAGTTCTTGCAAGTCCAAACCGGCCTAGGGTACGATCCGGTAACCGAGACAGTTGTTTGCTCAGATGAGGCGTGGAAGAGTTTCATCAAAGTAATATTTATTTTCTAATATAAGTCATGCTATATATATTTATTAACCATTTCAGTAGTAGAGACGGATGATTGGATGATTCATTTGCAAGTGCATCCAGAGTGTAAGCATCTCCGTTACGAGGCCTTCGCCATAAGGAGTTGCAGTACAACGTGTTCGAGAAAACTCACGCAGCTGGCGCCTACGGGTATGGCTCAGTTACGATGGGGGACGGCAGTACTCCATCCGTAGACTACGAGTTCAAATACGCCAACTCCGAAACACACCCGTGCTTAGACGAGGACCTAACACCGATCGCCTGTGGCCGGCAGGCCGACACGCGACAAGGGCCCGACGTAGCCGGTCCGTCCTGACGTAGTGGAAGCCAGGGTAAGAGAAAGCAAAGGGATGCAACCGATGAGATGGCGTACTCGGCTATGAAGGAAGTCCGAGACTACTTCCGAGGCCGATCACAAAATGGAAGTGGCAGTGAGCAATCAGTCCAAAACGGTGGCCTTGTTCAGTGCATGAACATAATGAAGGGGATGAGTTTCTCAACACATCATCAGATGATGATGTGGCACTACTTTGATTCTCACCCACAACTTATGGGTCCATTCTGCCAGGTTGACGATGACCTTCGTAGAGCCATTATTGGCTCTGTCATCAACCCCTATCCACCGCCAGCTATATGAGTGTTTATGTGTTTTTCGCTGTTTGTTTCATTTTTTCATTGCTGTTATCGGCAACATTGAGACAATTTTTTTTAAATTTTTTTAAGTTAAATTATTTGTGTGTGATGTATTAAATTTATGAAACAATTAACGCTAACTAATTTTTTTTAATTGAATTTTCTGTTAGGTTAAATGTGCGCTGAATGAATTTAATTACATTATGTTATATGGGCAATTGCCAAAATTAATCAACTAATGCAAATTTTTTTTTGACGTACGTTCATGTATAAAAGGAATTCTAGAGCAAGTATAGTGCAGCACGGCAATATGAACATGAACGACCATGTTTTCGGCCACCTCCATGAAGATGACAACCATGTGGCGGAGAACGGCCAACGCGACGTTGACGCTATGGCTGCAATGGCAGTGTCTGCGACCTGTACATGGCGGCGTAACAGGCGTAGGGATCCTGTACCGATGCATAATTCAAGCTTAACTGGCAGGATGCGGGTGAACGAGATACTAAATGGCCACCCACAAATAATTTAACAAATAATAAGTATGGAAGCCGGCACATTCATATCGCTATCTTACCTATTAAGTAGTCGGGCATTATTATCGCCAACTATTAACATGACTGTGGACGAGTAGTTGTTTATATTTTTATATATTTGTGCACAAGGCGCCACAATTCAACAAACCTCGTATTTATTCCAACACTCGAAAGAAACAACATCGCGGTGGTTCTATGTAGTGTTATTGGCCATTTGTTCACTGAAAGACGAGTTCATCAGGCCTCCCGACTACACAGCGGTTCAACCGTTGATTCAAGAGCACGGGTACAAATATCGACCGTGGTTTGACGTACGTTATCCATGAACAATTACTGATATCATCGTATTGCAGTACTTTTCTTGACAATCAGATGTAAGTTGATTGGATGTTAACATTTAAATAGTGCCATTATTTTGCAGGGTTGTATTGGGGCGATAGACGGCACACACGTCCCATGTGTGCCTCCATCTGAAAATGCGGACGGCTGGATTAATCGAAAAGGGTTTCACTCACAGAATATATTAGCGGCTTGTTCGTTTGACATGAAATTCATTTATATGTTGACCGGGTATGAGGGATCGTGTCATGATGCCCGAATGTTGGAAGAGACAATTGCATTCAAGGGTTTCCCAATACCTCCTCCAGGTAAAAAGAGTTGGCCTTGTTATGTCAGTAAATTGTTCATAATCCACTTTTATTGAAATAGAAAATTGGACTTACCATTCATATTGTGGTTATTATTTTGTAGGTAAATTTTACTTAGTCGATTCAGCCTACGCTAACAAGGATTGTTTTCTGAGCCCATATCGCCGAGAGACATATCATTTACCTGAATATCGAAGAAGGCGCGGTGGGCTCGGCAACCGAAGAGAGGTGTTTAACTACACACATTCATCGCTGCGGAACTGTATTGAGCGGACATTCGGTGTATGGAAGGCAAGATTCAGAATACTAAAAGGCATCAACAACTACCCGATGGACAAACAAGCTATGATCCCCGTGGCTTGTGCGGTTCTGCATAATTTCATACGGATGGTGTAGGTTGGGGATCCCTTACACGAAGATTACGCCGGAGATTGTATGCCTGTAAGTGGAAATGTCGATGTGAACGCAGATTATGTATTTGACGACATAGCCTCTGGTACTGGCCCCAGTACAGGACCGCAGCAACATGACACGAGAATGGATGCCATGAATCGGGTGAGAGAGATGATGGCTGATGATATGTGGGACAGATTTCAATCAGCCCCGTCGTATAAAACCATGTGATAGTCGGCGTCGTTTTGTAAGTTTTGGCAACATTATGACAAATTCGGTTAATAAAATATTTTGCGTTAATAGAACCTATAATAGAATGTTAAATTGAGGATAAATGCATATATTAAGTTCTAAGTAGAGCGAGCCATTAGGGATTTTTTTCAATAAAATAAATGAATATTATTGGTTTTTTTGAAAAAAGACAGAAGTTGAGATGAAAAAATTTCATTCAGTTGGAGTTAACATAAGTTACCAAACACAAAAGGCCAAAAAATTGATTAACTCAATTTTTAAACATCCAAACAGGGCCCTTCTTTTTTTTTTAAACATAATAACTCAAAACTTTTTTTTTACCAAACAATCAACTCAAACTAAACTTTTTATCTCAAACTTTTTACCAAACACTCACCTTTTAAACAAAACTTAATTTAACTCAAACTAAACTTAAAAATCTTAACTCAAACTAACACACCAAACTAACCCTAAGTTTGTACTTGCTGAGAATAAGCTCATTAGTATATTTCATACTGTAGGTAAAAAGCCTACAACTTAATTAATGGGCCATGTGGACGATGCGGCAAGTGAAGGGCAGTGTGGGATACCACTATGCAAATTTTTTCGCAACCCTTTTTAAACTCTAAATATATGAGTTGTGTTATACTATATGTGTGATGTTTGAAGACTTGAGTTAAATGTAAAGATTATGTATGACTTCACATTTTGGTAAACAAGTAATGTGTATGTATGAAAAGTTTACCTATTTAGACTCGTCTATCTATATGATGTATGACAAAAAAAAAAAAAAAAAAAAAACCTCTAATTTTCAGTAAGTTTAAGCATTTAAGACCAAGATTTAATTCAAGTAAGCATGGTAACGACCCTACATAGGTCGGGGCATTACAAAGTTGGTATCAGAGCGGTATCCTGCCAGCCTACTTCACCTTGCTTCACATCATTTATGCAGTGCCCAAGTAAGTTAAGTTATTGTTTTTCCTTTAGTTTGAATTAGTAAAATCTTGCGTACGTAATGAGCATACCTTATCAATGGCCACACTGGCGGATGATACTCCTGATGCTTTTAAAGGACTACTCCACCCTGGTATGGTGATAGCCGGGAAAGATGTTGGGCGGTGCCTTAGCTTGGTGGTGGCAACAAGCTGATGTGCGAACATGATGGGAAGTTTTATACCTTCTTAAATGTTATGATTATGTACTCGTGCTATGATGGATTCATATATGTTCTATGATATGCTATGATATGGAAATAATATTATGGTTATATATAAGAGACATGATCTCATTAAATTATTAAAACGAGAAACTTATTTAATAATTTTCTGTATAGAACCATGCCACCAAGACGTAGAATGACACTAACCCAAGACGTTGATCTTGCGGCCCAACTGAATGAATTAAGACAAATGATGTTAGCCCAACAACAAGAAATAGGTGGGTTCAGAGCTCAATTGACTCAGCAAAATCGGGGACCTCCTAATGCCGGAGTATCGCCAGCACCCATAAATCAGCCTGCTGCACCCGAAATTCCTAATGCTAACCCGGTGATTCCAGAAAACCCTATAGCACCTGAAGTTCCTGTAGCACCTTTAGCTGTTCCACTAGCACCCCTAATTCGAACTCTGAAAAAACTATATGACAAATTTTGGTGCATGAAAGCACTAGAATTTGAAGGATCCACAAACTCGATTGAGGCTGACAATTGGCTGGTCGACCTCCAGGTTATCCTGAACTTCGTCAGGCTCAATGATAAAGAAAAAGTGCTCTGTGCATCATTTATGCTAAGGAAAGATGCTCATCTCTGGTGGGAAACAGTTCAGATTCGGCGGGATGTTAGTCAAATGACTTGGGAAGATTTTGTTGATGAATTTAAAGAGAAATACTTCAACACAGAGGTTATGAAAGCTCAACAATATGAGTTCAATAGTTTTCTCCAGAGTAATCTGTCTGTAGCTTAAACTGTCAAAAAGTTTGAACAGCTAGCACGTCTCTGTCCTCACCTCATCAGTTCCGAGAGGGACAAAGTAAGAAGGATGATGAGGATGTTTCGCTCTGATTTGGCAGTAGTGATTAGCAGTGGACCCTATCCACCAATTACCGTTGCTGAATGTGTCAGTCGGGCAATTCGAGCTGAGTACTGGGTAGGACAGAATAGAGAACAACGGGCAAAGTTCTTTAAAGATAAGAAGGAAGAGAATGCCCAAACTAAGCAGAATCAGACAAGTCCAAGCCAGATCCCCCAATAGAGAGGTCAAGGAGGACCATATAGTCAAAACAGTAACAATAATCAGTATGGCAATAATTATCAGAAAAGAAAATGGAATGCAGAAGGACCGGGGAATCAACAGAATTCTCCCCAAAAGAAGAATGCTTCTGATAACAACAGTTTTTCCACTTGTCAGAAATGTGGAAGGAAGCACCTGGGAGATTGCCGTGCTGGAACCAATCACTACTTCTTGTGTGGCAAGGAAGGCCACTATGCTAAGAACTGCAATTCTAATTTCTAGAATCCACAAAACCATAAGAGAGGTCAGGGATATCAACTTTACGCAGCATAGATGAAGCTCGAAGGACCTGCAATCTCTCAAGGCAGACTTGAAGCTCCAGAACCTCAAGGACGTATTTGTGCCTACACTAAGGAAGATGTTCAAGCTGGATCATCCACGGTGGTGACAGATCAGCTTCCTTTTGCCCAACAAGATGCCTATATATTAATTGATTCTGGAGCTACGCATTCAATCACATCACCTAAGTTTGCTAAGAAACTAGGTAGAGGAAGTGATAGAATTGGAAGAACATTTGGACTGCATTACCTTCCAGGGAGATTTTGTTGTCTAATTATTGGATTCATCATGTTCCAATAATTATATGCGGTAGGGAAATGGATGTCAATTTGATCGTTATTGACCCATATGACTACGATGTCATTTTAGGTATGGATTTCTTGGGAAATTACAACGCAGTTATAGACTGTCAATGTCGTACTGTCACGTTCAAGCCAACTGGAGGCGAGCAGTTCATTTTTAGAGGATAAACTCCAAAACAACCAAAAATGTTCATTTCTGCGCTAAAGGCTAGAAAGTTGTTGGTAGAAGGATGTATTAGATTTCTGGCCAACATGGTGGAGAAGATGCAAGAAACCAAGAGTAGGCCGAAGGAAGTACCAATAGTCAAAGATTTTATGGAAGTTTTTCCTGAAGATTTACCAGGATTGCCGCCGGAGCAAGAGATTACTTTTGAGATTGAATTGATTCCCGAATCGACACCAGTATCTAAGGCACCTTATAGGATGGCAAGAGCTCTTGGATCAAGGATTCATCCGTTAGAGCTATTCACCATGGGGAGCCCCAGTTTTGTTTGTAAAAAAGAAGGATGACACTCTTAGGATGTGTATTGACTATCGGGAACTGAATAAGATTACCATCAAGAATAAGTATCCCTTAGCTAGGATCGACGATTTGTTCAATCAGTTGAAAGGAGCTTTAATTTTTTTGAAAATTGACCTGCGATTAGGATATCATCAACTCCGAATTAGGGAAGGAGATATTCTTAAGACGGCTTTTCGTACACGATATGGACACTATGATTTCCTCGTTATGCCATTTGGATTGATAAATGCTCCAGCTGCCTTTATGGACCTGATGAATTGAGTGTTCAAGGATTACATGGATAAGTTCGTTATTGTCTTCAGAGATGATATCTTGATTTACTCAAGGTCGAAGGAAGAAAACGATGCGCACCTAAGGATCGCTCTACAAATTTTAAAGCAGAACCAGCTTTATGCTAAATTCATAAAGTGTGAATATTAGTTGGAGAAGGTTCATTTCTTAGGACATGTGGTCTCTAAAGAAGGCATAGCTGTAGATCCGGCCAAGATTGAAGCAGTAAGTAAATGGCCAGCTCCAAAAAGCGTCACTGAAGTACGTAGTTTCCTTGGCTTAGTAGGCTACTACCGATGTTTCGTCGAGGGATTTGCTAAGATAGTAGCACCACTTACAACACTTACTAGGAAGAGAAAGAAGTACGAATGGACTGCAAAGTGTGAAGAACACTTCCAAGAGCTAAAAAGTAAGTTGACCAGTGCTCCAATCCTTACAATACCAGTTGTAGAGGAAGGGAACTTCGTGATATACAGTGATGCTTTCAAGATAGGATTGGGAGCTGTACTCATGCAAAATGGAAAAGTGATCGCTTATGCTTCACGACATCTCAAGGATCATGAGAAAAACTATCCGACGCATGATTTGGAACTTGCAGCGGTAGTTTTTGTGCTTAAGATCTGAAGACATTACCTTTACGGTACTAGGTGTGAGGTTTACATGGACCATCAGAGTTTGAAATATATATTCACATAGAAAGAGCTCAATATGAGACAAAGAAGATGACTCGAACTGGTGAAAGATTATAATATAGACATCCGTTACCACCCCGGGAAGGCTAACAAAGTAGCCGATGTCCTTAGTCGGAAGTCGTCCATCTCGTTGATGTCAATTCAGTCATTGATCGAGCCTCTCCAGAAAGAGCTAGTGGAAGCTGGAATCGAGCTTATTACGGGAGGTTTAGCTGTCTTAACCTTCCAACCTACCATTTTGGATGGCATAAATGAGCGTCAAGAAGTATATACCTCACTACTAAAGACAAGAAATGAGGTGTTAGAAGGAAAATAGTCAGATTTCAACATCTCTGATGATGACATACTCTATCAAAAAGATAGATTATGCATTCCTAATGAGGATGAGTTAAAAAAGCAGATCATGGAAGAAGCTCATGAGACACTGTATTCCATTCATCTTGGAGCCACAAAGATGTACAAAGACTTGAACAAAAATTTTTTGTGGCCCAAAATGAAGAATGACGTTGCCATATTTGTCAGTAAATGCCTCACATGTCAGAAAGCGAAGGCTGAACATTAACATCCAGGGGGAGAATTACAAAAAATTTCCATCCCAGAATGGAAATGGGACCAAGTGACGATGGATTTCGTGGTTGGTTTACCTCGAACTCCCAGCGGCAATGATGCTATTTGGGTAATTGTCGATCGATTGACAAAATCCGCGCACTTTTTAACTATCAAACTTTGCTTTTCAATAGACCAGCTAGTGGAACTGTATGTTGCGCAGATCGTTCACTATCACGGGATTCTGAAATCAATTATCTCATATCGTGATGGTCATTTCACTTCTAAATTTTGGAGAAGTGTACATCAAGCAATGGATACAAAGCTTACATTTAGCACATCTTTTCACCCTCAGACAGACGGACAATCGGAAATGACCATTCAAACTCTAGAAGATATGCTACGAGCATGCATGATGGACTTCAAGGGAACTTGGGATAAGAAGCATCCTTTGATTGAATTCTCATACAACAACAGTTTCCAAGCTTCAATTGGGATGGCTCCTTATGAAGCTCTTTATGGGAGAAAGTGTAGATCACCAGTTCATTGGTACGAGACAAGAGAGAAATGTAACAACCCTAAATTGTGATGACTTGTGATTTCCGTAGATACAAGGAGAATCTAAGTCTGAATCATGATCAGAGTTAAAAATAACAGTATATGTTTGAGTTCTCGTTTAATTAGTTACGAGACTCAATAATAATTTGCTTAGTCAAGCATAAGGCCTTTTTGAGAAAAGAGACATGACAGGAATTTATGATTTTTATTCCGATCAAAGTTGACCAAGGTTGACTTTAGGTTGACCAAGGTTTGACTGAGATGGTACTGCAGTATAATAGATAGTATGGAAACTATACTGCGATGAACCGTCATTACGGACGAATAAGCAAGAATAAGCTATAAGACCACCCTAGAAAAATCAAGCACAATATTTAGAACAATAAGGACTAATAGTTTCAAGTCCTAAGAAAATCCTATACGCAGTCCAATATTATGCAGATGAATTATGGACTGTAGTCCAGTATGACAGTACTGTTTTTAGTGAAAAACAGTATTGATATTATCTAAGTTAGTCAGAAAATGGACTGCATAACTAAATTTATGGATTTTTGGGATCAAGTGGATAATTATGCATGAATTAGAAGCCAAGTGGCTCTATCCTAGACGGCCACCTCACAAGGACTAAATTGTAAATATTTTATCCTTAGGGACCAAAGTGTAATTTTAAGAAAAAGTGAGGTAAGCATGATGTAAGCATGATGAGGTAAGCATGATAATTTCATGATGATGTAAGCTTGATGATGTAAGCATGATGATGTAAGCTTGGTGATGTAAGCAAGTAACTTGCCTCCCAAGGAACTTCAATGGCCGGCCACCTATAGGGGTCAAAGTACAAATAATTTTCTCTTAAGGACTAGTATGTAATTTTAGAAATAAATAAATCCTAGTTTAAGGACTTATGGGCAATTTTGAAAAGTTTCAAGTCACCTATAAATAGGTGAAGGGGGGGTGCCTTTTTGGTTCACAAAAGGTGGAAATGCCCCAAAATTATGGCAAAATTTTCCCTCACCCTTTCCCCTTAGAAACCGAACCCCAAAGTGAGAGCAAAACACCAAGTGTGGTCGGTTTTGCTTGAAAAGAAAGAAAGAAGAAAAAAAAAAAAAGGTGAGAGAAAGAGATAGTAAGTTGTGGCCGAAAATCTTGGGAGGAAACCAAGCTAGAGTGGGTCGGATTTTGGGGAAGAAAAGCAAGAGAAATTGTTGGATCCAAGCTTGAAAATCATCTCCAAGTTCTAGAGGTAAACCCTATAAATCCCTTAAGTATTTTACTAAGTTTGGAGCATGATGTTTATGTGTATTTTTCATGTGGGTATGGCTGAAAATTGGAACCACATCAAGCTAAGGGTGGCCGAAATTTTGGAACACCATCTAGCCAAGGAAAGGCCGGTTGTGGTGTAGAAAGTAAGGGGGAAAAAGTTTAGATCCAAACCTAGCACCAACTCTTGTGTTGATTAAGGTAATCCTCCTTGGTTCCCTAAGCTTTTCATTTAAGTTTCAATTGGAAATTTAAGTGTATTTAAAGCTTGGATTGTAAGAGCATAAGCTCACTTTATTTCCAATGCTTTAGTTTAGAATTTTCTGATTTATGCTTGCTTAGGTTATTATGTGATCTTGATTAGGTTTTTCATGTGGTTTTGATTAATATGCTTTGCATGATATGTGGTTAGAATTGCATGATTTTAGGTTGCTGCCATGCTTATTGATAGGGGTTTTATGTCCCCAATATGTTTATGTATGTTGTAGGTTATGTATGCTAAGTTTTGGTATGTTGTTGAATGATTATGCAACCTAAAACTTATGCAAACTCTAGTTGGTGCAAAATCACCAATGGTTTGCACGAGCATGATTGGTTATGTGTTTAATGAAACTTTATGTTAGAAAAATGCTGCATGACTGGTATAGGCTCTCTGCTACAGCCGGTTGAGGTAGAATGTGCGTATTAGGACGTAAAATGAATCTAAGAATGAAAACTACCAGTTCGGGTAAAAACTGACCAGTTTTCTGGAAAACTGGTTTTAAGGCCCTAGAGGCCGAATTGGGAAAAACGTAAAACATGAAAGTTGTAGAGAAGGATTTTTCGTAGTGGATTACATGAACATTTTTTTGAAAATAAGGCTCCAATGGCCTCTGTTTTTATGAAAAACCGAGCCTGGTCTGCCCAGACCCAGTGTGGTATCAGTGTGCACGGCCAGCAGGTTTCAAACGGAAATATGACTAAGTTAATGATGGAACTGGGTTTTGTATAAAGAACCAAAATTGTATTATTTTTCAAGATCTAAATCTTTCATAAAGGAAGTTTTCCCACATTCTAAGCAGATTTTAAGATAAAACCTGATTTTCCAAAACTGTGCAGGTAATAGGAAATTCCTGCACAGGGTTTTCAGAAAACAGTACAAAAGCAGGAAATCCCTGCACATGCACTAACACTTAAATTAAGAAACTGTTTTTATGGTTTCAAAGTTTGACAGTTTTTAACTGTCTTTACTTAAAAGTTATGATTGTATTAAAATACGGTGTTTATTAGAGATAACTTTTAGTAACCGGTTAGGATACCGAGTTATCGGGTTAGACCTTACCCTATGGTTACCGATAGTAATCTAATAGGGTGTTACTCTAAAAGTGATAAGGCCTTAGTAAGATTAGTAACCTAATGAGTTACTGTTTATGTCTAGTTGGGCCATGAGCCCTAAGGTTACGGCTAGTAACCGACCGAGTTATCTTTAGAAGATGTGGGGGACCAATAATTAAGGTCACTCATGAATGTTGGTTAGGATACCAACATTTAATGATTTTGATTTATGGTAAGATAGAATGTAAATGACCCTTATCTTACACCCTGTTTGGTAACAGGAGTATGAACTGCTATCGTGTCATGATTGGGACGACAAACCAAGAGCATAGGACGTCAGATAAGTACAAACCTCACCTACAGTATGAAAAATAGTAAACTATTTTCCAGTATATGATATGTTTTCATGTATGTTATGTTATGTTATGCCATGTTATGTCAAGTAATGTATGTTATGTTACGTCAAGTTATGTTATTTATTGCCATGTTATGTCAAGTCATGTATGTTATGTTACGTCAAGCTATGATATGTTATGATAAGCCAGTTATGTCAAGTTATGTTATAGTAAGTCATGTTAAGCCAAGATAAGCCATGTTATGCCATGTCAAGCTATGTTATGTTAAGATATGCCATGTGTATGTATATGCTATGGTTGATATTACATTATGGAATAGTGACATCATGAGGCATGTTCACTAAAATTAAACCACATGGTAAGAACATACAAGTAAGGTGTCGTACCAACCTCCCGCCAGGTGGATGATACATGTTCAAGTTCAAGTTTATGATTATCAACCTCCCGTTGATGCGGGAGGGTATAATCAACCTTCCGCCAGATCGTGAAGGGTTATGTTTATGATTCCCAGAATTGTTAAGGGCCTTGCAAACCCTAACTTTCTGGAGATTGCGTGCATTTGGTACGTACACACAAGGGGCCCACATGTAATCAAGATAATAAGTTCAAGTGCATAATTGATCATAAAAGATTCATAATTGGACATAATTGGTTCAAGCATAAGTTGTATGATATTTCTTGTATTTTTGTGAGATCATGTTTGTACTTGCTGGGCGAAAGCTCATTAGTATAATCCATACTGTAGGTAAAAGTAAGATGCCTGCAGCTTTACTTGGTGGGCCATGGAGACGATGCAGCAAGTGAAGGGCGGTGTGGGATACCACTACGCAAGATTTTCCCCAAACTCTTTAAGTATGATGCTGTAGATGTATGATCAAGAAATATGTACCATGTTATGTATATAATATTTTAAAAGTCCGGTTTAAAAGGTTTATGTGTGACCTTTTAATCGGCACAATAAGTAATGGGTAGGCATGATAAAGTTTACCCATATGCACAAGTTTATGTATGTATGTGATGTTTTCAAGTTGTGAAAAAAAAAAATTTACTCTGGAATTTTCAGTAAGTTCTAGCATTTGAAACTAGGAAGTAAGATAAGTAACATGGTAACGGCCCTACGTATGTAGGGGCGCCACAAGAAAGAACTTGTGTCTACGGACTTTATTCGGAGAACCACTGAGGCCGTAAAACTCATACGTCAACGGATAGAAACTGCATTTAGTTGACAAAAGAGTTATGCCGACAAACGTTGAAGACCTCTAGAATTCCAAGTTGGGGACTCGGTATTCCTCAAGGTTGCTCCATTTAAAGGAGTCATGAGATTTGGGAAGAAAGGAAAATTAAGTCCAAGATATATAGAGCCATTCGAAATACTTGAAAAAATAGGTAACGTGGCCTATAAGTTAGCTTTACCCCAAGAATTAGCATATGTGCACAATGTATTTCATGTGTCGATGCTAAAGAAATATATAGCGGATCCATCACACGTATTGAACCATGAACCAATCAAGTTTCACGCGGATATGACTTATGTGGAGAAACCGGTTCGAATTTTGGAACAGGAAGAGAAGGTGCTAAGAAACAAAGTTATACCTCTAGTTAAGGTTCTGTCATAAAATCATAAGATGGAATAAGCAACATGGGAACGTAACGATGATATGAAGAATAGCCACCCATAATTATTTTAATTTTCGAGGACGAAAAATCTTTAAGGAGGAGGGTAGATTGTAATAAATGAAATTTTTACGGACTCATAATTTCCTTATATATAAAGAAATTTAAGTCCGTATAATGTGTTTATGTAATGTTTCATGAAAACTATGAATATCAATGTGAAATTCATAATTTTATTATCAGTAAATGTTTGAGCTCTCGTTTGATTAGTTATTAGACTCAATAATAAATTTATTATGTCTAGAACAAGGCCTTTTGATAAAAAGACAGAATCATGATTTATGCTTTTATTCTAGCTTAAGTATGACTAGAATAACTCATGATCCGTATAAAATGGTACTGCAGTATATAAGCAATATTGAAATTATACTGCAGTCGACCGTCATTACGGATGCATAGTTAAGAATAAGGTATGAGATTGTTTTAGAAAAATCAAGAGTAATATTTTGAGCAATGAGGGCGAAGTAGTTTTAAGTTTTAAGAAAAATCCATACGCAGTTCAGTTAAGTACATATGAATTCTGGACTGCAGTTCAGTATTACAATACTATTAATAGTTAAAATAGTATTGGTATTATCTAGATTATTAAGAAAATAGACTGTGTATTAGGTAGAAATGCTAAACATGGCATTACTTGGAGACCAAGTAAGTAAGGATATATATGTCAATTTTGAGATTTTTGGAAATTGGAAGAAATTTTGTGGAAGTTTTTGATTGGATAATTTAGTGGATAACTTTGAAGAAATTTTTGGCCTAGAATTGCTCCACATGGCTGGCCACCTAAGGGGGTATTTGAGCAAATATTTTGTTTTTAGACCCTAATATGCAATTTTAAGAATAAAAATAATTGTTGAAAAATCAAGAATTTTCACCTATATATAGGGGTGGGGTGTAGAAGAAAAACCATTAGTTGGACCCCCAAATTTTTGCTTCTCTTCCAACTTTCCCCTCTCACCCTTAGGAATCGAAAAAAAAAAAAAAAAGAGAGAAAAAGAGCTAGTGGCCGGTTGTGTGTGAGTGAGGTGAGGAAGAAAATTTTCCAATCTAAGGTATAGATCCACCCTTCAAGACCTAGAGGTAATCCTCTTAATCCCCTATGCATTCTATTAAGTTTTGATTAAGGATCTAAATGTATTTCAAGCATGGATTTGTAAGAGCATAAGCTCACCCTTTTCTATTTTTCATGCAATAGCCTAGATTGCTTGATATGTGCTTGATTAGGGTTTAGTAGTCTTGATTTATAATTTGGTGCATGTTTGTAATATTATGTGTTAGAAATTATGTGATATGTGTGAATGTCTATTATGTATTTGTAATATGTCCCCACATACTTAAGAAGATGTATTGTATGAATGATAATGATAATGATGATATATGATGAATAGAGGGTTAAAAAGTAACCCAAAATCCTAATTTGGTAATGGTTACCATTTGGGTTTGTAAGGATGGGAAACCAATGCATGATGATGGAAACAAGATACTGTTTGATTGTAATTAGGTCATGTGCCCTAGGGGTTACATTTAGAAACCGAATAAGATATCATTGTTGTATATGGGGGATATGTAACTAGGGTTACTGGTGAATGTTGGTTAGGATACCAACATTGATTATACTGATTTATGGTAATATAGGATGATCCTTATCTTACGTCATTTTTGGAAACAGGAAAGTAATCTGTTGTTGGGACTCGTTGGAACAACAAACCCAGCACATAGGAGGACAACCAGTAAGTATAAACCTCACCTACAGTATGAGAAATAGTAAACTATTTTCAAGCATGACTTGTTTACATGAATGCCATGATATGCCATGTTTATGTGCATGCTATGTTTTACGATAATGCCATGTTTTACGATAAAGCCATGCTTTATTAATATGCCACAAGTCATTCTATGCTAGTGATCTTTATGTCATACCATATCTATGTATCATATGTATCATGACTAAAAAGATCACAAGTAAATAATCTTAGTCTTGGAAAATTAACAAGGCTAAGACTAAACGAAGACAAGTAAAGTGTCGTACCAACCTTCCGTTGATGCGTGGAGTATTATGTATGTTTAAGAAAATTTTCAGACCTTCCGTTGATGCGTGAAGGGTTATGTATATGATTCCCATAATTGTTAGGGACATTGCAAATCCTAACTTTCTGTGGATTGTGCACATTTGGTACGTACACAAGGGGCCTATATGTTAAGCAAGATAATAAGTCCATAATGAAGCATAAGAGATTCATAATTAATCATAATTGGTTCATGCATAAGTTGCATGATATTTGTTCTGTTTTGTGAGATTAAATTTGTACTTGCTGAGCGTAAGCTCATTAGTATATTTCATACTGTAGGTAAAAAGTCTGTAGCTTAATTGATGGGCCATGTGGACGATGCGGCAAGTGAAGGGCGGTGTGGGATACCACAATGCAAATTTTTCCGCGACCCTTTTTAAACTCTAAATATATGTGTGTGTGTGTGTGTATATATATATATATATATATATAAATGAGTTGTGTTATACAATATGTGTGATGTTTGAAGGCCTGAGTTAAATGTAAGGATTATGTATGACTTTACATTTTGATAAACAAGTAATGTGTATGTATGAAAAGTTTACCTATATAGACTATTCTATCTATATGATGTATGACAAAAAAAAAAAAAAAAAATTATCCTCTAATTTTCAGTAAGTTTAAGTACTTAAGACTGATATTTAATTTAAGTAAGCATGGTAACGGCCCTACGTAGGTCGGGGCGTTGTAAGCAACCTCTCCCGTGTGACTATGGGATGAAGTAAGTAGTCATTTTTTTTTTCCATGAACTCAATTTTTGTTAACCTTATGTGAAGTAGGTACTTTTTGTGCTAACTCGTACTATTTTGCTATTTGCTTCTGGTTTGTGTATTTAGTACATTGACGTTGCATTCTACTATCTAAGGAAGAAGTTCATGCATTTTCCCGAACTACTACAACGAAATGTCACAACAATAGACACGTTTTTTAGTGCCAAGATTAGTGCATTATGACCCGTCTACAAGAAAGCACCCGATAAATTTGATTAGGGATCATGTGATTCTTTAATGAAGATCATACTTGGTGTCTGTATCCAATTTGGTTTGTCATGGTTTGAGGTGAACACTTTGCTAATCCCAATGCACTTGCAAGATTTGAAACATTGGGTATTAGCAAAGCTCTACCTTCAGAATTGGACCCTTGAAGTGTACGACTCTCTTCATCATGAAAGCCCGCACAATTACAACGTCCGAGAAGAATTAGAATGTATGCCGAAATTTATTCCAATGCTGGCTGATAGGATCAGCTTGTTCGAATTCAAAATTAGGAACCCTTTGGGAACTTACCCAATACCTGTTAACATCATGCAAGATATCCCTCGACAAGAAAATGGGTGAGTTAACATATTGATAATGTTTTCCTATGACATTTTTAACAGTGATATGATGTGGTTTGTGATTCATTCTCATTCGTGAACTGTGAAACAAGGGTGATTGTGGCAATTTTACTATTAAAAGTGCTGAATGCTTGATAGAAGGGGGGACATCCGTTATTGGGTTATTCAGGGATGTATGAATATGTTTCAAGAGTGGCTATCATGTTATCTGTCCTCTCATGCAAAGTGGAAGATCGAGGATAATAACAAAAGTGATGAGGATGTGGATATGATACACTTATAAATAACTTTTTTTTAATATTTTTATATTTCCATGATGTAAATAGCCCTATTATTTTATTCATTATAGACCATATTATAGACCATAATTAAAGTTAACATATTATGTAAATGTTCGTTTCTTGCAACATGTAATGGTTAACATGTTATCTTTACTCTTCAATATATTTTTGTCAAACCGTTGGCACAGAGGTCATAATGAAATTGACCAAGTGGTCATTTTCATGAAAATGACAATTTCTGTTAAACTTTGAAATGTTAGGCAAAACAAGAGTTAAGAAAATCTATATTTTTTATTCTCATTATACACAATGTATAGCAACTCTCATGTGTGTTTTAGAACCCCTGTTGTTAGATCAATTTCTAAATATTTTTGTCAAACCATTGGCACAGAGGTCACAATGAAACTGACCAGGTGGTCATTATGAAAATGATAATTTATGTTAAACTTTCAAATGTTAGGTAAAACAAGAGTTAGGCAAATCCATGTTTTTTTTCCCCATTAAACACAATGTTTGGCAACTCACATGTGTATTTTAAAACCTCTATTGTTACATAAATTTCTAAATATTTTTGTCAAACCGTTAGCATAGAGGTCACAATGAAATTGACCAGGGGGTCATTATGAAAATGACCATTTCTGTTAAACTCTCAAATATTAAGCAAAACAAGAGTTAGACAAATCCATGTTTTTTTTTCCATTACACACAACGTATGGCAACTCCCATGTGTGTTTTAGAACCCCTATTGTTACATCAATTTCTAAATATTTTTGTCAAACCGTTGGCACAGAGGTCACAATGAAATTGACTAGGTGGTCATTATGAAAATGACAATTTTTGTTAAACTCTCAAATGTTAGGCAAAACAAGAGTTAGAGAAATCCATGTTTTTTTTCCCATTATACACAACGTATGACAACTCCCATGTGTGTTTTAGAATCCTTGTTGTTACATCAATTTCTAAATATTTTGTCAAACCATTGGCACAGAGGTCACAATGAAATTGACTAGGTGGTCATTATGAAAATAACTATTTCTGTTAAACTCTCAAATGTTAGGCAAAACAAGAGTTAGGCAAATCCATGCTTTTTTTTTTCCCTTTATACTCAACGTAAGGCAACTCATATGTCTGTTTTAGAACCCTTGTTATTACATCAATTTCTAAATATTTTTGTCAAACCATTTGCACAACGATCACAATGAAATTGACTAGGTGGTCATTATGAAAATGACAATTTTTGTTAAACTCTCAAATGTTAGGCAAAACAAGAGTTAGGCAAATTACAATCAATCATAACACCTAAATAAGAAATCCACAAATGTAGTACTTAAAATCAATGACATAAAGTTATAGCAAACTATGCGTAACTTCGGATACAAAATAATGATAAAATCATCACATAACGGTACTCTGAGATGTCAAAGATCTCTGTGACCTTGTTGTTGGACCTATGCGTAATGGTATTGAATTAGTACAAGTTTGCCAATTGTGTCTATAACCATGACATCTGCTGCGTCAAATAGTCTCTGGTTCCTCACCTTGGGACAAAATCCTAGAAACCGTTGGCCTTCCGGGACCACGCTTTGTCTTGGGAGGATTGACAACTTGGGATCTGACTTCTTCAGAAACATCTCAACCCTCCGTACTGCCAATCGAATGGACTACAGGTTCATAAGCTGCATAGAGAGCCTCTTTCGTATAGTAGTTATCATGTACCGTTACTGTTAGTCCCAATGAAAACTATATGCAAAGAAGTTCTCTGCCTTGGGGGTCAGTTTCGGTGTAAGTTTCAGGGCCTTTTCACGTCTCTTGAAAAACCATCTTTGTAGTAGTTCCCTTAACCATTCTACCAAGAATCCCACTAGCATTAACTTGGCTTTCCATTTTATGCTGTTCAATGACTCTACAATGTTGATTGTCATGATTGCATACCTCCGTCCATTGAAGTATGCTCGCGACCATTTTTTAGGATCTGCTTGCAAAAGGTATCGGTGCATGTCGGGGTTGCGATTCCGGATGGATTCCATATAATGCTGGTGCTCACTGACAAGATACGCCCTCGATGCACTGTCAAAATACGTCTTCATAAGGCCTTTGAAATCTTTGTACATCGTCTTCAAGCTTGCAACCAAGTGTTGAACGCATATCCCGAAATCAACATCTGGATAGACAATGCTGACTGTATATTCGATACCCTTATGCCTGTCAGTCACAATAGCAAGAGACTCTCGCGTACCTATTGAATCCCGTAGCTTCTCGAAGAACCATTTCCACAATTCATTGGTCTCCGATGGAACGATACCAAAAGCGAGTGGAAATATGGAGCCATCTGCGTCGTGACCACAAGCTACAAGCAGCATTCCTCCAAACCTAGCCTTTATTGCCGATTCAGCAACCACAATTACTGGACGACAATGAGGCCAACCCTGTTTCGATGCAGCTAAGCACATGTATAATTATTTTAAACTCTTTTCTGAGTCGGTCTCAATGTGAATGTCAGAGCTATGATTTTTTCTCTTAATCATTTCACCCCAGGCGGGTAGAACTGTACAGGGCCAAGAGAGGTTAGTATTAAAAAATAATTACCATGTGGTAAATATATAAGTTACCATACCGGTCATTAACATAAAGACCATAGGAATTTACCCTTGTATGACTCTGCATCATCGCCCCTTAGGCTGGTCAGTGCAGCTTCCTTCCCTCACCATGCTCTCAGATAATTGAGAGACACTCCAAATTCATCATTTATGTCCCGCATTATTTCCCGAGGTCTATATGAAGTATTATTTGGATCCAAGTATTTTGCCTTCACACACTCCCCAATCATCCAACTCTTGGTTTGATGATGATGCCCTTGAACGATTTTAATAGAGCAAGTATGGACATCATTGTACCTCTTCACAACAAACAATTTACTACCCTTCATCCTAGTTGCACGCAACTGCCATGGACATGTCTCATTATCTATACAAACCATGTGCAATAGAGCAGTGCTCGACCTCTTCACCTTGAATTGGTAGTGTTTACTCATGATATCGTGATGAAGATGATATTGCAGTAACTTTTTGTTATCAAAAATATTATTTATGCGCATTATGATAGGTGTAAAATCAGCAACAACTACTACGCCAGAAAAATTGTCACTACCAGGTACATGGACAGATTGAGTTCTAGTTCTATTGACAACAAATTGGGCTCCAATGCCTCTTGCGATACTCCTCTCATTTGAATCATGAACAAGATCCACAACATGTAATTTTACTTAAATTAAAAAAAAAAATTTAGCATTTTTTGGTGATTTCCCACGGGTGGCCTAACCTATGTGTTATCCAATACACGATCCAAGATATTAGCTACATTGTATCAAAGTAAAAATACGTACCATATATTACATTTTAAGTTTACATATCATAATTATGCATTACATGGCTAGCCCATTCTCCCCTAATCAAATCCAAATCATGAGAAGTAAAAAAATCTATACTTTCAAGTGTGTCAATTCCATTCAACACTATATCCCTCATAAAACCTAAAACAAAATAACCACATTCAACACTTCCCTCTTGGAGAGGACAAGGACGGTCCGAGATTTTTATTTTACAGTCTCGTTTCTTTCTAATCCCTTCTCCGATCATAAGCTTCCAATCCGTTAGTGTAATGACCCAAATTTTCATTAAGCATATGATTTTTTTGTTAAGAATCACAGCTATGCTATGTATGTCTATGTGTTTTATATGATATGTTTTCTGAGAAAAGAAGTTGAATCTTTTGTTAAAAGATTCGATAATGTTAGTTTAAGACCCTTTGGTTACAAGGGGGTAAGTTATGATTTATGACTCTATGTGGTAGTTTATAATTTTAAGAAAATCCTATGCGCAGTTCAGATAAGTTTTGGATGATGGTCCAGTTAAATTATACTGTTATCAGTTGAAAACAGTATATGAATATCTATGTTAGTATGAAAATGGACTGCATTCAGAAAATAAGCCAAGCAAAGCTTTTAATGATGACACCTCTGATAACAAGTGTCATTGCCATGATTGGTCACCTTACAGGGACCAAAATACAAATATTTTATGTTTAGGGGTCAATTTACAAATTTAAGAAAGTTCATGATTTTGAAGTTTTTAAAGTCAAGGAAGTCTTTGTAAGAGGGAATTAGCAGTAAATTGAAGATTAAAAGGCTTAATTTAGTCGGCCAATCTATAGGGACTAAAGTGCAATTTTGGGAAAAATTGTGGACTTATCAGCAATTATGTAAATTTTGAACCGGGTACTTTTTAAGTACAGTTTCTTAAGTCAATTCAGTTAACGATCCATTTCTAGTTCGGTTAGATCGGTTGGAAATCAAGGAAGACAAGATAAGATTGAACTAGATAAACCCTAGCTAGAACCAATCAAAACGTTCCATGTGTCACCTTTGGAACCGGCCACATCAGGGCCTTATGAGCAAGGGATCTAATTTTTGTGGAACATTATGCAAATTAGAAAAAATTAAGTGTCATTAAAAGTTTACAAATCATACCCTAAGTTTAGCAACTAAGCACTTAGATTTGCTTGGTTAATTTTGTGTTAAGTTTCAATTAGAAATCTTGTCTCACTTAGCACACTATGGCCGGCTACCATGAGGGAGAGACACCTCATGCTTCTAGCTTGGGTGAGCCACCCTCCTAGCCTTGCTCCTTGGCAAGCCAAGGCTTGCACACCTATGCACCAAGGCCGGCCACCACAAGGAAGCAACACATGGACCAACCTTGCTCACATGACAAGCTCATGCTTTGCCAAGGCCACACCATGACCGGCCACTTGAGGAAGCAACACCTCATGGCCTAGCCTTGATGAACCAACACCCTAGACTCCCTAGCCTAGCCCCCTTGGCAAGCCAAGGCTTGCACACCTCACCCTAGGGCCGGCCATCACAAGGGTTTGCCACCTCAAGCTTGTAGCTTTGATGAGCAAGCATCCTAGCTAGGCTTGCTTGGCAATTTAGGGCATGGAGGGCCGGCCAACAAATAGGGTTTTAGGGGAAATTTTTGTGGTTTTAAGGACCAATGGCTAAATTATAAGAGATAGAATTCTTGAACTCTTCTAGCTCATGACACCTCATGCACCATAGGCTTGCTTAGTAAGCTTGTTAGGCTTACTTGTTGACTAGCAAGGGCAAAGCACAAGCTCCACCTATGGCCGGCCACACTAAGGAAGGAACACCTCATGGTTCCTAGGCCACATGAGTAAGCACCCTAGCTTGGGTGACTTGGCAAGAAGTAAGCAAGGATGGCCGGCCACCACTCATGAAGACAAGACCAAATTGGTTTCTTCCAAGGACTAAGGAGCAATGGTTGTATCTTTAGGGGTTAGTAGGCAATTTTAGAAACTTGTGCTTCATCTATAAATAGGTGAAGGCTCTCTCATTATTTTTGTTAGCCAACACACACACAAGCAACTCAAACCCTCTAAACTTTGCCATAGAAGCCGAGCAAGGGAGGAGAGAAAAGAAAGAAAAGAGAACAAGAGAAAAGTTTTCGGTTAGTGTAAAAAGTGAGTAGAAAGTTTCAAAGCTCTAGTTAAGGTTTTAATCCGTGGAACTTGAGGTAAATACTTGAACCCTCTAGTTCTTTATTTAAGTTTCAGTTAGGGTTTGATTATTAAGTCATTGAATATGAACATGAGCTTAGTTTGTTAAGTTTTATGCACTATGGTTTAAGAATGCATGAGTAAAGATCAAAACTGAACGGTTTTTCTGGTAACCAAATTTTGAGGCCTTTAGAGGCCGAATCTGGTAAACGTTAAAACTTCAAAGTTGTAGAGAAGGGAAAATCCTAGGGGTCAACATGGACAGTTTTTGAAAACGAGACCCTTAAGACCTTTGTTTTTGCAAAAACCCGAGACCAAATTATAATTAGTGTATTTGGTTGAAGAATTTTCAAAGGTAGAAACAAGCATGTTAAAGACAGATTTGAGTTTTGAGTTAAAAACAAAAGTTGTAGGAGACTTCAAGGTATACAACTTTCATGAAGAAAACTTTTCCAAATTTTGAACGGATTTGTAAGAAAAGTACTAAACACTATGTAATAGTTTTAAAACCCAGTTTTGAGAACTTTAGGGTTTTACTAAAACTCAAAAAGAAGTTGAATTTTGGGATTTATGGTTTAAATCGAGTTAGCAACAAAAATCAAAACGTTGTTATGATAGGATGATGCTTATCCTATGATTTTCTTGAAAACAGGAAAACGACCTGTTTGAGTGAAGAAATTTAAATCAAGGCGCAGTAAAGGTTAGTACGACTCCGCCTACAGCATAAACAAAATTGTTTGTTGTATGATGATATAAGTGTGATGAAATGCTTATGACTTGTATGATACCAAGTTCATGATGCTATGTGTTCAGGGAATGTTTATGTTTGTATGTATGTATGTCTCCATGATAGGATGAATGTTACAGCTTGTATGCTTTTACGTTTATGTTATGAGATATATGAGGTATGTTAGAGTATGTATGTTCACATGATGAATAGTTTGATATTATGGCATCACGAAGTATGCTCATTTATGATAAGTTAATCGGTAAGATATGAAATCCCAGTTTCAGTTAAGAAACTGGTTAAGATCATGAAATAAGGTTTCAAGAACGAAACAAGATAAGAACAAGATTTAAGATATCATTATGATAAGCAGGATGCAATATGTCGATCGACCCGCGTTAGGTCGGGTTTGGTTCATGGTTTGAGTTGGACAGGGCTGGCCGCCCCAACCACTCCATGGCAGCGCGCCACGGTACGTACATTTATGTTATGTAAGGGCCCTAAAAAATTATGCTAACTTATGAAAACAGTAAGAAAGCATAATTGGTTCATGCATTATGTTATTATGTGATATGTTACGGATAAATAGTTGTGCTTGCTGAGCGAAAGCTCATAGTTCATGTTTATGCTGTAGGTAAGCAAACTTATAGCAATACTTGATACAAGACGGTGGAGCATGGCAAGACAAACTGTGAAACTGTGGAACGGGCATTATTACGTTTCTTTTTGTTAAATTATGCTACGCTAAATATGTTGTAATTGAGTAAAGATTTCATTATTATGTTATGTAGTTAAGTATATGTACAAGTATGTATGTAGGTAATTGTTAAAAGTTTTCAGTTCAAGTTTTATATTGTATGTATAAAAAAAAATAATAATAATAGCTCAAGTTTTCATATGTAGTAAGATAGTATGTACGATAACGGCCCACAATAGGCGGGTCGTGTCAGTTAGGGCCCTAGCAAGTTCGTAAAATTCAAACTAATTAAGAAGCATATAATTAAGATTAAATCAAAAATTAACATATGAAAATTGACTTACATTTTCATTAGATTAGTAAAATCATCCCGTTTCTTCTCTCGAAGAGGATCAAAATAAAGGACGAGGTCCTCCCATGGGTCAATAACTCCCAAAACCCAATGTCTTCCTCTGTTATGTGGCACAAGATAAAGTCATCCTTTTGGTGTGTCACGCAAAAAGCCGACAAGAATATCGGCTCGCTCTCTCATGCCAGCATCTGCAGTATCTGTTCTAATCGGTGAGATCAAGGTTTGAGACACAAACACAAACTCCTCAGCTCGCCCGTTAATCCTACATAGTTCCTCCAAATATCTGTATAAGCGTATCAAAATTTCTACTTTGCCTAACATATATAAGAATTTCCAGATAAAAAAAAAATTTAGAGGTAGAATGGCGTACCTGATGTATACTAATATACAATTTGCACTGATTTCTTGTAAATTAATGAACCCATAAATATCATCAAAGCTCAGAAAGACAGGCATGTCAAAACCCATGATCGTGTATGGTATTGGGACCTTTATCTGATTACCTTCACGCATGGAACTATGTGCATAATAAGCCAAAGGCCTCATCTCCATGTTCATTTTATTAAAGTCGAACAAAGCTTCGTGTTGTTGCGCATCTTGCTGTTCCTCAGTTCGAGATTTGATCATTTTTTTTCAAGCTCTTTTTGGCGTTTGTCTCCCTCAGCTGCTTGGTCAAGAACGTGACTAGGCCCTCGACTCACCTTGTTCATACTCGTATCGAGCTTAACTAATGTTTTAGGCCAAGCAACAAACCCATTAACAGCCTCCACCACAGTTGTTGCCTCGTACGTCGGAATAGGTAATGTTGCTTTTTTTAATTTTGGCACATTGATTGACACTCGCACGTTCCCTTCACCCAGTGGAATCCCATGGACTGTATTGGTGGGAAGGCTCTCCAGCCATGCTATTCCAAATGCAACAAGCAACTGTCCACCATAAAGTTCATCGAAAATATAGAGCTTACACTCCTGACTGTCGACCGGCATGGTTAGCGGATCAGACACTCCATGTTGTTTTTCTTGGACAGAGCAACTAGCCTTGAAACTATTGTGTTGGTCCACGGTTGGCACATTCTCTTGGTCAAACGAAGGCTCCACATCTTTTTTCGCACATAGACCATGCACCAACGCCTTTAATTCTTCTATTTCACGTCTCATTGATAATACTTCATTATCTCTATTTGAACTTCGATTTAGGTTGAAATACTGAGATTGCTTTACGAACTTTGATTGCCCATGGATACGTCCTGGGTGTGTTGTACTCCATCTAAAAAATAATTAAGAGAACTCATTTAAGCTTAAGTGTTATAAGTATGTATAGTGATGAAGAATTTATTGTTAGTTAGTAAACTTACTATCAACTCACTAATTTTTTTACATGCTGGATCTTTCAACTCTCCATCTGAGCCTGTCCGTGAATCTAGCTACAACCTATCTCTTTTTTCCCATTTCACAGTCTTCTTAAACTGTAATTTAACATCGTTAGTATATATGAGGACATTAAATAAATAATTTGCCTATGATTTATTGCAAACAAAATTTATTGACATACCTTTTCCTGGTCAAGCTTTCTATATCCGTCTCGGCCTCCTCTCGATGTGTATTCATTATTGGTCCTTATTTCGCTTCTATGATTCGAAAGTTGTTGGAATTGTGAGGATGTTCTATACTTAACGAATTTCACCCAATCCTCTTCTTCTATATTGGAATAGTTGTCAATAACTTTTTGAGGTCGTGTCCACACACTATCTTCTATTACAAAGTCCTCGACAAACGTATTGTAAAGATCATGTCAAAAATTCCTTGCAGCTTCACCACATGATTTTAAACAAGTACTCCGAAAGCAATCATCCACGGTGAAAGAAGTAACAGTTTCTTTCCAAATTATTTCTTTCAATCCGTCTAAATCACGGGATCTCCAATCTTGTATCCATATTGGAACGTGTTCTCGAGCGAGTACACCAATCCAGTTAATCAATTCATCATCGTGCTTCCCTTCCGGTTGTCCTTTCTCGTCAAAGGTGACTTCAATTTGTTCACCTCTTTTCCTTGCCATATGGGCGCGTTTCATTATAGTTGCCCTTCGCTTGTCATCGGCATTGGGACTAAATGAGTTTTTTCTTCGTGCTCGTCCCTTTTTGGAATCTTTCATTGTATTTTGGCTCATGTTTTATTCCAACACTCACCTATATTTATTGCAACACAAATAAAAAAAACAACTATGGCGGACCAATATAATGAAATCAAATTAACATTCACTACCAATAACCTTAACAAAACCAAGCACACATTACACGACAAACTTAAAATGGCAAAAAAATGCATAAACTTATCGTGTACTAATTTCACCAATAAAAAACCTAAACCGTTATATTATCCAAAATAAAAGTCCATTTTGACATTTCATCGAGCATATGGTGTGCAGAAAAAAACCGTGCAGAAAATAGTGTGTAAAGTGCCAAAACCGTGCACAAAAGATTCGAAAATATAGACCAACAGCTAAAAAACCAAGCACACTAGACTAGAATAAAATTTCATATGATTATCTAAAACAAAAATCCATTTTGACATTTCATCGAGCATGTGGTGGGCGGAAAAAAACCGTGCACCACATGCAACAAAACCGTCCACCACATGCACCAAAACCTAGAGCAAAAACTAAAAAACCATCCACACTACATTAGAGAAAAATTTCATATGATTATCCAAAAAAAAATTCATTTTGGCATTTAATCGAGCATGTGGTTGGCGGAAAAAAAACCGTGCACCACTTGCACCAAAACCGTCCACCACATGCACTAAAACCTAGAGCAACAACTAAAAAACCGTCCACACTACATGAAATTTGGTAGGAGAAAGAGGTTGGTAGGAGAAAGATGGGGTGGCGGGCGTGCGAAGGAGGTTGGTAGGAGAAAGAGTTGTCTAGAGGGTGAAGATGAAAACGAAGATAAATGAAGAGAAAAGTGTATTTAAGTAATGGGTTTACGCGCGGATTTCAAAACATGAAATTTGAAAATTTTTAAAATTTTCGGAGGATTACACGACGGTTTTTAGAATGGTTGTGTAATCCTTGGATTACAAGACGGTTCAAATAACTGTCGTGTAATCCTTGGATTACAAGATGGTTCAAATAACCGTCGTGTAATCCAAGGATTACACGACGGTTTTCTCCAAAAACCGTCTTGTAAATGTAATCCACTTTTGTCATCACAATTTTTTTTCTCCTGTCATCCCACAGCCTAATACCCATGTGTTATTTAAAAAGTGACCCAAACGGATATAGTATTGATCCCTATTCAAAATTAAGGTTCAATATAGAGCAACTAAAATAACAAAATAAATATAATACATCTTGAATTAAAATAAAATAGAAATGATGTACAAATTAAATGACAAAATGTTCAAGTTTTTTTCTTTTTATTCTTTGCTTCCTCAACATGTGTCCATTCAATATCGGGGGGAAGCAAGTGAGAAACATCATCATCGAATTCATCAATCTCCTCAACCGGTGGCAATCCCTTTGTGAATGATGGAATGTCGAAGTAATCTTCCTCATCTTCTTGACCGTCACGGATCATTTTTGGCTTCATCGACACAACTAAGGACAACTCTACATTGTTGGGATCCGTTGTATAAAATACTTGGATTACTTGTGATGCCATAACAAATAGATCATTTTTGTATCCCAATCGTCTAAAGTCCCCCACTGTGATGCCATCACTGTCAATCCTGACATAATTATTGTCGGCCCACTTGCACTTAAAGAGTGCTACTTGAAATCCACAGTAATCAAGTTCCCGAATATCTTCAATGAAACCGAAGTAGTTCATGGTTCCATGGATTGGATTCTTGTCCTTTGCAGATGATATATGCATGATCTTAGCGCGGATACTAACACCACTATTTTGAACGGGATGCTTCTCATCCCTTTCGTGAGTGTTGAATGTATAACCATTAACGAAGTATAATGTATACCATGTAACTATCATCGACGGTCCTCTAGCGAGGTTCATTAAGCCTTGCGAAAAGCTGTCCTTCTAAAAGACATGTCTTCGTATCCACAGACGAAAGGTCCGATTGTGTTCATCTTGTAAGAACTTTTCATTTCTTCCTCTTCTTGGATTTCCATCTCTTAATTCCTATAGGTGAACCTTAATAAAAGGCTCCACTTCAACCCTATTATGTAAAATATAGAGACAAGCTTGCTCCCATTCTCCTCGATTTACTGGCGATGGAATGCCGACGGATAGTCCTCTTGACTCAATGTTTGTAGTCTTTGGCAACCCAATCGCATCTGCGTTAAACAAATACTCGGAGCAAAATTCGATCGTTTCCTCCGCTATGTAGCTTTCTACTATACATCCTTCCGCGGTTCTTGACATAACTCTTCAAAACCTTAATGTACCTTTCAAAAGGTTACATCCATCTCAAGTACACCAGTCCACATAGCTTAACTTCCCGTGCTAAGTGCACCGTTAGATGAATCATTATGTCAAAAAAGGAGGGTGGAAAATACTTCTCAAGCAAGCACAATGTATTTACCAACTCTGATTGTAGAAAATCTAGTGTAAATGCATCAATTACCTTGGAGCATATCGAATTGAAAAATGAGCATAACTTGGTAATTGTGAATCTCACATCCTTCGTTAAAACTCTTCGCAAGGCAAGCGGTAATAATTGTTGCATCAAGATATGACAATCATGTGTTTTCATTCCAATCAGCCTCAGATCCTTCATAGACACCAACCTTTTGAAGTTGGAAGAATACCTGTTTGGCACTTTTACAAAAGCGAGCCACTCTCAAAGCTTTCTTTTTTCTTGTCTTGATAATGTGTACTTTTCCGAAGGTAAGTAAGTAGCATTCCCTCTTTTCGTAGGGAGCAAGTTAAGTCTAATCTTCAAATCCTTAAGATCCAACCGTGTCTTTCACCATCTTTGCTCTTATTAGGAATGTCAAGCAACGTGCCCACTATTGATTCACAAATTTTTTTTCTTAATATGCATCATATCCAAGTAATGACAAATGAAAAGTGTCCTCCAATATGGAAGTTTGTAGAAAATTGACCTCTTTTTCCAAGGTCCATCAACCACCGGATCTTTGTTACTCCGTTTTCTTTTCCTGAGCACTACTTTCAAATCCTTAACCATCTCGAAAATGTCTTCGCCCGTCAAAACCCGGGGAGGGATTCTTTCTTTGGTATTACCATCGATAGCCTTTTTTGTTTACGGTATTGATGATTTTTTGGTAAGAATCTCATATGACCAAGGTAAACGGTTTTCTTACTATTTTTCAACCAGATGGAAGATGTTACTTTCATACAAACGGGGCAACAAATAAAACTCTTTACTGAATAAACATATAGGTTTCCATAAGCGGGAAAGTCATTAATTGTCCACATCAACATTGCACAGAGTGTGAATGTCTCTTGATGGTTAGCACCTCTAACTTCAATCCCCTTTTCCCATAAGCTCTTTAGATCATCGATTAGTGGTGTCAAGTACACATCAGTGTCATTCCCTGGTTGTTGAGGACTAGAGATCAATAAAGTCAACATCAAGAACTTCCGCTTCATGCTCAACTTCGGAGGGAGATTGTAGTTGACAAGTATGACGGGCCAAGTACTATGCCTACTACTCATATTACCATGTGGGTTCATTCCGTCCGCTGACAAACCAAGACGTAGATTTCGTGGTTCCGCACTAAATTCAAGATGATCGGCATTAAAGGTCTTCCATTGTGGTGCATCGGCTGGATGTTTAAGCATACCATCTTCAACACGTTTATCATGGTGTCAAGTCAAATTCTTGGCATGATCGGCATTACGGAATAAACGCCGCAGACACGGCGCCGGAGGAATGTACCATAGCACCTTTGCTGGTACTCCTTTGCTACCATTCATTGGCTTCTTGCCCTTCTTCCATCTTGACTCCTTACAAACCGAGCATTCATCCAAATCCTCATACCCAATTCGGTAAAGGGCGCAATCATTTGGACATGCAATAATATTTTCATATTCCATTCCCAAAGTGCTCAACGTCTTCTTAGCTTCGTACATACTAGCCGGTATTTTATTATCAACCGGTAGAACCTCTCTTAGAAATTCTAAAAGAGTCGTGAAACTAGAATTTGTCCACCTTCCCGAAGCCTTCATGTTCCATAATTTGACCAATGCGGACAATTTTGTATATTTAGTGCACCCGTCATACAAGGGCATCTCGACATCTTTCATCATTGCATCAAATAACTCCGGACGATGCACAAACTATTCTTCCAAATCACTAACCATATCAAACAAATTATCTCCTATATCTTACTCAATAATAGGTTCTTTTCCTTTCTTTTTTGATGTTGGATTCAAACACATTTCACCGTGTAAATACCATGTTTGGTACGAACAAATAATCCCACGGGCAAGCAAATGTCTTCTAACTTCATCAATTGAATGAGATCTATGATTTCCACAATTCACACAAGGACATCGAATCTTATCATTTTTCATGTGAATTTTGACAAATGACAATAATTCTTCAACACCATCTCGATATTTTCTAGTCAATCTATTAGCCCACATCCATTTTCGATCCATTTGCAAGAACCCAGCCTGAATCCAAATTAAAGATCATACAATTCATTCAATAATCAAGTTTTTGCAATTAAAATACCACATATTAAGCTTTCAAAATAATTTAACAAATCATACTTTATAAAAAATACAAAAAAAAAAAAAGAAAAAGAAAAGAGAATTTGCCGTTTTAGATCTCTTAATCCTGTACATTAATTCATCAATACAAATTAAATAACTCAAAAAGGTAAGTAATAATCAATACTTACAAATAATTACTATAAGAGAGTATTGGTTTGGTGGACGGTGGCAGCAGAGGATGTCGTTTCCCAGGCCTCTGTAATGTTTTTTGCGGCTGCGGAATAGTTCTGTAAGATAAAAAGAGGATTGCTGATTACACGACAGTTATAGTAACTGTTGTGTAATCCGTTGGATTACATGATGGATTTCACACAAAGCCGTCGTGTAATCCTGTGTTTACACGATGATTTTGCGAAACAGTCTTGTAATCCTGTTTAAGACGACGATTTCACAAAAACCATCGTGTATGTTCCGTCGTGTAATCCAACTTTTGTAGTAGTGACAAAAGTATTGCTAGTTTTAATAATATTTTTCCCATAGGTGTTACTTTTGAAATTAACCCTAAAAAAAGGGACGAAAGGCGTGCTACGTGTTGAAAGGAGGGAGAATGCACTTTGTGAATTTTATATATGTTATTGTAGATTATAGATTATAGATATATGCCTTATTTATGTATTGAATGTTGTTATGGGAAAGTGGAAACCCCATAGCATTAGTTCTATAATTATAAAAAATGCGACAAAAACTCACTTTTAGATTTCTCATGAAATTTGAAAATTTAGATCTTTACAATACAAATGAACTTGATCGATGTAGCAAAAATCCAAACCATAATAAATAAAATTTGATATGAATTCAAATATGTATAAAAATTGTGACATACAAGCTAATTTTTCTCATTAAAAAAATTTTAATGTACAAGTATTTCTTCTTCCTCAATCCAAAACCTAAATAATGTGTTTAAACTCTCAAAGTCCCGAAAACATCATAAAACAGAAGTTATTAATCAAAACGCAAAAGCTTTTTAGAAGTTTGGATAATGAATTGATGAGAACACCACAGGTCAAACCCGAGATCACTTTCAACAACAAAAAATGAAATAGAGACGGAGACAACGTACGTTCTTAATGGAATTTTCCCTACATCCGGCACTCATATTATTCAGGACTCCCTCTATTAAACATGAAAATGTCTATTATAAATATTAAAGGGGAAACTTGTATAAATTAATGATGTATTTTTGTCAAATTAGAAAGCATGATGTAACAGGTTTAAATGTTGGGTGATTTTTTTTTTTTTTTTGGATATTAAATGTGCACGTGACTTCTATAAGTCTAGTAATTAATTTGTCTGGGATCATACTGTCACACATCCTTATTGTTAAGATATTTATTGGGATTGAGGTATTGCGCTGCTCGTCAAAAAATGATGCTTGATTATTAATAAATATTTTTATTTGCATTTGAAAAATCTTTTTGATAACATTTAAAAAGGAATATACTAGATGATTGTCCCTCCAACTTTTTCCTTTAGGGGAAAAGAAAAAAAGAAAAAAGACGAAAAAGTTGAAGTGGAAAGAGAGAGGTCTAAATAAGAAAAACAAATTTTGTAAAACTCGGCCTAGAGGCCCCAAAAAAACTCGGCCTAGAGGCCCCAAAGAATAGCAGGTGATTGGACTAATTTGCAATCACCAAAAAAAAAAAAAAAAAAAAAAAAAAAAAACAACGTTTTTTATTGGATCCTTGCACGAAAAATTCTAAAAGATACGCTAAACATCGTTATTAATTAAAAAAAAAAAGGTGTATCTAATTTTGAAACAATCAGGGATAGGTGTCGATGAACTCCCTCTTTTATATATATATATATATATATATATATATATATATAACATTGCAGCTAAATCCACTTAAATGTCTTTTCAAAAAAAAAAAATCTACTTAGATGTGTGCACATTTTTCATTTAAAATTTTACTTTGAGCAATGTTAGGGAATATCAGTGATGTTTAACATTATTCATTAATAGATAATGAGTCTCACAACATGGAGTCCACCAGTAGGACTCATATATCTATTAATGTGATGCTGAATATCACTGATTTTCCATAACATTTTTCTTTGATAAATTGTGTGTAGTTTAATTAGTTTTTATGTTGGGATCTTGTTCTCCTCCCTGTTCTTTCTTTGTTTTTATTTGTTTAGTACCCTATTTTTAATATAGATTTTTTTATAATTTTTTTGAAAGGGAAAGTATCATTTAAATTAAAAAATTTTTGAAAGGGAAATTATCATTTAAATTAAAATTGGATAAAAGCACAAATATCAAATATGAAACAACCCTGTGATACAAGAGACACAACCCTCAACTAAGCCGAATTCCATCAGTAAAATCTGATGAAGCTCAGTGAGGAGGACATGAGCCGAGACCCGGTAACTCTCAACGATCCTATAATCGAGCATGTAAAAAGCTTTAAAAAAAACATCAACAATCGATGGAATATACCAATTAATCTAGAGACAGTCACTCGCAGCACAGAGACTGCAACAACCTCCGCATAGCCATAATACTAACGGAACCCACAGACATATACTGTCAGAGAACAACTCAAGCAGAACACACACACACACACACAAATAAAACTGAGATGGGGGAACTGCCTCCTTTATTTAAAAAATTAAAACTAAAACACAAAAATAAAAACATGGATGTAAAATAACATCGACCGTAAAATTCTCGCCCCACATGGAACAACCACTCTGCCGCACAACACAACTCAAAGGAAATCAATCAACTTGATTTGAGGGAAGAGATCGCCACACTAACTATCGGATCACCAAGGCCTCGTCGGATCCCAAATCACTGCAAGCTCTCTGAGCTACATCTGGTTGAGAAACTCCTAACTAAAACCCTCTGACCCCATCCCCGCCAAAATCACTGAACCGCCGATCATCTTCGCCAACATGACGAAGACGGCAGCGGCGGAAGTCCGACACAAATTTTCAAATATTAAATCCAATTAATATCACATTAAAATAAACTAATATATTAAAATAATAGATTATTTTTTTGTCGACTAAAATAATAGATTGTGATATATTAATTTTTGCTAACTACAAAAAAGAATCTTATTAAGGATATATATATATATATATATATTTGATGAATAAGAGATGAATTTTTATTCTTATCATAATATCCTCTTTATAGAGGGTTTTTTTCTCTTTCCCTCTTTTTCTTTTAAATTTCTCATAAACTAGAGTTTCCTTTTGTGTGGGACTTCCGCTGCTATGCCTAGCAAAGATGATTGGTGGTTCGGTAATCTAGGCAGGTATGGAGTCGAAGGTAAATCGGAGTTTCTCGACCATATATAACATAGCGAGCTTCTGATGGTTTGAGATCTGGCTATGGTTGGTGCAGCGATCTCTTACCTCCAATCGAGCCAATTGATTTGCTCTGAATTGTGGTGTACGGCTATTGATGTCATAATCTGCCCCAATTACAAAATCCTATGTCCAAGAGTAACCCGACCACGTGGGGGTGGATGTTGGAAAAATCGGATCCGGTATAGAGTTACAGCGCAGCGGAAGTTTTAAAATTTTTATGCCGTTTCCGAAAAAGAGTCTCATGATGCATATAACAATAAATTAAATTAATGATCAAGCGTACCTTAATTCTTGGATTCCGGAATCACTAGAGCGTTTGACCAAAGTGTCTTCTCTACTATTCTCGAGTTTCACGTCTCAGAGTGTGTGTGGGTACACGTTCTATGAATCCAAGCGACCGGTAATGCTTTCCGAAGTCTAAATCCTTCCTTCTCAATTCCGATGTTTCTCGTTGAGAATATGATCCAACTTCTTTCTTCAAAACTACAAAACAGGAACCGGTTAACCTCCTATGAAAATAATCACTCGGTTTAACCTTCCTCACAGTTTTGATTCAATGGAATTTTCTCTCATTTTCTCTCTCACTTGTGTGCCGAATTTTATGATGTAGAAAAAAACACCAATAGGTTTTTCTCTTTCTATAAAAAACGTTTTTCTCTTTTAGAATAACCAAAAGTTAGTTTTTCTAGAACTCCTAGCCTTTATATAGAAGTCCAATCCTTTTCAAAATTTATCTCCTTCTTGAAAAATAATTAATAATTATTTTTCCGGATAAATTTTGAACCAAAAGATCATACAACTTTAGGGCTAGATTCATTGAACCTAAAAACATTTTTCCAAGGGAAAATTATCCTCAATAAAATTCGGCCACAAGGAGGAAAAGAGATTGATTGGTGTTTCAAATTTTAAATCAAGAATCTAGACTAGTGAAAAGATCCTAGTCCTATCTAGATTCAAACTTCTTTTTAAACCTTTTTGAATTTAAAATAAGATTCACTTATTTGAATTAAATATTTTCCTCAAACATCAACCATATTTATTAATTTAAATAAATGGAATATTTGAAATTTTCCTCCTCTTAAAACCATCCACAACTTTTTAAAGGAAAGAAAAAATCCATCAAATAATCTCCATTATTCAAATCAATTAATAATTTAATGTTAGGAATATATTTGAGTAATTTTGAAACAAAATTTTCTTCCCTCCACCTATCTAAAAACCGTGCATCACTTTTAGATTAGGAGAGAAAATTTGTTTTCCAAAATTAAATAATTCAAACACAATCTTATTTCTAAAATTCAAATTAACCAATCACATATTTACAAATCATTTGTCTATTAATTTCACATGTCCAATCCTTTCTGGATTGCATGTTAGAGAGTACCATGTCTTAATAGACATTACTAAATTCCATTTAAATTTACCGATCTCATTAGGAACAAATCCCGAGATGCTATACGGAACTATATGAGCTAATAGAGGGACCCGATGAAAATATGTAAAGAGGCTCCTATAATTGTGAAAAATTAATCACAGATTAATTATTCATCAATTATCAACTTCAAAACTATTCCACTAAAAGTTTGAAGTTGAACTCCTGTTTACATACCGTATTACGAAAGCTCTCTTTCACATAATGCTTCTTCCATGATTTATTCATCGCTTGCTTAATCCCCATATGTTATCCATGATTGAATTAAGGACTTTTTCCGTTTTACCTTTTCAATTATTTTAACTTGAAGTTCCATTATTCTCTATTGAAAGAATCACCAATTGTAAAACCATACAATTGGTAAACCATCAGAGAACACAAAGTAAACCGATGGCCAAGATCTTGTTATACTATCTTTCAATCCCCGAATAATGCCTTTAAGTAGATAACATTTACTATCGTTAAGATAGCTATGGATTCCGTATCTATGAATCTTGATTTCTCCATCCATAAGTCATGCACCCAAAACACAAGTATATTGACCATGAATTAACAGTGTCTCACATGTAGTGCATTAAAGTACATAAGTCATGGATGCGAACTCAAGTAATCATTTCAGGATTAAGATTAATGCAGGATGATAATCAAAGTGTCATTGATTCTTATAAACAGAATTATTAAACCGAATCAATTAACACTTTAGGTCCAGTCCAATGTCATACCTCAATACTGGTATACATTAAAGTTTCTATTCGGAACCTATCCGATGGTCAAGACAAACCATCCCTCCAAGGAAGTAGACAACCTTTACAATCTTATCATAAATAAGATCCTCAAATCTTATTCCATCGATTGCGGACTATTTATTTAGACTGTTATCAAATTACCACGTCTTCTATGTATACCTCGTATACATATGGTAATCTGATATATTACCAACAGTCAAGGAGTATTTTATGTTTGCTCAAAATAACCATATAATCAACAAATGAAAGTAAATAGGACACAACTTATTACGCATGAATAACCTCCTCTTATTAATATCAAAATGTCATATTTACAGAAAATCCCTAATATTGATTTTATATCCTTAGGGAACATTTAGATCCCAACAGTGGAAATATCCATCCGCCTGAACCGGATACTGCTGACCCCACTTGATCCGACAAGGAGCCTCTTCTCGGGTAACCATGTTACCCGGTCAGAGTTTACCACCTCATCGAGGTTTACCAGGTACTAGGGTTAGATTGTATCCGGAAACGACACGGCTACTCTGTACAGAGCCCATAGCACGTGGTACCATGTGCGTGACCCGCGGCGGCCCCCTGTCACAACACTCCATCCACCACCTAACATCTGACGTAAAGCCTATCACTGCACACATCAACAGTCAGCTTCCCTCACCTGCTACTACACACATCACGTCACCAACTTCCGCCTCCTGCCCCGACTGGGGCTACGCCTATTGGTGCCGGTAACAACTCACCCTAGTGTCCCCTAAACCAGACCAGGGACACGTGGCACTAGTCTATTGGACCTATAGCTCCTATGCGCCTAAGGCCTATTTGCCCGCTAGGAACACTGGGGAGCCGACCCGATCGGGTCACCCTAACACCCGAGTCTGCGGAGGATGCCTATAAATAAGAGGTCAGCTAACCATTTGAGGTATGGACATTTTTTCCTTGCCGAAACTCTGCCTTTCCACTTGCTTATCAATTCCCTCACTGACTTAAGCAACGGAGTGCCCGTAGTAGACACCCCACTGGTGTCCCAATCACTTTGAGGTGCTTCTCTTTTTGCAAGTGACCAGACGCAGAGCAACTGTGCAAGACCAGCTTAGTCCGAGCAATCACATTAGGTGTTATGCCGGAGATTTTCGGCATCAACATTTTGGTGCTAGAATGAGGGCCCCCGCCTTTCCAGCAACTGCAACTTCATCACACACGCTCTGCGAGTGCCCGACCACTACCAAGTCATGGATGAGCGAGCTAGCCAGGACATCCAAGGCCTTGACAACCCGGCTCCTACCGGTTCACAGAGCACTAGACGGCCCTAGCGTCAGCGAAGAGCACGAGCACAGTGCATACCATTGACGCCGACCAGGCATCTCGTGTCGGTGGGTCAGCCACAGAACCTGTCTCCCGAGGCTGACAGGAGGAGTAACCAGACCAACCGTGAAAGCCTGAGACGTCAACCGTGAGAGGTGGAGCTTGACCCAGATAGAGAACGCTCGAGGAGCCGCAACTATCAGGCCACCCACTCAAGCCACACCAACGGTGACCACAAGGCATGACCGGAAAGATACTGTGAACGTGAGCGGGAGCACGACCTCCGTGTTCGACCGTCTAGGAGGAGCCGGGAAAAGCTGGCAATGGATCCGAGACCGCTCAGTTGAGAAATCGACGAAGGAAGAGAAGGACAACCAGGACAGACTGGACCACCTCCAGCGACAACTAGACCAGATTATGGGCCAACAGTATGGGCTAGAGTAGGTCGGAGCAGTTGATCCCCCCTTCACCCCGGCTATCACGGCTTTACCATACCCGGCCAGGTTCAAGATGCCGTCCATGGCATCCTACGATGGCTCCACGGACGCGGATGAGCATCTCGAGAACTATCAAGCACATATGCTCATCCAGAATGCCAACGAGGCTGCCCTTTGTTAGGCTTTCTGCTTGACCCTAACCGGTGCTGTCCGGTAATGGTATCGGAGATTGATGTCTGGGACGATCAGCTCCTTCAAACAACTAGCGGACGCCTTTACAGCCGCATTCTTGGGTTCGAAGAAAAGAAAGATGGAGACGTAGTACTTGTTTGGGATAAAACAAGGCGAGAGTGAACCATTTAAAAAGTTCCTCGATCGCTTCGATAAGGCCGTAGTGCAAATCAAGAGTTGTTCTGATGACACCTTGATACAAGTGTTCCGAGAAGGCGTAAAAGACAGGCGGCTAGTCTTGCCACTCACCTACGACGTGCCACCGACCAGGCATCCCGGAAAGAAGTCGGATAAAAACATGGCAGGACCGAGCCGACCAGAGAAGGGGAAGGCTGTGAATGTAGAAGTCAGAAGGGCTGAAGCTTCCCCTGGCCCGAGAACTCTGGCAAGAAGGTTCTGCCAATACACCCCACTGGTCGCCACCGTTGAGCACATCTTGAACCAGGTCTCTGGTTGGGGACTACTCCGGGACTCGCCACCACACCGAACAGACCGTGCTCGGAGAAATCAAAACAAATACTACAATTTCCATAAAGACGTCGGCCATGAGTGTAACAACCCGCCAAGCACAGGCCGTTACCATACATTCATACATACTTAACATGTATCACATAACGTACTTACTTACTTAGCGAAAATAGCAGAAATTTTTTTTATACGGAGTAAACGTGCGTATAAACAATAATTAAATAAAGATGTTCGAACACTAAATAATATACATAAAAGGACAAAACACGTAGCGGCTATCATTCCCACATTTTACAGCTCGCCCTGCCACGCTCCACCATCTTGCATCAACAAGTGCCCGCAAGTTGCTTACCTACAGCATAGACGTAAGACGTGAGCTTTCGCTCAGCACGTACAACATATACATCCGCAACACCAAACAACACAAAACATAACCTAATACAACATAACATAGCTTATCATAACATAATTATGCATGAACCATTTATACTTCATTATGCTTTCTTATTCTTTCATAACATACTTTCATAACTTATCTTAACTTAACTTGCTTATGGGCCCCTTAACATAGGTGTTCGTACCGGGCGCGCAACTATGGAGTGGTTAGGGTGGCCAGTCCATTTCCAACCCGACCTAACACGGGTCAGTACGACATAGGCAAGCTTGCTTTCCATCATGCTTACTTTTCATTATCACATTCTTGATCTTATTCTTATCATAAGAATTGGTGAACATTCCTCATGATGTCACACATACGTAAATCATATCTCAGTTATATCATAACCTTAACATAAAATACCTCATAACATAGCCTTGAACTTGACATATCATACATCATAACATATCCCTACAACATATCCTAGCATTACACAATTCTAACATACAACACATCATACCTCATAGCAAACGTCATAGCATACATTAAACATACTTAGGCAAGTATCACAACGAAAGCCTATGCTGTAGGCGGAGTTGTACTTACCTCGTTTGTTATGTCCGATAGTGTGCTGTTCCAAGTCGGGACACCACAGCAGGCTATCTCCTGCTATAATAAAGGACATAGGTAAGGATTAAAATGTTGGTGATTTAACCAACATTCATGCATAATTTCAGATATATGTCCCCCCACAAATACACATGATATCTTACTTGGTTACAATTAGTAACCCTAGAGTTCAATGTTTACCCTGCTTGGATCATAACTTATCTTTGGTTCCAAAAATCTCTTTTTACTTTCCTTAGGAAAAACTCAACATTTTATGTTTCTTTTTATACAAAAATCCTTTGTTTAACACATGAAAATTTGTGACTTTTAGAGTAGGATTTGAAAAAGTCATTAAGTGTTGGAACTGCCGTTGGAACAGTTCCCATAGTCAAATTATCTGTGTATGTGCAGAAATGTCCTTTTCCTGCACTGTTTTAGAAAATCCTATGCAAGAATTTCCTGTTTCCTGCATAGTTTTTAGAAATCCATTTTTATTTAAAAATCTGGGTTGAATTAGAAAAAGTTTTCTTCACGAAAGTTTTAGATCTCGAAAAATCCTACAACTTTTGTGTTCTTGACCAAGCACATGGGAAGGATCTAGTACATACTTCTTTAGCATCGAGACATGGAAAATGTTGTGCATCGATGCTAATTCTGGCGGTAAGGCAAGCTTGTAGGCTACTTTCCCAATCTTCTCAAGGATTTCAAACGGTCCTGTATACCTCGGACTAAGCTTCCCCTTTTTGCCAAATCGCATTACTCCTTTCATAGGAGCAATCTTGATGAACACAGCATCTCCAACTTGGAATTCCAAAGGCCTCCTATGTTTATCGGCATAACTTTTCTGTCTGCTAATAGCTATGTCGAGCCTCTGCTTGATCTTCTTGATATCCTCAGAGGTCTTCTTAATGAAATCTGTTGTTTGCAGCTGCTTCTGTCCAACTTCCTGCCAGTGGATAGGAGATCGACATTTCCTTCCATATAATGCTTCAAATGGAGCCATACCAATCGAAGCGTGATAACTGTTGTTATACGAAAATTCGATCAATGGCAACTTCTGATCCCAATGTCACTTAAAATCCATAACACATGATCTCAGCATATCTTCCAGTGTCTGGATGGTTCGTTCGGATTGATCATCAGTTTGGGGGTGAAATGCCATACTGAACTTTAATTTCGACCCCATGGCATTATGGACACTTGTCCAAAATCGAGAGGTGAAACGTCCATCACGGTCTGAGATGATCGATTTTGGCACTCCATGCAGTCTAATGATCTGAGATACGTAGATTTCAGCCAATTTCTCCACTGAAAAGGTGGCCTTGATTGCAATGAAGTGAGCCGATTTGGTTAATCTATCCGTAATAACCCAAATCGTGTCATTCCCACTCGTAGTCCTAGGTAATCCTACTACAAAATCCATAGTAATTTGCTCCCATTTCCATTCAGGAAGCTCTATTTTCTGCAAGTCTCCTCCAGGATGTCGATGTTCAGCCTTAACTTTCTGACAAGTGAGGCACTTTGACATGTATTCTGCTACTTCATTCTTCATATTTGGTCATCAATAATTCTCTCGGAGGTCCTTGTACATCTTGGAAGCTCCTGGATGCACTGAGTATGGCGTCTTATGTGCTTCAGACATAATCTGATCCTTTAAAAATTCGAAGTTAGGAACACAAATCCTTCCGTTGAAATAAATGACACCATTAGCAGAGGTCTTAAACTCTTTGTTCTTGCCGCCAAAAAGTTGTGCTTTTAGCAAAAAGGCATCATTTTCCTGATGCAACTTAATGGATTCCAACAGCTTGGACTGGAGGGTCAGAGAAGACAATTTTCCCGTTACTATTTCCAGGTTGAACTCAGAAATCTCCCTTTGTAGTGGCTTAAGAAACGCTTCAATTGACATCAGCATGCCTATGGATTTCCTACTTAAGGCAACTGCTACCCTGTTTGCCTTTTCAGGGTGGTAAAGGATCTCACAATCGTAATCCTTTACAAGCTCTAGCCATCTACGTTGCCTCATGTTGAGCTCCTTCTGAGTGAATATATACTTGAGACTCTGATGATCGGTGTAGATTTAGCATTTGTTCCCATACAAATAGTGTCTCTAAATCTTGAGTGCGAAAACTACCGCCGCGAGCTCCAAATCATGCGTGGGATAATTCCTCTCGTGAATCTTCAGTTGGCGTGATGCGTAGGCCACTACCTTCCCATTTTGCATCAGGACAGCTCCTAATCCACTTTTAGAATCGTCACTGTAGATTACGAAATTTCTTGCATCTACATCCGGAATTATTAACACCGGCGCGCTTGTCAGCTTCCTTTTGAGCTCTTGAAAATTTTCTTCACATTTCTGGGTCCATTCAAATTTCTTCCCTTTTCGGGTAAGGGCTGTGAGTGGTGCAGCAATCTTGGAAAACCCCTCTACGAATCGTCGGTAGTATCCAGCTAAACCAAGAAAGCTCCTTATCTCCGTAACATTCTTGGGTATTGGCCATGAACTGACTGCCTCCACTTTTGCAGGGTCTACGGAAATTACTTCCTTTAACACCACATGACCCAAGAAATGAACTTTCTCCAACCAAAATTCACATTTCGTGAATTTGACATACAGCTTATTCCGTCTCAGCACCTCCATCACCAACCTAAGGTGATGCTATGTTCCTCTTTGGACCTTGAGTAAATCAAAATATCATCAATAAAGACAATAACGAACTTTTCCAGATACTCCTTGAACACTCGGTTTATAAGGTCCATAAAAGCAGCAGGGGCGTTGGTTAATCCAAATGGCATAACCAAAAACTCATAGTGCCCGTAACGTGTTCGAAAAGCCGTCTTGGAGATATCTGACTCCTTGATCCTGAGCTGATGATAGCCTGATCGCAGATCGACTTTCGAAAATACTACCGCTCCCCTAAGTTGATCGAAAAGATCTTCAATCCTTGGAAGGGGATACTTGTTCTTGATCGTGATCCTGTTCAGCTCACGGTAGTCGATACACATGCGCAATGATCTATCATTCTTCGTAACGAACAAAACAGGCGCTCCCCACGGAGAGTGACTTTGTCCGATGAATCCTTTGTCTAGCAGTTCTTGTAACTGCACTTAAAGCTCTCTAAGCTCGGCGGGTGCCATACAGTAAGGTGCTTTCGATATTTGTGCAGCTCCAGGTATCAACTCGATTTGAAACGAAATTTCACGTTCCGGTGGAAGTCCCGGTAAATCCTTCGGAAAGATATCCACATATTCCTTTATAATGGGAACATCTTCCGGTGTTAACTCCACTTCACGATCTTTTTCCACCATATTAGCTAAATATCCTTGGCATCCATTAGCTAATATCTTCCAAGCCTTCATTGCCGAAACTAGTTTGGTTGCTGAGCTCCGAGATTGTCCGTAGAAGTTAAATTCCTCCTTACCATAAGGGCTGAACGTTACACAACAATTTCGGCAGTCAATCTTGATGTTGTATTTACCTAAGAAATACATCCCTAAGATCACATCGAAATCCTGAAGCTTGATCGCGATGAGATCTATAAACAACTTTCTGGCACAGATAACCACGGAAGTATTTCGCATCCCAAAAATTGGACCACAAAATTTCTCCGGATGGCAAAGAGGTTTTGAAAGGTTGTTCTAAATTATCCACACCTCTTCCTAACTTCTGGGCGAACTCCAAAGACACGAATGAGTGAGTGACACCAGAACAAAACAAGGCAATAGCATCATAGATGGCGATAGAAATCTGACCTGTCACCAAATGCGAAGTCCCGGCTTCTGCATCTCCCTTAGTGTAGGCATAAATTCTAGCTTGGGATTCAGGAGCCTCTAGTCTGCCATGAGCAATTGAGGGTCCTTCAAGCCTTGCTTGGACTGCATGTAACTGGGTACTGGTGTTCCGGCTCGGATAAGGAGGATTTTGGCCTTGGTTGTTCAGGGTGCAGTTCTTCGCATAGTGCCCCTCCTTGCCACAAAGGTAGCAAGCATTCGTCCCCATTCGGCACATTCCCGGGTGTTTCCTCCCACATTTAGCGCACACTGGGTACTCAGTGTTATTACCCTCATTCCCTCGGTTGTTCTTCTTCTGAGGGTAGCTTCTTTGCTAACCCTGGCCAGTGAAATTCCCTTTTCCCTTGTTCCTCCCAAACGGTTTGGAACTTTGGGCAGGGCTGCTAGTCTGGCCTTTCTGGTTCGACTCAGAACTCTGACGGGGCTGCATCTGCTTTACCACGGCTTTTTCTTCCTTCTTTGCCTTGAAAATCTGAGCCCTTGCTTCCTTGTCCTGGTTTATCCAATATTCAGCTCTTATTGCTCGACTTACACAGTCGGATATCATGGTAGGTGGGCTACTGCCAATACTCACTTGCTTGGCAATATCCGTCCGGAACATATTCATCATCCTTCTGACTTTTTCTGTTTCGTTTGGTACCAATTCCGGGCACAAACGGGCTAATTGCTCAAATTTCTTAACAGCATCCATCACTGTCATCGACCCTTGTTTTAAGCTTGTAAACTCATCCTGTTGAGCTACCAGAATTTCCCTGTTGTAATACATTGTTCAGAACTCCGTCACAAAATCTTGCCACCTCATGGTCGTAACATCTCGATGCATTTGGACGGTCATCCACCAGTGTCTTGCATCCTTTTTGAGTGCGAAGGAAAGCACAGAGAATCTTCTCCTGTTCCGTAAGCCTCATAAAATCCAGAATAACTTGGATGTCGATTAGCCAGTTATCGGCTGCTATAGGGTGAGTGGGTCCTTCAAATCCAGGCGCCTTCATCCGCCTAAATCGTTCGTAGAGCAAATCTTCTCGTGCTGGATGTGGGTTCACTTGAACTCCAACGGGTGCTATCGGAACTTCAGCATTCCGTGGAACTTCAGGTTGGACCTCTGGTTGAACGTCTGGTACCGGAGGTACTACTGGGGGTACTCTGTTGTGTTGAGGGGGACCCCCGTTAACCTAAGGTCTCTGGTTTATTCGAGCAATCTGCTCTCAAAGTTTATCCATTTCTTGCTGCTGTTCTAGCAGCTACCGTTGCAGATTGGCTACAACGGTCGCAAGATCCGGCTCTGACGAATTTACAGGTACCGTTCGGCGTTGGCGTGCCATCTTCTAATTTCCTATGAGATCATAAGAAAAGATATTATCGTACTATTAATATCCTTTCTTTCATGCATATCTTATCATATCGTATATTTATACATCGCATCATAACATTATCGTACTTATCATACATAGCATAGTAACATCATGACGCGTCGCATAATTTATCATAACATAACATGGCTTTCATACTCATAACATAACATTTTCTTTACATACATCTCGTACATTGAACTGTCTTTTTGTACACTTACGAAAAGTACATCATATTTACAATACCGTAATTACATATTTGTCACATCATACTGTAGATATATATTTACGGTATTGGGAGTGTCTATCACTTTATCATCATACATGGTCAAAACTGAGATGGAAGTGGCTACCACTTTACCATCATACATATATACAATCCTATGGTCAAAAGAATGAACTAATACATATCGGTCCTAAGCCTAGTCTATGTACTCAATCGTGACTACGGATGAAGCATCGGAATCTACGTCTCAATCTTCGTCGTCGAACAGTATCTCCTCTGGATCGTCCTCAAAATCATTTGCATCTTCCAACCAGCCTTCTTGCTCTTGGTCATCTATGTCTTCCTCAAACTCCTTTTCGTCACCACTGGAAATATCGATAACTGGGGGATCCTCAGGTTGATCCTCTGTTGCAGCTATAATGTCAGCAGCGTCCTGGTCCTCGGCATCCATATCAACCCCAGCCTCCTGGGCTGGTATCTCCGGCAGTGGAACTGTAGGAATCGGATCCTCGGTAAAAACTGGGCCTACCTCGTACTGTGGCTCTCCCAACCCGGCATCATCGACTGGTGCCTGGTGATCATCAGCAAAAGCATCGGCCTGCATCGCGTGAGCAACGATCTCGGCCTCTATAATATCATCGATCATGTTTCCGATTGTCATTCCAGGCATAGGTGCTGGAACAAACTGTCGGATCTGGGGAGGTAACCGGTACCGAAGAATCAGTAGTGCCTGTATCTCTGGGTTGGCCAAGTCCTGCGGAACATGAGGCAATATAGCCTCTTGAAATCTCCGGCAGTAGTGGCCCATGGACTCCTGTGGGTAGGCATGCCAGTCCGCTACATAACTAAGGTATCCTGTGTGATGCATATCCCGATAAAATCTCGTGGTCACGATACGACATACCAGCTCCCTCGTCAAGTACAGGCCCAAAACGCGCGATCACTATGGTACGAAAATGTGCCCAGGTGTGACTCGGCATTGCTCACTCACCTAGCATTATCCACCACAATCGGGCAGTCCGCTACTAAACATCGGCCGACTAAAGAAACCTGTAAGCGAGCCTCGATGTGACATATTCAGAAAATCAACTCCATGTCATACAGCCATGCCGCTAATGACACTGTCCGTCTCGTACCGTCAAATAACAGGGGATGCGACTCATAAAACGATGTTACTGCGTCCCAATCCTCGTCTACTCGGTCAGGATCCATGTCGTCGAATCTACTATATCATAATCGCATAATAAATATTTATGCATGAAAATAAATTTAACTTACAATGATGGTGGCGATGGTAGGCAGACTGTGAAATTGAATAGCAGGAAACCACTCTCATACCAACTCTGTAACGACCCGCCAAGCACAGATCGTTACCATACATTCATACATACTTAACTTGTATCACATAACATACTTACTTAGCGAAATTTTTTTTTATACAGAGTAAACGTGCGTATAAACAATAATTAAATAAAGATGTTCAAACACCAAATAATATACATAAAAGGACAAAACGCGTAGCGGCTATCATTCTCACATTTCACAGCTCGTCCTTCCACGCTCCACCATCTTGCATCAACAAGTGCCCGCAGGTTACTTACCTACAGCATAGACGTAAGACGTGAGCTTTCGCTCAGCAAGTACAACATATACATCCGCGACACCAAACAACACAAAACATAACCTAATATAACATAACACAGCTTATCATAACATAATCATGCATGAACCATTTATACTTCATTATGCTTTCTTATTCTTTCATAACATACTTCAATAACTTATCTTAACTTAACTTGCTTATGGGCCCCTTAACATAGGTGTTCGTACCGGGCGCGCAACTATGGAGTGGTTAGGGCGGCCTAGTCCATTTTCAACTCAAACCATAGTCCAACCCGACCTAACGCGGGTCGGTACGACATAGGCAAGCTTGCTTGCCATCATGCTTAATTTTCATCATCACATTCTTGATCTTATTCTTATCATAAGAATTGGTGAACATGCCTCATGATGTCACACATACATAAATCATATCTCAGTTATATCATAACCTTAACATAACATACCTCATAACATAGCCTTGAACTTGACATATCATACATCATAACATATCCCTACAACATATCCTAGCATTACACAATTCTAACATACAACACAGCATACCTTATAGCATTCGTCATATCATACATCAAACATACTTAGGCAAGTATCACAACGAAAGCCTATGTTGTAGGCGGAGTTGTACTTACCTCGTTTGTTATGTCCGATAGTGTGCTGTTCCAAGTCAGGACACCACAGCAGGCTATCTCCTGTTATAATAAAGGACATAGGTAAGGATTAAAATGTTGGTGATTTAACCAATATTCATGCATAATTTCAGATATATGTCCCCCACAAATACACATGATATCTTACTTGGTTATAATTAGTAACCCTAGAGTTCAAGGTTTACCCTGCTTGGATCATAACTTATCTTTGGTTCCAAAAATATATTTTTACTTTCCTTAGGAAAAACTCAACATTTTATGTTTCTTTTTATACAAAAATCCTTTGTTTAACACATGAAAATTTGTGACTTTTAGAGTGGGGTTTGAAAAAGTCATTAAGTGTTGGAACTGCCGTTGGAACAGTTCCCATAGTCAAATTATCTGTGTATGTGCAGAAATGTCCTTTTCCTGCACTGTTTTAGAAAATCCTGTGCAAGAATTTCCTGTTTCCTGCACAGTTTTTAGAAATCCATTTTTATTTAAAAATCTGGATCAAATTAGAAAAAGTTTTCTTCACAAAAGTTTTAGATCTCAACAAATACTACAACTTTAGAAAAAGTTTTGCACAAAACCCAGTTTCTACTCTAACCCCTTCGTTTGCCCCGTTGAACTCACCTAGCTGTGCATGAAGTCTGGGCACGGTCAGGCTCAGATTTTTACAAAAACCGAGGATGTTGGAGCCTTTATTTGAAAAACGGTCCATGTTTCCCCCAAGTAAAAACCCTTGTCTACAACTTTCATGTTTTAAGTTTTCCTAAATTCAGCCTCTAAGGGTCACAAAACCTGCTTTCCAGAAAACTGGTCAGTTTTACCCGAACTAGTAGTTTTCATGTTTAAATTGGTTTTACGTCCTAATCGCGCAATCTAACTCAACCAGCCACCGCGGGAGCCTAAGATCAAACATGTAGCACTTTTCTAACATAAGGTTTCATTAAACACATCATAAATCATACCCATGCGTGAAACCATTATTGATTTTACACCAACTAAAGTTTGCATGAGTTCTAGGTTGCACAAACCATTCCAAACATTTCTAGCAACCTAACATGCACATTCTTCATCATACTTAAACATATTTGGGGACATACAACCCTAGCATACATCAACTAAGCAAACCCTAGCTTTCAAGCAACCATTCACATAAACATGCATACCTTAAAAAAATCATGCAAGCATAAGCACATAACCATGCATAATTGAAATTTAAAACCACCTTAAGCACCTAAATCAAGCACTACCTAACAATTCTCAATTAGGGCATGAAATTGAATGAGCTTATGCTCTTACATCCAAGTGTATTTCCAAATTAAAGTTCAATTTAAAAGTCTTAGGCCAAGGGAGATTTACCTTGATTCAACTCAAGATTTTGGTCCAAACTTTCTTTCCCCCCTTTGGTCTCTTTCACAACCGGCCTCCTAGCCTAATATGGGTACCAAAATTTTTCAACCGTTGCTTGTGGTTCTTAGCTAAAAATCCGACCACCCCTAAGCCAATTCCCTTGCTCTACCTTTTTTTTTTAAAATAAGTTAAGTATATAGTAAGATAAGTAAGGTAACGGCCTACGTTAGGCGGGTCGTTATATGAACAAAGCTTGTCCCAAGGATTGCTTTCCCCTTCCCCGGATAGACCAGTTAGTGGACGCAACCGCAGGACATAAACTGCTAAACATCATGGACGCGTACTCGGGGTACAACCAGATTCCACTGAGCAAGTCCGACCAGGCCAAAACAGCATTCACAACGGACCAGAAGCTCTACTGTTACCAGGGCATGCTGTTCGATCTCAAGAACGCCATGGCGACCTACCAGCGGCTCATGAACAAGATGTTCACCCCATTCATTGGAAGGTCCATGGAGGTGTATGTGGATGACATGTTGGTGAAGAACCGACGCGAGAGCGACCACATCAAGGATCTCCGAGATTGTTTCAACACCCTGCGGCAGTACAAGATGAAGTTGAACCCCGCCAAGTGTGCATTCGGCGTGGAGTCGAGGAAGTTCCTTAGATTCATGGTGAACCATCGGGGTATCGAGGTTAACCCGGTCTAGTCACAGGCCGTCGTAGACCTACAACCCCCACGAACAATCAAGAAGTCCAGAGGCTGACCGGGATGGTGGCAGCCCTTTCCCGGTTCGTGTCCAGATCCACCGACAAGTGTTTCCCATTCTTTCAAGCACTCAAGGGCAAAGGCAAGATTAATTAGGATGACAAATGTGAAAAAGCCTTCGAAGGCTTGAAAATGTATCTGGCAAGTCCGTCACTGCTACTTTCATGGTCATCCTATCCGCGTCCCGACCAACTACCCACTTAGCCAGGTTCTGCAGAACCTCGAGTTGTCGAGACGGATTGCGAAATGGGCGATAGAGCTTGGAGAATTCGACATCGAGTACATTCCCGGACAGCGGTCAAAGTGCAAGCACTGGCCGATTTTGTGGTTGAATTCACAGGGGCTCCTGGACTAGTTTCAGAGAGCTCGGAGAAGACAGCAGACGCACCCAGGGAAGATGATCGAATTTCCCCCGACCAGAGCATCGAAAGATGGAAGCTGTTCGTGGACGGATCCTCCAACTCGGGGGGCTCCGGGGTAGAACTAGTCCTTGTGAGCCCGGATCAATACAAGACCAGCCAGGCATTTTGCTTCAACATCAAGGCATCCAACAATGAAGCGGAGTATGAAGCAGTCATACTGGGACTAGGATTAGCCCGGGAACTCGAGATAGAAGACATTGAGGTTTTTAGCAACTCAATGCTCATCGTCAACCAGGTAATCAGGGAATTCTAGGCGAAGGAGGAGCGAATTGTTAAGTTAAGACCCTACTCTGCCAGTTCAAAAGCCACATAATGACCCGGATCCCCCGTTCCGAGAACAATAAGGCTGATGCTCTAGCACGACTAGCCTCGAAAATGATATGGACGGTCTCATCTCATTCCTGATAGAGCGGCTTGATCAGCTGAGTATCAAGCGGGAAGAGCAAGTTTGCTACTCCGAGAATGCTGCGGCATGGATGGATCCGATCGTTGAATATCTTACCACGGCACGGTTGCCGGAGAACCGGGAAGAAGTCCGAAGAGTTAAGAACACCTCGGCAAGGTACAACCTTATCAACGGGAAGTTATATCATCGGGGACACTCTGTCCCGTACTAGCGATGTGTTGGGCCAGCGAAGACCGAGTACTTAATGAAAGAAATACACAGTGGGGTATGTAGGAACCATTATGGGGGGAAGGCCCTGTCCTTCAAATGCCTTCGTCAGGGGTACTATTGGCCGACCATGGACAGAGATGCTATGGAGTTCACTAAAAAATGTATCAAGTGCCAACAGTTTTCCAAGGCAATCAAGTCTCACCCCGAGAAACTCACCTCAGTGGTATGTGCGTGGCCATTCGCCAAATGGGCCTTCGACCTAATCGGACCACTACCAATGGCCCGGTCACAACTTTGATATTGCCTAGTAGCGATAGACTACCTCACGAAGTGGGTCATAGCGGAACCATTAGCCCAGCAAACCGAGGCAAAATGTACAGGTTTTTTGTGGAAGAATATCATCTGCAGATTCGGGCTCCTCCATACCGTGGTCACAGATAATGGAAAGTAGTTTGATAATCCGAAATTCATAGAACTTTGTGAACAGTTCAGAATAAAGAAAGTGTTATCCTCCCCCAGGCACCCCCAGAGCAATGGATAGGTATAAACCGCCAACAAGACTATCAAAGAGAACCAGAAAAAGAACCTTGAGAAGCACAAGGGTGTCTGGATTGATGAGTTACCCCGGGTACTTTGGGCATATCGGAGGACTAAGCGCACCGCGACCAGGGAGGCCCCATTCGAAATGGCATTCAGGGTAGATGCCGACATTCCAGCCGAAGTGGGTTTACCATGTCTTCGTGTTGAGAACTATAATAAAGAAGACAACGCCGAGTAGATGATGCCCGCACAAGATCTGGTTGAGAAAAAACGAGAGCAAACTCTAATTCGAACAGCTGCACATAACCAGGTCGTTGCCAGGTATTATGACAAGAAATTCCGACCGCGAGTCTTCAAAGTAGGTGACATGGTAATTAAGAAGGTCTTGGTCTAAGAACCCGAGTTAAGTTCATTCGGCCCTAAGTGGGATAGGCCGTATAGGATCACCGAAATTGTTCGTCCGGGAACATACCGACTAGTCGATCAGGAAGACAGATGTTTGGGTCACCCGTTGAATGCTGACCACCTCAAGCGCTTCTATCAGTGATTTTATTTTTGACAATTGATGTAAAAATTGGATTAATGAAGAAGAATTTTTTTAGATCAGCCTCGTGTACAGTTATTTCAGTGTCCCCAGACCACCGGGTCAGGTCCCAATACTGGACACCGACCAGAGTTGGACTTAGGTCAATTCTAAGGAATACCCCAGCCAACCATAAGAGGTGTCCGAGCAGGTTCCACCTTAAAGTTTGTCCCGACAGACCCTACACTCCAGAGGTCCCCGGACCACGGAAAGAGGTCCCAATGCTGGATACCGACCAAAGTTGGACTTGGGTCAATTCTATGAAATACCCCAGCCAACCACAGGAGGTGTCCGAGCAGGACCCACCTTAAAGTTTGCTCCAGCAGACCCTACACTCCAGAGGTCCCCGAACCACGGAGAAAGGCCCCAATGCTGGACATCGACCAGAGTTGGACTTGGGTCAATTCTAAGGAACACCTAAGCCAATCGTAGGAGGTGCCCGAGCAGGACCCAACGTAAAGTCTACTCAGGCAGACTCACACAATAATTAATGGTTAAAATAAACAACAAAAATAAATAAGGAAAGCATTGAGGATAAAAAAAAATGTTGATCGGGAAGGACGGCCTCGGCTCTGGCCTGGTCACCTTCAGCCTCCGGCTCATCAAGAACAACCACATTCTCGACAACATTAGCGCCCCCGGTCACCTCGCCCTCCTCGGGTTCTTTCCAGTGGCGCCTGACCCTACTCGACGGCAGTCTCCCCGGAGACCTCGGGAATGACCGACCAGTCAACCCCGGTTACGGTCGGGTTGGTCATAGCAAAATCGACCTTCATATCCCGCATCCCCTCCTTGTACTCGGCGAGCAGACGAGCATTGAAGTGGTCGGATTGCATGTACTCCTCGACCGCCTGTTGTCAGGCCTGGTCGAGGACAACGGGGAGAGCCTCTTGGAGGAACCAGGAATGATCTAATTAGGTGGCGGCCAGATCGTCTTCAGCCTTTTTTCGCTGCCTCCTCGGCTTGGGATGCCCTCTTCTCGGCATCATTTGCATTCTCCTCGGCCACCTTCGCCTTATCTTCGGCCTTCTTCTCGGTATTTCTTGCAATCTTGGCCTCGGAGTTCGTCGAGTCTACATGTTCCTCCATGCGGTTGGCGTAGCCCCACACAGCCGCGTTTCCCGAGAAGGCTACACACATAGCCTGTAAAAAAAATAATAATTAAAATAAATAAATTCCCCGAGAAGATCGCTGCGCGACCAGGATTATTTACCTCGGCAAGCTTTTCGAGAAGGTCAGCGGTGGCGTCGACCAGGTCAGAATGCCTAGATGATTCGGCCATCTCCAAAGTTAGCTTGTGGTCGAACTTCGAAACAAGCGCCTTTTGAGCCGACATCTTACGCATGATCGGCTCAGCTCCGGAAGCTGAGGCGGGATGATCCCGAGGCCTTACGTCTTCTCGTCGACTCCGAGAAGAACGGACGACGGCGAACGACCTGTCTTCTCTCGGGCGATTGACCCGAGCTTCAGGACAGTCGGATGGGGGCTTGGTAACCGAGGTCGATGGTCCTGCTCGGCTAGACGGGGCAGCAGTCGAGGTCCCTTGTAACGTCCCACCTTACGTAGGCCGTTACCATACTTATCTTACTTAACATGAGAAATACGGAATAATTTTTTTTTTAAACAACTTGAACTCACACGACTATGTTTTTACTTATTTATTTAATTAAGTATTTTGAGTATCATAACAATTACAAATATTATAATCCAAACGCGTAGCAGTTTCCATCCCAACATTTCACAGGTAGCAATGCCGTGCTCCACCGTCTTGCATCAAAAATTACTGACAGGTTGCTTACCTACAGCATAAATGTAAGACGTGAGCTTTCACTCAGCAAGTACAACTATAAATCTGTAAAACTTTTCATAATAACATCATGCATGAACCAATTATGTTTTCAATATGCTGTCTTTTGTTAGCATACTTTTGGGCCCTTTACTTAACTTGAGTGTACGTACCGCGGCGCGCTGCCATGGAATGATTAGGGCAGCCAGTCCAATCAAACTCAAACCATGGACCAAACCTGACTTGGAGGCAGGTCGGTACGAAACGAGGCAACTTGCTTGCCATCATACTTAAAAACTCTTCCTTAACTTGTTCTTGGAAATATTTTCTTGAAAAGAGTTTTCTTCTTGAAAACATATTCCTTGAAATCAGTTTCTTACTTGAAACTTGATCGTTGTTCTTACCAATGTGACTTATCATTGGTGAACATGTTTCATGATGCCATAATAATAAAACATATATCATATTTATCACATATCAAGGCATAATTCATATGCACCGGAACATCAAGGCATAAATCATTTGCACCATAACATACATGCATGAGCTTAAAAACATACAAGCAATAAAAACATTTTTCGCCTATGCTGTAGGCGGAGTTGTACTTACCTGTCGCGTAAGTCTTGAGTTTGTTGCTCCTACTGGTCGTAAAAATAGGTTAATTCCCTATTTTCAAAAAGGACGTAAGATAAGAATCATCCTATCTTACTCTTAACCATAACATTAAATGTCGGTATCCACACGAACATCCATGAGTAACCCTAGTTATATATCGCCCCCTACATCACCTTATGATAACTTGTTTGGTTACTTTCTGTAACCCTAGGGCCCATGGCCTATCATGCTTAAACAATATCTCATTAGATTACTTAGAATAACCTTGGGTACTAAGCCCAATCATACTTGAATAGTGTTAGGTTACTATTCGTTACTTCGGGCCCAAGCCTGATTACTTTTAATCCATATCCAATTAGGTTTCTATGGGTAACCCTGGGTTTTAGGCCCAATTAATTTTAAATAAATACCCCATTAGGTTACTATGGGTAACCCTAGGGTAAGGCTTATTTATCCTTGAATGATACCCTATTGGGTTACTAGGGTCCAATTAATTTAAAGCATTACCCTATTAGGTTACTATTGGTAACCTCGGGTGTGAGGCCCAACCCAATAACTTGGGTATCCTATCTATTTACTATCGGTTATCTTTTTGTTACCATGTTTAAAAAAAAAAAAAAAAACTTTTTGGCTTATTTACTTTTCTCTTTTCTTGACAAAACTTTGTCAAGTTTTCTCTTAAAAAGTCTTTTGTAAAAACTTTAATTTCCTTAAAACTATATTTTTGTAAAACTGTTGCTTTTAAGTAAAAACAGTTAAAAATCGTCAAATTTTGAAATCATTTTTTTGAAAACAATTCATAACTCTGGTTATCAGTCCATGTGCAGGAATTCCTGTTTATGCATTGTTTTTTGAAAATCCTGCAGCAGGAATTTCTTGTTTCTTGCACAGTTTTTAAGATCCATTTTTATCTCAAAATCTCTCTGGAATTTGAAAAACTTTTCTCCGTGAAAGTTGTGGACTTGAATAGTTCTACAACTTTCATGTTTAGCTCAAAACCTAATTCTACATTTAACTTGTTCATATTTCTGGTTGAAGTCGGCTGGCTGTGCATAGGGTCTGGGCAGACCAGGGCTCGGGTTTTCACAAAAACGGAAGCATTTGGACCTTATATTTAAAACTTTGTCTACATTGTCCCCTAGGATTTTCAATTTTCTACAACTTTCATGTTTTAAGTTTTCCCAAATTCGGCCTCTAAGGGCCTTAAAATTGCATTTCTAGAGAGCTGCCCAGTTTTACTCGAAAACTGACAGTTTTGCATATGGCCCATTTTAATGTAAAATTTATGCGCACACTACCTCACACGGTCGCAACCGTGAGCCTACGACAACATGTAGTATTTTAACATAATTTTTCAGCAATCATGCATTGGTTCATACCCATGCAACCCATGTGGTGTTCTTGCACCAAACTAGGGTTTTAGGGTTGGTTTGCTTACTTAATTCACCATACAAGCTTATTACCAAACTCATTCCATCTTCCATGCATAACCTAAATCTTCTTCAACATATGGGGACATATAAAAAACACCTTAAAGGCATGCATGCAAATTATAATATCACACAAGCATACCATCAAAAACATGCACCAAAACATCAATCAAGACCATGAAACCCTAATCAAGCATATAACCAAGCATCTAAACCTATTGCATGAAAATAAATGAATGAGCTTATGCTCTTACATACCCACATGAAAATACACATAAACTTGAATCAAAAACTTAATGGAAAGGTTTAGGGGATTTAAAAGGGTTACCATGGTTCCTTGAAGTTGGATCTAAACTTTGGATCAAAAATTTTTCTCCTTGCTTCATTCCACAAAAATCCGACCACCAATTATTATTATTATTATATTTTTTTTTTTTTTGGGTTCAGCCTAGGGAGGGAAAGAGAGACTTGAGAGAAACTTAAAGGAATTGGGTTTCAACTAATTGCCCAAATCCTCCACCACCTCACATATTTATAGGTGAAAAAGATTTTAATTTCTATTATTATTTTTATTCTCAAAATTGCTCATCTACTCCTAAAAATAAAATATTTGCTAAAGAACCATCTTAGGTGGCCAGCCAAGTGTCTCCATTCTAGCTCCCAAAAATTTCATAATTATCCACTTAATTTTAATTTCCAAAATTCACTTAATTATCCTAGATGAGGTGTCACCTCATTAGGCCTTGTTTGGTCTTCCCCTAATATGCAGTCAATATTCTTACTAACTTAAATAATTCCAATACTATTTTTCATTAATTAACAGTATTGTCATACTGGACTGCAGTCCATAAATTATCTGTGTAAAATTTGATTGCGTAAAAATTTTTCGTAAGACTTCGAGCTACTTAGTCCTTATTGTCCTAAATAATGTGCTTGATTTTTCTAGGGTGGTCTTGAACCTTATTTTCATTCTTCTATCTGTGATAACGGTTTTTCGCAGTATAATTCTTATACTGCTTGCTATAATGCAGTACCGTCAAATTCAAAATTTTTACTTTTCTGGTCAAACTTTGACCGGGAAAAATCAAAAATTCTAATTTTGTCTTTTCTTCAAAAGACATCATGCTTAACTCAACAAGTTGTTTTTAAGTCTTATTATGCTATAAGAACTCGAATATATTTCATAAAATCATATCAGACACTTTACAGAAATATTCATTTTTCCTCTTCGAGGAAATCATGAATCAATCAAAAAGGACGGTTATTACATTCTTCCCCCCTTAAAAATTTTCGTCCTAAAAAATTAAAATAAATCAAGGTAACGTTTCCTCATTTTTTTTCTTTTCATCCCAAGTTGCTTCTCGAATGGTTTCACCATAATACCTTAACTAAAGGAATGATCTTATTTCTTAGGACCTTTTCTTCTCGATCAAGGATCCGAACTGGCTTTTCTTCATGCGTTAAGTTAGTTTTAACCTCCACTGGTTCCTGACTTAGGATGTGAGGAGTATATGGTACATACTTCTTTAACATCGAGACGTGGAAAACGTCATGTACTGAAGCCAACTCTGGCGGTAAGGCGAGCTTATAAGCTACTTTCCCAATTCTTCCAAGGATCTCAAACGGTCCTATATACCTTGGATTGAGCTTTACTTTCTTCCCAAACCTCATTACTCCTTTTATAGGAGCCACCTTAAGAAAAACAGAGTCTCCCTCTTGGAACTCTAGAGGTCTTCGACGTTTGTCGGCATAACTTTTCTGTCGACTAAAAGCTATGTCGAGTCTCTGTTTGATCAACTTGATATCTTCTGAGGTTTTTCTGATAAAATCCGTGGTTTGAAGCTGCTTCTGTCCAACTTCTTGCCCATGAATAAGAGATCGACATTTCCTTCCATATAACGGCCATACCAATTGAGACGTGATAACTATTATTATACAAAAATTGGATCAAAGGCAGCTTCTAATCCCAATTTCCTTTGAAATCCAGAACACATGATTTTAGCATATCTTCTAGTGTATGTATGGTTCGTTCCGACTGGCCATCAATTTGGGGGTGAAAGGCTGTACTAATCTTCAATTTCGACCCCATTGCGGTGTGAACACTTGTCCAAAATCGAGAGATGAAACATCCATCACGATCCGAAATGATCGATTTTGGTACTCCATGTAGCTTAACGATCTGAAATACATAAATTTCAGCAAGCCTTTCTACTGAAAAAGTAGCTTTGATGGTGATAAAGTGGGCTAATTTGGTTAATCTATCGATAATAACCCAAATCGTATCATTCCCACTTGTAGTCCTGGGTAATCCTACTAGGAAATCCTTCGTAGTTTGCTCCCATTTCCATTCAGGAAGCTCAATTTTCTGAAGATCTTCGTCTGGTTGTCGGTGTTCAACCTTAATTTTCTAACAAGTTAGGCATTTTGACACGAATTTTACGATCTCGTTCTTCATCCTTGGCCACCAATAATTCTCCTTAAGATCCTTGTACATCTTGGAAGCGCCAAGATGTATTGAGTATGGTGTCTCATGAGTTTCGGACATGATCTGTTTCTTGAGAAACTCAAAGTTAGGAACGCAAATCCTTTCTTTAAAATAGATCATTCCGTCCGCAGCGGTCTTAAACTCCTTATTCTTTTCATCAAATAGCTGTGCCTTAAGCAAAAATGAGTCCTTCCCTTGATGAAGCTTAATGGATTTTAGGAAATCGAACTAGGAGAGTTAAAATTGACAACTTCCCAGTTATCATCTCCATGTTGAAATCAGAAATCTCCCGTTGAAGTGGCTTAGGAAACGTTTCAATAGACATCAACATACCGGATGATTTTCTACTTAAAGCATCCACTACCCTGTTTGCCTTTCCAGGGTGGTAGAAAATCGCACAATCATAATCCTTTACGAGTTCCAGCCACCTTCGCTGCCTCATATTGAGCTTTTTTTAGGTAAAAATATACTTGAGACTTTGATGATTGGTATAGATTTCGCATCTATCCCCGTACAAATAGTGTCTCCAAATCTTTAGTGCGAAAACTACCGCTACGAGCTCTAAATCATGCGTTGGATAGTTTCGCTCATGTTCCTTCAACTGGCGTGAGGCATAGACAACCACCTTCTTATTTTTCATCAGGACAGCCCCTAGTCCAATTTTAGAGGCATCGATATAAATTACAAAATTTCCTGCACCCACGTCATGAATTATCAATACTGGTACGCTCGTAAGTCTCTTCTTAAGCTCTTGGAAGCATTCTTCGCACTTCTACATCCATTCAGATTTCTTTCCCTTTTTAGTAAGGGCAGTAAGAGGGGCAGCTATCTTGGAGAAACCTTCTACAAAATTTCGATAGTATCCAGCTAACCTAAGGAAACTTCGTATTTCCGTAATATTTCTTAGTACGGCTCACTTACTGACCACCTCTACTTTAGTTGGATCGACAGAACTTCCTTCTTCTGAAACTACATGGCCTAGGAAATGAACTTTTTCTAACCAAAATTAACACTTCATGAACTTGGCATAAATTCGATTCCTTCTTAACGTCTCCAACACCAATCTAAAGTGTTGTTCGTGCTCCTTTCTGGACCTTCAATAAATTAGTATATCGTCAATGAAGACGATAACAAATTTATCTAGATACTCCTTGAACACCTGATTCATAAGGTCCATAAAAGCGGCTGGAACATTAGTTAAACCAAACGGCATGACTAGAACTCATAATGCCCATACTGTGTTTGGAAAGCCGTCTTAAAAATATTCGACTTCTTAATCTTGAGCTGATGGTATCCCGATCGCAGATCCACCTTCAAAAATACCACCGCTCCCCTAAGTTGATCAAAAAGATCATCTATTCTAGGGAGAGGATACTTGTTCATAATCGTAATCTTGTTCAACTCACGGTAGTCGATGCATATTCGCAACGACCCTTCCTTCTTCTTGATGAGTAAGATCGGTGCTCCTCAAGGGGTGTGGCTTTGTCGGATAAATCCCTTGTCAAACAGTTCCCGCAACTGCACTTAGAGTTCTCTAACTTCAGCTAGTGTCATTCGGTAAGGCGCTTTGGATATCGGAGCAACTCCTGGTAACAACTCTATCTTAAACGAAATTTCCCGTTCTAGTGGAAGTTATGGTAAGTCCTTCGGAAAGATATCCACATACTCCTTTATAATGGGGACGTCTTCTGGCTTTAACTCCATTTCTTGATTCTTATCGACCATGTTAGCTAAATACCCTTGACATCCATTAGCTAACATTTTCCAAGCCTTCAAAGCCGAGGCTAGCTTGGTTGCTGAGCTTCGAGGTTGGCCGTAGAAATTAAACGCTTCTTCGCCTAGCGGACTAAATGTAACACAACGCTTTCGGCAATCAATCTTAGCGTTGTATTTTCCTAAGAAATCCATTCCTAGGATCACATCATAATCTTGAAGTTTAATCACAACAAGATTCACGTACAATTTTCTGTCGCAAATGACTATTGGGACACTTCGCATCCTGTAGTCAGACAGAAGAATTTCTCCTGAGGGTAGGGATGTTCTGAAACATTGTTCTAAACTATCAACTCTTCTTCCTAATTTCTGGGCAAACTCCTTCGATACAAATGAATGAGTAGCCCCAGAATCAAGCAAAGCAAGTGCATCATAAGTGGTGACAGAAATCTGACCTGTTACCACCGATGAAGTTCCAGCTTCAATGTCTCCTTTGGTGTAGGCATAAATCCGAGCCTGTGGTTCAGGAGCTTCCAATTTTCCTTGTGCTAGGAACGGGCCTTCAATCTTAACTTGGGCCGTATGCAGCTGGCTGCTAGGATTCCTATTCTGAAACTGGGGGTTCGAGTTCTGGTTGCTCAGGGTACAGTTCCTCGCATAGTGGCCTTCTTTGCCATAAATGTAGCAGGCTTTTGACCCTGCCTTACATATTCCAACATGCCTCTTCCCACATTGGGCACATACAGGATGATTATTATTGTTATTATTATTACCCCCACAACCCGGTTAAACTTCTTCTGAGGGTAACTCCTCTGTTGGCCCTGGCTCGTAGCATTTCCCTTTCTCTTGTTCCTCTCGAGCTGTCTAGTATTCTGGCCAGCATTACTAGACTGACCTTTTGAATAATACTCTGGGTTCTTTCAAGGTTGTGGATGCTTTACTATGGCCTTCTCTTCCTTCTTAGCCTTAAAAATCTGAGACATTGCCTCCTTATCTTGATTGATCCAATACTCAGCTCTTATTGCCCGACTGATACAATCAGACACCAAAGTAGGAGGGTTACTGCCATCACTAAGTTGCTTGGCAATATCAGTCTGAAACATCTTCATCATTCTTCTCACCTTCTCAGTCTCATTTGGTACAAGTTCCGGACATAAACGGGCTAACTTTTCAAACTTCTTGACAACCTCCATTATTGTCATCGACCCTTGTCTAAAACTATTGAACTCATTCTGCTGAGCTGCAATAATTTCCCAGTTGTAGTACATTGCTCTAAACTCGGTTATGAAATCTTGCCAGCTCATGGTTGTCATGTTCCTACGCATTTACACGGTCATCCACCAATGCCGAGCATCCTTCTTAAGCACAAAAGACGCACACATAACTTTCTCTTGTTCTGATAGTCCCATAAAATCCAAAATTACTTGGATATCTATTAACCAGGTTTTGGCCTCAATTGGGTCCGCGGGTCTTTCGAACTCAGGCGCCTTCATCCGCCTGAAGCGCTCGTACAATAAATCCTCCCTGATCAAGGGTGGGTTTGCTTGTACCCTAGCGGGTGCTAACGGAACTTCAGCATTCCATGGAATCTCTTGATGGACCTCCGGTACTTGAGGAACTACTGGAGGTATAGGGTTTTCCTGGGGTGGAACCACATTAGCTCGTGGTATCTAGTTCAACTAGGCTATTTGTTCTCATAGTCGATTCGTCTCTTGTTGCTGTTCCAGCAACTGCTGTTGTAGCATCGCTACTACGTTCGCAAGATCAGGCTCTTGCGGATTAGGGTTAGCTTGTGTACGTGGTCTAACCATCTTCTAAATTCTTACCGAATCACAACAAAAGATATTATTATATTTTTAATATCCTTTCTTTCATGCATTTCGTATCTCTTCATATCTTAAAACATCATATCATAGAGTCATCACGACTTAACATATCATAAGACATCGTGTCATAACTTATCATATCTTATCTTACATCATCATGTCAAATCATAAGAACATCATATTAGAGATCCATCTTGATCTCGTCATATCGGATCATGACTTCATCATGAGTCCATCACATACTTTCTTGACTGGTACTTAATCATAGTATCGTAACATCATGTATTCATTTCATATCTGAACTTTATCTTTTTGTACATTATACAAAAAGAGTATAACCTTCCGGCAGTGTCTAACAATTGACCGGTACATGTCATACTTACTATACGTACTATACACACAAGGTCAAAATATGATGGAAGTGTCTATCACTTCACCATCATGCCTATCATATATACAACCCTAAGGTCAAAAAGAATAAAATAATAAAAGTTAGGCTTAGATCTAATGGTCTACTCGGTCGTCACGTCAGATAATACGTCCCACTCCTAGTCTTCGAATAGGATTTCCTCCGAGTCGTCCTCCCAGTCTTCTTATTCTTTGGCATCAATTATCTCGTGTTCTTCCCATACTTCTTCAATCTCTTATTCTTCCTCAACCTCTTCTTCTTCATTATTACTAACGATGATGAAAATCGGAGGATCCTCGGGGTGGTCTTCGGGATTAGCCCCGAATTCTGCAGAGTCCACTTCGTTATCATTGGTGTCGGACCCCGCCTCCTCCAGTGGAATCTCCTGTAAAGGGATGGCTGGAATAGGGTCCTCAGGCCAAACAGGACCTCCTTGGAATAACGGCACCGCGATACCGGCGTCATCGACAGGTTCAACCATATAGTCGTCTACTGGAGCAACTGCTTAAGTTTGTACCATATATGCTATTACTTCAGCTTCCATAATAGCATTAATCATGTCGTTCAAAACTACTCCCCTTATCCGAGTTGGTACAAACCGCTTAACTTCCAGCAGTAGCCCGTCTCTAATGATATGCAATGCCCGCCACTCCGGGTCATCCAACTCTCAAGGAATATAAGGCAACATTGCCTCCCAGAATCTTTGGCAATAATGGCCCATGGACTCGTTTGGGTAGGCGTACCATTCTACAACGTAGCTGAGATATCGCCTCCTATACATGTCATTGTATATCTTTGGGTTGCGGTACGGCCTATTGGCCCCTTCATAAGGTAAAGGCCCAAAACGTGCTAAAATAAAGGCACGAAAATCTGCCCATGCTAGTCCTTGGACATCTGGTAGCCATAAAGTTAGCCACCACAGTCTAGCATTTCCAGCTAGACACCTACTAGCTAGCACAACCTGAAAGTGAGCTTCTATATGGCATACCCGAAAGATGGTCTCCATGTCGTTGAGCCACCCTGCTAGTGACACAGTCCTGCGAGTCCTATCAATAACAATGGGCTCATCCCTTGAAAGATCCAAGCAGCGTATCGATCCTCGTCCACACGTCTAGGATCCATAATGTTAACTTTACCATATTACATTTACATAGTAAGTACACATACACGTAAATAAATTTTACTTACAATGACAGTGGCGCTGGCAGGCAGACCATGAAAGTGGATGGAAGGAAATCCGCTCTGATACCAACTCTGTAAAGTCCCACCTTACGTAGGCCGTTACCATACTTATCTAACTTAACAAGCAGAATACATAATATATTTTTTTTAAACAATTTGAACTCACATGACTATGTACTTACTTATTTATTTAATTAAGTACTTTGAGTATCATAACAATTACAAATATAATAATCCAAACGCGTAGCGGTTCCCATCCCAACATTTCACAGATAGCCATGCCGCGCTCCACTGTCTTGCATCAAAAATTGCTGACAGGTTGCTTACCTACAGTATAAACGTAAGACGTTTGCTTTCGCTCAGCAAGTACAACTATAAATCCTCAAAACTTTTCATAATAACATCATGCATGAACCAATTATACTTTCATTATGTTGTCTTTTGTTAGCATATTTTTGGGCCCTTTATTTAACTTGAGTATACGTACCGTGTCGCGCTGCAATGGAGTGGTTGGGGCGGCCAGTCCAATCCAACTCAAACCATGGACCAAACCTGACTTGAAGGCAGGTCGGTACAACACGAGGCAACTTGCTTGCCATAATACTTAAAAACTCTTCCTTAACTTGTTCTTGAAAACATTTTCTTGAAAATAGTTTTCTTCTTGAAAACATATTCCTTGAAATCAGTTTCTTACTTGAAACTTGATCGTTGTTCTTATCAATATGACTTATCATTGGTGAGCATTATTCATGATGCCATAATAATAAAACATAGATCATATTTATCACATATCAAGGCATAATTCATATGCACCGTAACATGAAGGCATAAATCATTTGCATCATAACATACATGCATGAGCATGAAAACATACAAGCAGTAAAAATATTTTTCGCCTATGCTGTAGGCGGAGTTGTACTTACCTGTTGCGTAAGTTCTGAGTTTGTTGCTCCTACTGGTCGTAACAATAGGTTAATTTCCTGTTTTCAAAAAGGACGTAAGAGAAGAATCATCCTATCTTACTCTTAACCATAACATTAAATGTAGGTATCCACACAAACATCTATGAGTAACCTTAGTTATATGTTCCCCCCGTACATCACCTTATGATAACTTGTTTGGTTACTTTCTATAACCCTAGGGCCCATGGCCTATCATGCTTAAACAATATCTCGTTAGATTACTTAGAATAACCTTGGGTACTAAGCCCAATCATACTTGAAAAGTATTAGGTTACTATTCATAACTTCGGGCCTAAGCCTGATTACTTTTAATCCATATTCCATTAGGGTTACTATGAGTAACCCTGGGTTTTAGGCCCAATTAAATTTAAATAAATACCCCAATAGGTTACTATGGGTAACCCTGGGGTAAGGTCTATTTATCCTTGAATGATACCCTATAGGGTTATTAGGGCCCAATTAATTTAAAGCATACCCTATTAGGTTACTATTGGTAACCTCGGGTGTGAGGCCCAACCCAATAACTTGGGTATCCTATCTGTTTACTATCGGTTATCTTTTTGTTACCATGTTTTCAAAAAAAAACTTTTTGGCTTATTTACTTTTCTCTTTTCTTGACAAAACTTTGTCAAGTTTTCTCTTAAAAGTCTTTTGTAAAAACTTTAATTTTTTTAAAACTGTATTTTTGTAAAACTGTTGCTTTTAAGTAAAAACATTTAAAAATCGTCAAATTCTGAAATCATTTTTTTAAAAATAGTTCATATCTCCGGTTATCAGTGCATGTGCAAGAAATCCTGTTTATGCACTGTTTTAGGAAAATCCTGCGCAGGAATTTCCTGTTTCTTGCACAGTTTTTAAGATCAATTTTTATCTCAAAATTTGTTTCGAATTTGAAAAACTTTTCTCCTTGAAAGTTTTGGACCTTGAATAATTCTACTACTTTCATGTTTTTCTCAAAACCTAATTCTACGTTTAACTTGTTCATATTTCTGGTTGAAGCCGGCTGGCCGTGCATAGGGTCTGGGCAGACCAGGGCTCGGGTTTTAACAAAAACGGAAGCCTTTCGAGCTTATTTTTCAAAATATGTCTCTATTTCTCCCTAGGATTTTCAATTTTCTACAACTTTCATAATTTAAGCATTCCTAAATTCGACCTCTAAGGGCTTTAAAATTGCATTTCCAGATAGCTACCTAGTTTTACCCGAAAACTGGCAGTTTTTCATGTGGTCCATTTTTACATAAAATTTATGCGCACACTACCTTAAACGGTCGCAACCGTGAGCCTACGACAACATGTAGTGTTTTAACATAAGGTTTCAGTAATCATGTATTGGTTCATACCCATGCAACCCATGTGGTGTTCTTGCACCAAACTAGGGTTTTAGGGTTGGTTTGCTTACTTAATTCATCATACAAGCTTATTACCAAACTAATTCCATCATCCATGCATAACCTACATCTTCTTCAACATATGGGGACATATAACAAACACCTTAAAGGCTTGCATGTAAACCATAATATCACACAAGCATACCATCAAAAACATGCACCAAAACATAAATCAAGACCATGAAACCCTAATCAAGCACATAACCAAGCATCTAAACCTATTGCATGAAAATAAATGAATGAGCTTATTCTCTTACATACCCACATGAAAATACACATAAATTTGAATAAAAAACTTAATGGAAAGGTTTAGGGGATTTAAGAGGGTTACCATGGTTCCTTGAAGTTGGATCTAAACTTTGAATCCAAAATTTTTCTCCTTGCTTCACTCCACAAAAATCCGACCACCAACTTTTTTTTGTTTTTTTGTTTTGGGTTCGGCCTAGGGAGGGAGAGTGAGACTTGAGAGAAAACTAGAGGAATTGGGTTTCAGCTAATTGCCCAAATCCTCCACCACCTCACCTATTTATAGGTGAAAATGATTTTAATATCTAGAATTATTTTTGTTCTCAAAATTGCTCATTTACCCCTTAAAATAAAATATTTGCTAAAGAACCCTTTTAGGTGGCCGGCCAAGTGTTTCCGTTCTAACTCTCAAAAATTTCATAATTATCCACTTAATTTTAATTTCCAAAATCCACTTAATTATCCTATATGAGGTGTCACCTCATTAGGCCTTGTTTGGTCTTCCCCTAATATGCAATCAATATTCTTACTAACTTAAATAATTCCAATACTGTTTTTCACTAATTAACAGTATTGTCATACTGGACTGCAGTCCATAATTTATCTGTGTAAAATTTGACTGAGTAAAAATTTTTCGTAAGACTTCGAGCTACTTAGCCCTTATTATCCTAAATAATGTGCTTGATTTTTCTAGGGTGGTCTTGAACCTTATTCTCACTCCTCTATCTGCGATGACAATTTTTCACAGTATAATTCTTATACTGCTTGCTATAATGCAGTACCGTCAAATTCAAAATTTTGACTTTTCTAGTCAAACTTTGTCCGGGAAAAAATAAAAATTTCTAATTTTTTCTTTTTCCTCAAAAGACATCATGCTTAACTCAACAAGCTGTTTTTGAGTCTTATTATGCTATAGGAACTCAAATATATTTGATAAAATCATATTAGACATTTCACATAAAAATTCAGTTTTCCTCTTCGAAGAAATCATGAATCAATCAAAAAGGACGGTTATTACATCTCTACTCTGCCCTTACCACTGTCGCCAGATTTGGCGAACTTCTGATGGAGCCGGGCCATCCTGTCCTGGTCGCTAGGAAGTTTGCTCCTGCGTTGTTCCCGCTCGGCCATCGTTGGTTCTGCAAATGCAACACAAGTTAGTCAGTGCTCGGTTGTGATCTTACCGGAAGTAAACAGCGAAACATAACGACCTTCGATCCGAAGGCCCCGCGTTGGGAAGAGGTGCCCGAGCCCTAGATCCATGTTCTCGTCGGCAACCCTCGGACCCCAAGTCCCGGGGGATGAATTTCCGGACTGTAGATCATGACTTCAGCGGTTACAAATGTTCGGGCACGGTAGTAGACGACCGGATCAAGCATGCGAGAGGCGACTGTAACCTCCCCGGGCTGGGTCGTTCTTGGTCGATCATCGGGGTTGTCGAAAGTCGATGAAGAACTGAACCAACCATATTTCTCCAAGCTCACTAGAGATAGCAGCCTATACTGGTTCTGCTCGGGGTCTGCTTTTTCTCGGAGCATGTAGATCCTCTCCGTGCTCCTCACATCGACATGCGGCCCCGGGGTCGACACATACCCTCGCCTGAATGTGACCGGAACCCGTTCCCCGGCATGGACCTCGCCATACGGTAGGAGATTGTGCAACCACCGACCAGACACATAGAACCACAGGTGCTTGAACTGTTTGTCGGAGTCCAGACACCCAGTGACGAACGTCCCCTGATAACCTTGAAAGTAATAGGACCCAGAGGACGCCGGAGCCGACTTTATCCTATACAAAATCTGGAATGCCCGGAACGGCAGCTTGGCATCGAAGTTCTTCGACCAGAGGACAAAACAACTTATCAAGATGCAATAAGCGTTGGCGTTTAGTTGCATCGGGGCCACATTGAGCCTAGTAAGCGCCCGCCTCAGGTAAGAATGGAACGGCAGGCAGAGTTCTGCTCGGAAGAACTCGGCGGATAGTGTGATGTGGCTAGGAGGTGGTCGGGAAGGAAGGTCATTTGGACCAGGCACCACCAACTCTATGATGTTGAGGATCTCGAACTCTTCTCGGAGCGCGGCTAAATACGACGGGGTGACCGCCGAGGTGAAATAGTCCACCGAGTACACTGGACGGTCACCTGCCCGATCCACCATTTCCCAATCTGCCATCTAGTAGACTGGGAGGCCATTGACTCACAGTGTTCGGCTGCGAGGCCGCTCACGGGCCTGGACAGGTTCCCCGGCTAGAGACGTGCTCCCGGTGCTTTGCCAGCCTTCACGACTAGATGTGTTGGCCTGGCTACCCGTCCTTTCGGATGCTTCGTCAGTGCCAGCCGTGAGGTCGACCACCGGAGCCGGCTGTGCCTGGGTAGCTCCATTCAGATCTTCGACGAATTCTCGATCTGGTCGGGTAGACGGGCCGACCTATAAAATCTCTTCAAGCCGAGTAGCGCCTTCTCAGACATGGCTGGACGGCGTGGCAGGGCTACTCGGGGAAGGGATGTCCGACATGCCTGACAAGTTGTCAAGTGTTAGGTCCCTCGGAGCAGCTGCTTCTCCGGTCGTATCCGAACTTGTGCTCAGGATTGAGCTCGAACTTCTGGTGACGTTGACATCCCCGAACAATTGGGCGTTCTCAGAATCAGAAAACTGGTCGCTCATATTTGGAGATGATGTGAAAGGATTTACCTTCTCGGTTCTTCTAGGACTTGATGGCAAAGCAATCTCGATCAGTAGTTCTCGGCAACACTTGACAGATCTCGACAACTCTTCGCAAACAATTGGAAAAATAAAGGCCCTCACCCGCTATTTATAGGGATGGATTCAGCGGGAAATTTGGGTTTGGATTTCGAGGCATCGATTCGGCTTCCTGCCAATCCTGCCAGTTTTAAAATTTAAAATTTGAAGTGTCGATCTGATTTCCCACCAATCACTACGCGACATGTGGTTAAAATGACATATGTCGGCTGAGTCGATGATAATTCCCTGAGAACACGACCAAGCCTTAATGACCCAAGCAGTCCTTGGTTTACCCGAGCAAATCGATCAGAATGTGACAACGTCCGACCAAACCCAAACGGAGCGCGATCACTTCTGTACTGCAGGGACAGAAAGCACCCCTAGTCAAATCTGCCTAGAGATGTTGGGGGCCTTATGTTGATGTCGTAATTAGCCCCAATCACAAAATCCTATGTCCAAGAATAACCCGACCACGTGGGGGCGGAAATATCCATCCGCCTGAACCGAATACTGCTGACCCCACTTGATCCGACCAGGAGCCTTTTCTCGGGTAACCATGTTACCTGACCAGAGTTTACCACCTCATCGAGGTTTGCCAGGTACCCGGGTTAGATTGTACCCGGGGACGACGCGGCTACTCTGAACAGAGCCCCTCGCACGTGGTACCATGCGCGTGACCGGCAGCGGCCCCCTGTCACAACACTCCATCCACCACCTAATATATGATGTGAAGCCTGTCACTGCACACATCAACAGTCAGCTTCCCTCACCTGATACTGCACACATCACATCGCCAACTTCCGCCACCTGCCCCGACTAGGGCTACGCCTATTGGTGCCGGTGGCAACTCACCCTAGTGTCCCCTATACCGGACCAGGGACACGTGGCACCAGTCCATTGGACCTATAGCTCCTATGCGCCTAAGGCCTATTTGCCCGTCGGGAACACTGGGGAGCCTATCCGATTGGGTCACCCGAACACCCGAGTTCGCGGAAGATGCCTATAAATAATAGGTCAGCCCACCATTTGAGGTATGAACATTTTTTCCTTGCCAAAACTCTGCCTCTCTACTTGCTCATCTGTTCCCTCACTGACTTAAGCATCGAAATGCCCGTGACAGACACCCTACCGGTGTCCCAATCACTTCGATGTGCTTCTCCTTTTGTAGGTGACTAGACGTAGAGCAACTGTGCAATACCAGCTTAGTCGAAGTAATCACATTGTGTGTTGTGCCAGAGATTTTCGGCATCAACTGTGATAGAGTGATTGTTCGATGTGGGGTGAGAACTTTGCAGGTGATTTTATATTACATTCATGCTTTGTTTTTATGTTTAAGTTTTAATTTTGTAATAAAGGAGGTAGTTCCTCCATCTTTGGTTTGTTTTCGTGTATGCATTCCGTTTGAGTTGTTTTCTAGCGGTATATGTCTATGGGTTCCGTTAGTATTATGGCTATGAGGAGTTTGTTGTAATTTTTGTGTTACGAATGACTGTCTTTCGATCGATCGGAATAATCCATCGATTGTATATGTTTTTTTTTAAAAGAAATTTGTACATACTCGATTATATGATTTTCAAAGAATTCGAGGAATTTTTCGGTCACCGGGTCTCGGCTTATGTACTCTTTATTGAGTTTCATCAGATTTTACTGATGAAATCGATCTTAGTAGAAGATTTGTCTTTTGTATCACAAGATTGTTTTATATATGATATGGATGCTTGTATTTAATTTTAATTTTGAATGACAATTTAAAATAAAAAAAAACATATCCTCTCTGTATTATAATTTTTTTTAGGTATAAAGCAGTGGGAGTTGATGTAAATAATAAATAAATAATGTTGGAAGTTATAATTTAATCATTGTAATAATTCAGGATTACACGGTACTACTCGTGCCACGCTCTGAAAAGTCTAAGGACTTGTTTGGTAATTAAGTCTATTTCAAACTAAAATGTAATTTTTAATCTTAATTTTTATCTTTTTCTGAAAAAAAAATTTATTTTTTTCTAAAATTTTTTTTATCTTTTCTGAAAATTCAACAAAAATTTTCAACTCAAACTTAAAATTTTTAAACTCAACTCATTTACCAAACAAATCTTAAGCCTTTTGTCTTTTCTATTTTTTTCGTTTTTCTCTCGCTCTCTCTCTCTCTCTCTCTCTCTCTGGTCATAGTTTGTTCATTTATTTAAGGATTGTTTATTACTATTATTGTTATTATTTTTTTTTAGAGGGGTAACAGTCAGTGAGAGTGAGAAGAAGATAGCCAAAAACCCAGGTCCTTAAATGCCCAGTTTGCTTCGTTCCTCTAATTCCCAGTCTCATCTCTCCTCAAGCTTTGGAATCTGTGCTTTCCCACGTTAACCAGGTGTCTCCTTTCAACCCTTTCTTTCTTTCTTTCTTTCTTTCCTTCTTCAATTTATTTGTTTTAATCTATTTCCCATAGTGTTTGTTTTTCTGAATCTGTTTACTTTCCCAGAAGTGTTAAAAAAGTTGGATTTTTTTTTTTTTTTAATCTTCTTGTCTTTGACTAAGACTGATTACTTTTACTGTTTTGTGTGTAGTTTCTGATTAACGATTTTGCTATTTTTCTGATTCTGTTCTTTCTAAAAAGTAGAGTTTATCCACTCTCCCATTGAATGAGGAACTTTTTTAGTTTTTCATTAATTGTCTACAGATTTCATTTTCCTGAGAAATATTAATTATTTTCCATTTTCTGACATATGAAGTTGTTGGAGTGTTATTAATAATTATTTGTTTTTGTCCCTCGAGTTCTGTCTTTGCACATAAATGTTCTGTTATGCAATCTAAATTTGCCATTTGTGATTATCAAACACAATAATCTAGCTCATTTTGAATAATTATTTACAAAATAACAAGAAAATATTTCTTTCATCCAACTTGTTTGTTAATTTCTCCTCAGCAGAAACATGTTTTTGTTATGATCTTTTTAGATCTAAGCCCCGATGAGTTGTATTTAAATCTGGCATCTTTGCTTGTTTAGATCCTTTGAACATGTAATTTTAATTTCCATTTACCTGATTTTTTTTTCCCCCTTTTGCTTATGTGTATTCTTCCTGTTACGACTTGTTCTGAACAATTAACAGATCTTCTAGCTCAATCATGGCCATGGAGATTCAATCAAACAATTCTAGCAATCCCAGTTCAGGACAAGTCAAACTGCCACAAAATGAGGAAGCCACTGCTATCCAAACTTCTCCGAACTTTACGGGACTGCCCGTCTCCTCGAACCACACTAATGCTGGCCCAAATGCAAAGAAGTTGACCTTGCTTCCTCTCATCTTCCTCATTTACTTTGAAGTTGCCGGTGGGCCCTATGGAGAAGAGCCTGCGGTCCAAGCAGCTGGGCCCCTCTTCGCCATCCTCGGCTTCCTCATCTTCCCTTTCATCTGGAGTGTCCCTGAGGCTCTCATTACTGCTGAGCTATCCACTGCTTTTCCCGGAAATGGAGGCTTTGTCATTTGGGCTGAGCGCGCTTTTGGTCCCTTCTGGGGTTCCGTAATGGGGACATGGAAGTTTCTTAGTGGGGTCATTAACATCGCTGCCTTTCCGGTTCTTTGCATCGATTACTTGGAAAAAATTATCCCAGTTTTCGAATCTGGCTGGCCCAGGTACCTTGCAATATTTTTATCGACGTTGCTCCTTTCATTTCTCAACTATACCGGTTTAGCCATTGTTGGATACGCCGCAGTTGTACTTGGTATTGTTTCCCTTTCGCCGTTTATATTGATGTCTCTGATAGCAATTCCAAAGATTCAGCCTCACAGATGGACCAGTTTGGGACAAAAGGGGGTTAAAAAAGATTGGAATTTATTCTTCAACACCCTCTTTTGGAACTTGAACTTTTGGGACAATGTAAGTACTTTAGCCGGTGAAGTTGACAAACCACAGAGGAATTTTCCCATCGGCCTCATGTCAGCCGTCATATTCACATGCTTAGCCTACTTAGTGCCACTCATTGCTGTGACCGGAGCAGTTTCTGTGGACCAAAATCGATGGGAAACTGGCTTCCACGCCGACGCTGCAGAAATTATTGCCGGTAAGTGGTTGAAAGTGTGGGTTGAAATCGGTGCGGTGTTGTCTGCCATTGGACTCTTTGAAGCCCAACTAAGTAGTAGTGCCTACCAAGTTCTTGGCATGTCAGATATCGGATTTCTGCCCAAGTTTTTCTCTATGCGCTCGAAGAAATTCAACACTCCGTTCGTGGGGATCTTGGTTTCAACTTTGATTGCTCTTGCAATCTCATATATGAAATTCACTGTCATAATTTCATCAGCAAACTTCTTGTACAGTTTGGGGATGTTGTTGGAGTTTGCATCCTTTGTCTGGCTGAGAAGAAAGATGCCATTGTTGAAGAGGCCGTACCAGGTTCCGATGCGGTTGCCGGGTTTGATAATCATGTGCTTGATTCCATCAGCATTTCTGATATTTGTGATGGCAATTGCCACAAAGACTGTGTACTTGGTGAGTGGAATTATGACTGCTGCTGGGATTGGGTGGTTTTTTCTCATGAGATTTTGCAAGTCAAAGAAATTACTCAAGTTCAATGAAAATGAACAAGTCCATGAAGGATCATCATTTGGGTGATTGCCTTTGTCTGTAAATTTAATGAAGAAAAGGAATACATATAATTGAACTCTTACAAAGGAGAGATGGGAAAGCAATATGGTTTTCAAGAGGATAGCTTTTTTAATTTTTTTTCCGTAGCAACCTCCTCTGTTCCATGACACAGCTGACTTTTACTTTTCCAAAGGTCTGATTTAGGGGCTGTTTGGGGACAATACGAGATGGAAATTAAAAGATATTTTGATTGGAGATTAATTGAGTTTTTAGAATGTGCAATTGGTTTAAAAAATAAAAATTGTTCAGAATGAAAAAATATAATATCTTAAAATATGTTAAAAAAATTAATATGAATCTTGTTTCGTTACTCTCAAAATTACATGGAATTAAAAAAATCCAATTTCGGCTTGAAATAACATAGTTATGGATTTTAAAGTTTAAGTTTACTGGATAGATTTTAAAATAGAAATAGTGAAAAGTAGTTTTGAGGTGAAAAAAAAAAAAATTTTGTGGAAATGAGGTTTGGAATGCTTCCCTAAAGGAGCCTTTAATATTGAAGCTATTACTTTGGTATAGACTTGAAAAAATAATATCTGATTGAGTGGTTCGTCTCTAATTGGGTAAGTAATTTCAATTCATGATAAATAATGATGTTAATATATACTTTCAAAGACGAGTAGGATTGCTAAGCCCCCAAAACATGATTCATTAGCATGGGACAGAGAGACAATCTATAGGCGCCTACAAAGGAAAATTTCAAATAACTAAAAGACCAAGAGACATTGATTTTATTTTTCTTTTTCATACTGATCATAAAATAATTCTAATTAGCTACAGAAGCGCCTGAGAACAGAGAATATTATGTAATTTACTGTGTAACATCTTTAATTTTGAAACTTTTACTATAACTTACATATGCCTAACATAAAATATTACACATTAATGAGTTAGTTTTATCGAACATTAGTCTTGATGTCACATATCAATCGGATCATACGGGTTACATCTACCGGATCTTACGGCTGCGGGACTTCAGATCTTACTTATACATACATACACATATATATCAAACAATATATATATATATATACATATATATATACACACACGTATATGTATCATCCATGAGGTGTGTATCGATTGCTACTTTTTTTTTTTTTTTTTTAAACTCCATCTCCGACAAGCCATTTTTTCTCGTCTCCGGCAGGCCAGTTCTTCTCCATCTCCGGCGTCTTCACCATGTCTACTCTCCATCTCCAGCCAGAGAACATCATTGCCGTCACCATTGTCATCGCTAGGTTGTAATCATCGCTGCCATGTTTCTACATCTCGAGATTTCGGTCACCTAGGGATTCGATCATCGAGCATCGATCTTCTTCGAGTCAACTGCTCAGTGGCTCGATCTCGCGAGCGTGATCTCCAGACAAGTCAGTGAGGGCTCTGCGACGGCTCTGCAAGGATCGACTAATCGCCGGTGCGAAACCGATTGCTGTCGCAATTTCCAAAGGAGTCGGTGAGGGCTCTATTGCGGCTCTATAACAATCATCAACTCACCCGCTACCTGATGTCAGGATCTCCAAACGATCTCCCTAGCGGCCATGCTTTTGACGCAATCTCCGGCACAACGGCAGTGGTAGCGGCGACAATTTTGGGGCTAGGGTTGAAGGATTTTTGGGATTTTAGGGTTAAGGTTTGAATGAATTTGGGACTTAAATTTAGGATAATTTTGGGGTGCTTTTATAGTTGAAGAAACTTTCTAATTAAAACCTCATCTATTTATGTAATGGATATTGTTGGAATCTATATGTGCCATAAACATAGAAAATCAATTATAGGTATTTTCTGTAAATATGACATTTTAATATTAATAAAAAGAGATTATTCATGTTTAATAAGTTGTGCCATATTTACTTTATTTGTTGAGTGTATGATTATTTTTTAGCAAACATAAAATACTCCTAGGCTATTGGTAATATATTGGATTACCAAATGTATATGGGGCATACATAGAAGACGTGGTAATTTGATAACAGTCTAAATAAATGGACCACAATCGTTGGAATAAGATTTGGGGATCTTATTCATGATAAGATTGTAAACGTTGTCTACTTCCTTGGAGGGATGCTTTGTCTTGACCATCGGATAGGTTCTGAGTAGAAATTTTAATGTATACCAGTATTGGGGTATGACATTGGACTGGACCTAAGGTGTTAATTGATTCAGTTTAACAATTTCATTTATAAGAATCAATGATGCTTTGATTATCATCCTATATTAATCTTAATCCTGAAATGAATACTTGAGTTCCCATCCATGACTTATGCATTTTGATCCACTATAGGTGAGACACTGATAATTGATGGTCAATATACTTGTATTTTGGGTGTATGACTTATGGATGGAGAAATCAAGATTCATAGATACGGAATCCATAGCTATCTTAATAATAGTACATGTTATATACTTAAAGGCATTATTCGGGAATTGAAAGATAATATAACAAGATCTTGGCCATCAGTTTACTTTGTGTTCTCTGATGGTTTACCAATTGTATGGCTTCACAATTGGTGGTCCTTTCAATAGAAAATAATTGAACTTTAAGTTAAAATGATTGAAAAGGTAAAACGGAAAAAGTCCTTAATTCAATCATGGATAACATATGGGAATTAAGCAAGCGATAAATAAATAATGGAAGAAGCACTGCGTTAGAGAGCTTTCATAATACAGTATGTAAACGGGAGTTCAGCTTCAGACTTTTAGTGAAATAGTCCTGAAGTTGATAATTAATGAATAATTAATCCGGGAATAATTTTTCACAATTATAGGAGCCTCTTTACATATTTCCATCGGATCCCTCTATTAGCTCATATAGTTCCACGAAGCGTCTCGGGATTTATTCCTAATGAGATCGGTAAATAAAATGGAAATTTAAAATTGTCTATTGAATCATGGTACTCTCTTACATGCAGTCCTGGAAAATGATTGGACATTTGATATTAATGTAGACAAATAATGTGATTTGTCAACATATGATTGGTTGTAAATAAAATAATTATTTGTTAATTATTTTGGTTAATTGAATTTTGGAAATAAGATTATGTTTGAATTCTTTAATTTTTGAAATAAAATTTTCTCTCCTAATTAATAGTGCACGGTTTTTTAATGGATGGAGGGAAGAAGATTTTGTTTCAAAATTGTTTAAATATATTACAAACATTAAATTATTAATTAATTTAAATAATAGAGCTTATTTGATAAATTTTCTTTTCTTAAAGAATAGTGCACGTTGTTTTTTTTTTTTTTTTTGTGGAAAGGAAATCTAAAATATTTCATTTATTTAAATTAATTAAATATGAATAATATTTGTGGAAAATATTTATTTAAATTCAAATAAGAAAATCTTATTTAAATTTAAATAGTTTAAAAGGAGTTTGAATCTAGATAGGAGTAGAACTTTTTGACTAGTCTAGATTATTGATTTAAATTTGAACCACCAATCAATCTCCATATTAGGTGGAGCACGAATTTTTGGAGCCTTCTCCTAGCAAAAAACCGTCCATAAGGTTTAAAGAACCTAGCCTGAAATTTGAATGATCCTATGGTTCAAAAGATTATCCAAAAAAATAATTATTAATTATTTTTCAAGTAGGAGATATTTTTGAAAAATGATTGGAGTATCATATCAATGCTAGGGGTTCTTGAAAAAAACCAACTATCATCATACACTCTCATAGGTGGATGGTTTTTGGGAAAGAGAAAAACTCCAAAAACTAGTTTTTTGTGTTTGAGAAAATTCGTCCTTCTTGGGTGTTAGAAAAAGAAAGAAATTTTCATTCAATCAAAACTGTGAGAAAGGTTAAGCCGAGTGATATTTTTCATAGAAGGTTAACCAGTTCCTGTTTTGTAGTTTTGAAGAACAAACCCGGATTGAATTCTCAACGAGATATATCGGGATTGAGAAAGTGGGATCTAGACTTCGAAAAAATTACCGGTTGCTTGGATTCATAGCACGTGTGCCCACACACACTCTGAGACGTGGGGACTTAAGAATAGTAGAGAAGACACGTTGGTCGACGCTCTAGCAATTCTGGAATCCGAGAAACAAGGTACGTTTGATCATATATTTAATTTATTGTTATATACATCATGAGCTTCTTTTCTGAATCGGCATAAAAATTTTAAAAATTTCACTGCGCCGCAACTCTGATATCGAACCGTTTTTCCAACAATTGGTATCAGAGTCAACTCATGATCATGTATATAACATTAATTATTTAATTAAATAAATTTCTCTCTATGCATTAATGAAATATTTTAGAGAGTTGGCACTCTAGGTTTTATTTTGTGTTTGCTAAATATATTGTGAATGGATGTATGGATGAATGAATGCTTTATATATATTTTTTAATATATGATGCTTGTTCAATTTTGCCGGTTATGATTCCATAGAGGTTAGAATTTGTATTTAGGTTTTTCAAGTGTAATAGATGCGGTCTATTATCACTGCTAGGTCGTTCTTTCAATTCATATAATTTTTGTAAGCCGGAAACGGCGTGGGAATTTTTTTGAAAATTCGGGCTACAATGGATTCAAGGAGATTAAAGATGAATGAAAGTATGGAAATTTTCAAATGATGTGATTTTTTTTTTTTTTTTTGAAATTTGAAAATTTTAATTAATTCAAATTTCATATAATAGGTGATTTTAATGGAACAAAAATCACATTAAATCCTTTTGAAAATTTTAATTTTTCAATGATATGTGATCTTGATAATTTGGAAAATCAAAATTCAAAATTTAAAGTTTAATTTAATGGATGTTTTTATTTATTAAGAATTTTAAAATTTTGTGATTTTAATTAAATTTGGAAAATCACATTTTTTTTTAAAATTTAAAATTTGAATTTTAAATCAAAAACGTGTTTTATTTAAAATTTTGATATTTTGTAATTTTGATTAAAATTAAAAATCACATATAATCTTTTTAGAAATTTAAATTTAATTCAAATTTAATAGGACGTGACATTAGAGAATGACGACATATTGAAGAAGGATATAAGGCATGGATCTATAACAGAAGGCCGATATATGTTTCGGTTAATTTTTGGTAAATTTTGTAATTTTCTTTTCTCTATGATGGAATAATGATCCACAGCTATTTACATATTTTGAAAACCATGAATGATGCGATGCTAGATAAATATGTTATACTAATTCGTGATGTATTGATAACATGCCATATAGACTAGGAAGTGTCACTCAATAAATATTGTGTAAACATGAAAAATAAAAAGCCTAATTCAAAAGATTGAGTGGGAGAAGGTTTTAAACATTAAAACCTACGGCCTCCATCGTTGGTCCAATAGTTATGTATGGTAGTGCCTATTACTCGGTTTCGACCCGGGAATTTCCTTCGGATAGGTATCTTACCTAGAGCGCACGCTGATTTGGATTTCCGAAAGGATAACAATTTTGAGCATATTTTATGTTTAGATCACCGCTCAATGGCGGATGTAAAATATGGATTCAAAATTGGTTACGATCGTTACACACTCATGCTACTTTATTTATTAACCCTCCCTCGAGGCTCTGATATTTAAAGTAGTGACCAAATAAGCAATAATTAATATATATTTAATAGGGTTATGCTCCATAGATGAATATGTATTAATCAGAGGGGATCCGTGTTCTTGGCTAGTTCTTCCATGACTACCCCTTGGTAGCTTGGAAAGCAGAAGCTAGGAATTATCGTTGTAAGACGTGTGTTTTTAAGGGCTTTACACATAAACATTTAGATTGCATATAGATCTTTTTGTTTCATTACAAAACCAAATTTTTTTAAAAATAAAATGATGTTTGCTCATACTTATTACATATTTTTTTATTATAGAATAAGATGTCGAGTCCATTATCTATGATACTTACGTAAAACAAATTAAATGGCGAGAATTTTAATGACTGGAAAAGGAACTTGCTTATCGTCTTAAACTTTGAAAAATACAGTTTTGTCCTTACCCAACCTCGACCGCCCACGCCTGCGATCGATGCCCCTGATAGGGAATTTGTAACGCTTGAGCACTGAGACAATTCCAACCTAAGTGTTATGTGCTATATTCGGACAAACATGTCTAACATGCTCTAAAAACAGCATGAAGAGCATGAAACTGCTAGGCAGATCATGGACAACCTTGAGGAGATGTTTGGTGAACAAACTATCCAAGCTAAGACCGATGCTATCAAAGGTCTCATGAACTGCAAGCAAAATGTTGGAATTTCCATCAAGGAGCACATGATAAAAATCATGGCTTATTTGTCTGAGGCTCATGCAAATGGGGCTGAGATCGATGCTGCAACTCAATTGGTCATGATTTTCCAAACCTTGTCCAAGGATTTCGATTTGTTTCAGACATCCTACAACCTTAACCGGAAGGAGATGTCTCTAACGGAATTGATGAAAGAGTTGCAAGCCTTTGAGAACATATTCAAGGGTTCTGGATCTAAGGCTGAGGCAAATGTGGCTGAACCTGGTTCACCTGCACCTAATCCCAAAAGGAAGAAGGAAAAGGGGAAGAACAAAGGGAACAAGCCAGCGGCGAAGACACCTGCTCCTAAGAAGTCTACCAAGACTAAGAAGCGAAAGGTGGATCCTAAGAAGGCTAAGTGCTTTTTTTGTGGGAAGAAATGACAGTTCAAGAAGGATTGCAGAGACTACCTGACTATGCAGAAGCAAATAGGTAATTTCGATATCCTGTATCTTGAGGCTTGTTTAGTGGAAGAATCTAAGGATACTTGGGTTATAGATTCTAGAGCCACTAACCATGTTTGTATTTATCTGCAGGGGTTCAAGGTAACGAGAATTATGCGTGAGGAGAACTTCACGTTAAGAACCGGTGATGGGACGTTGGTGCAAGCTGAAGTGGTAGGAGATGTGCATCTTTATTTTATGAATTTAGATTTATTAATTTGAGATATTGTTTTTATGTTCCTAGTTTTAAGAGGAACCTAATTTCGATAGCTTGTTTGATTAAAGACTCCTATTTGGTTTATTTTAATAATAAAGTTGTTATTAGGAAAAACAATTCTCTTATCTATAATGGATGGATGCATGTAAATCTTTATTTTATCAAACCTAAGATGCACTCACTGCTTGATACAGAATTGGAAAGGAACTCTAAAAGACATAAGTCTTCTCACTCTAACAAATCATATCTTTGACATTTACGACTAAGTCACACAGGCCTTAACAAAAGATGGTAAATGAGGAATGCCTTGACTTGTACGAGGTTGAACCATGGCCAGAATGCGAATCCTGTTTGGAGGGCAAGATGACCAAACAGCAGTTTGCTGCAAAGAATAGTCGTGTCGAGGAACTTTTAGAACTTGTGCATACGGATATTTGTGGTCCCATGAACATAGAAACACGTGGTGGGTATGAGTATTATGTCACCTTTATTAACAATTATTCGAAGTATGGATATGTCTATTTGGTGACCCACAAAAGCGAAATATTTGACAAGTTCAAAGAATTTCGGGCTGAAGCGGAGAAACAATTAGGCAAGTCCATTAAGTCACTTCGATCGGATCGAGGTAGGAAATACCTATCGGATGAGTTCTTAGGACATTTAATAGAGAATGGGATAAAATCCCAGTTGACTGCACCTGCTACTTCTTAACAGAATGGTGTAGCTGAGAGAAGAAATAGGACCTTATTGGATATTGTCTAATCTATGTTGAGTTACTCCACATTACCTTTGTCGTTTTGGGGGCACGCCATACAAACTGCATGCTATCTTCTGAATAACGTTCCCTCTAAATCGGTTCCTAAAACTCCTTTCAAGTTATGGACGAGTAAGAAACCTAATTTGAATCATATTCGAATTTGGAATTGTCCGGCACACGTCCTGGATAAGGAAGCGAAGAAGTTGGAGTCACGATCAGAAGTGTGCTTGTTTGTTGGCTATCCAAAAGGGACAAAGGTGGCCTGTTTTATAATCTAAAGCAAAATAAATTCTTCGTCTCCACACATGCAACATTCCTCGAGGAAAGTTACATGGAAGACTTTAAACCTCGTAGCAAAGTGGTGCTTGAGGAGATGACTTCGGGTTTGGATGTTCCTAAAGTCACTGAAAACTCTGTTGAAAAACCGCTAAAGAATCAACAACCACGGGAGCTTCGTTGTAGTGGGAGGATTGTCAGGAAACCTGAAAGGTATATGTTCAATGGTGAAGTCTTTGAGGCAAATTCCATAGAACAAGTTGACGATCCGGCTACGTACAAGGAAGTTATGGAGGATGTTGATTCTAATCTTTGGCAAAAGGCTATGAACACCGAGATGGAATCTATGGATTCCAACGGGGTCTGGAAACTTGTAGACTTACCCCAAGGCATAAAACCGATTGTGTGTAAGTGGATATACAAGAGGAAGAAAGGTGTGGATGGGAAAGTAGAAACTTTCAAGACAAGACTTATAACAAAGGTCTATACGTAGAAAGAATGAATCGACTATGAAGAAACCTTCTCGCCTGTAGCAATGCTTAAGTCAATCCGCATTCTTTTATCCATTGCGGCTGCTCTCGATTATGAGATATGGCAAATGGATGTCAAGACAGCTTTCTTGAATGGCTCTCTTGAGGAAGATATCTATATGATATAACCAGACGAGTTCAAGGAAAAGGGCCAAGAAGACAATGTATGCAAGTTGCTCAAATCCATTTATGGATTAAAACAAGCATCTCGTTCTTGGAATATTATGTTTGATCAAGCGATCAAAACCTATGGATTCGAACAAAATGTTAATCAACCATGTGTTTATAAACGTATCAAGAACGGGAAGGTGATTTTTGTTGTACTTTATCTGGATGATATATTGCTTATTGGAAACGATGTGGCAACATTATCATCAATCAAAGTTTGGTTAGCCAAACAGTTTGACATGAAGGACTTAGGAGAAGTTAGTTATGTTCTTGGAATTTAAAATTTTAGAGATAAAAAGAACAAAACTATAGCACTCTCCCAAGCTTTATACATTGATAAAGTACTTGAGAGGTTTTCTATAAAAGATTCCAAGAAAGGTGCCTAACCTTTCAGATGACTGTCCCAAGATCGGAGGAAATGGAGCGTATGAAAGATGTACCTTATGCATCTGCGGTAGGTAGTCTTATGTATGCTATGTTATGCACCAGACCTGATATTTGTTTTGCGGTTGGTATGATAAGTCGATATCAGTCGAATCCGGGATCGAACCATTAGGCTGCGTTCAAGCATATACTCAAGTATCTATGGAGAACGAGAAATTATATGCTAGTTTATTCCAGTCAGGAGCTTATTCCTATAAGGTACATAGATTCTGACTTTCAATCAGATCAGGATTCGAGGAAATCGACTTCAGGATCTTTCTTTACCCTTGGAGGTGGTGTCGTTGTGTGGAGTAGTGTTAAGCAATCTTGCATTGCTGACTTGACCAAGGAAGCCGAGTATGTGGCTGCCAATGAGGCAACTAAGGAAGCGGTATGGCTCCGCAGGTTCCTTGGTGACCTTGAGGTCTTTCCTAATATGGATAAAGCTATAGTGCTCTACTATGACAACAATGTAGCAGTAGCTAATACCAAGTATCATAGGTATCATAAGAGGAGTAAGCACATTGACATAAAATATCACATTATCAGAGGCTTTGTTGAAAGTGGATATGTGACGGTTTGCAAAATCGCATCAGAGAACAACCTTACCGACTCGTTCACGAAAACTTTGGCGGTCGGAAGATTCATGGAACACGTCGAAGGCATGGGGATGCGCAATATGTCACATTTACTCGCTTAGGGCAAGTGGGAGATTGTTGGGATCTATATAGAAAATCAATTATAGGGATTTTTTGTAAATATGACATTTTGATGTTAATAAAAAGAGGTTATTCATGTTTAATAAGTTGTGTCCTATTTACTTTCATTTGTTGATTGTATAATTATTTTGAGCAAACATAAAATACTCCTAGGCTGTTGGTAATATATCGGATTACCATATGTATACGGGGTATACATAGAAGACGTGGTAATTTGATAACAGTCTAAATAAATGGTCCACAATCGATGGAATAAGATTAGGGAATCTTATTCATGATAAGATTGTAAAGGTTGTCTACTTTCTTAGATGGATGGTTTGTCTTGACCATCGGATAGGTTCCGAGTAAAAACTTTAATGTATACTAGTATTGAGGTATGACATTAGACTGGGCCTAAGGTGTTAATTGATTCGGTTTAATAATTTCGTTTATAAGAATTAATGACGCTTTGATTATCATCCTGTATTAATCTTAATCCTGAAATGAATACTAGAGTTCCCATCAATGACTTATGCACTTTGATCCACTATAGGTAAGACACTGATAATTGATGGTCAATATACTTGTGTTTTGGGTGTATGACTTATGGATGAAGAAATCAAGATTCATAGATATGGAATCCATAGCTATCTTAATGGTAGTACATGTTATCTACTTAAAGGCAATAATCAGGAATTTAAAGATAATATAACAAGATATTGGCCATCGGTTTACTTTGTGTTCTCTAATGGTTTACCGTTTGTATGGCTTCACAATTGGTGATTCTTTCAATAGAGAATAATGGAACTTTAAGTTAAAATGATTGAAAAGGTAAAACGGAAAAAGTCCTTAATTCAATCATGGATAACATATGGGGATTAAGCAAGCGATGAATAAATCATGAAAGAAGCACTGCGTTAGAGAGCTTTCATAATACAGTATGTAAATGAGAGTTCAGCTTCAGACTTTTAGTGGAATAGTCGTGAAGTTGATAATTAATGAATAATTAATCCGGGATTAATTTTTCACAATTATAGGAGTCTCTTTATATATTTCCATCGGATCCCTCTAGTAGCTCAAATAGTTTCATAAAGCGTCTCGGGATTTAATCCTAATGAGATCGGTAAATAAAATGGGAATTTAAAATTGTCTATTGAGACATAGTACACTCTTACATGTAGTCCCGAAAAAGGATTGGACATGTGAAATTAATATAGACAAATAATATGATTTGTCAACATATGATTGGTTGTAAATAAAATAATTATTTGTTAATTATTTTGGTTATTTGAATTTTGGAAATAAGATTGTGTTTGAATTATTTAATTTTTGAAAACAAAATTTTTCTCTCCTAATTAATAGTGCATGGTTTTTTAATGGATGGAAGGAAGAAGATTTTGTTTCAAAATTGTTTAAATATATTACAAACATTAAATTATTAATTGATTTAAATAATGTAGCTTATTTGATAGATTTTCTTTTCTTAAAGAATGGTGCAAAAAAAAAAAAAATTGGTGGAAAGGAAATCTAAAATATTTCATTTATTTAAATTAATTAAATATGGATAATGTTTGTGAAAAATATTTATTTAAATTCAAATGGTTTAAAAGGAGTTTGAATCTATATACGATTAGAATTTTTTGACCAGTCTAGATTCTTGATTTAAATTTGAACCACCAATCAATCTCCATATTAGGTGGAGCACGAATTTTTTGAGCCTTCTCCTAGAAAAAATCCGTCCATAAGGTTTAAAGAACCTAGCTTGAAATTTGAATGATCCTTTGGTTTAAAAGATTATCTAGAAAAATTATATTTAATTATTTCTCAAGTAGGAGATATTTTTGAAAAATGATTGGAGAATTATATAAAGGCTAGGGGTTCTTGAAAAAACCCAACTATCATCATACACTCAAATAGGTGGACGGTTTTTGAGAGAGAGAGAAACACCAAAAACTAGTTTTTTGTGCTTGAGAAAATTCGTCCTTCTTGGGTGTCAGAAAAAGAGAGAAATTTTCAATGAATCAAAACTGTGAGGAAGGTTAAGCCGAGTGATATTTTTCATAGAAGGTTAACCAGTTCCTGTTTTGTATTTTTTAAGAACGAACCCAGATCGAATTCTCGACGAGGTACATCGGGATTGAGAAAGTGGGATCTAGACTTTGGAAGAATTACCGGTCGCTTGGATTCATAGCACGTGTGACCACACACACTCTGAGATGCGGGGATTCGAGAATAGTAGAAAAGACACGTTGGTCGACGCTCTAGTAATTGCAGAATCCGAGAAATAAGGTACATTTAATCATGCATTTAATTGATTGTTATATAAATCATGAGCTTTTTTTCTGAATCGGCATAAAAATTTTAAAACTTCCACTGCGCCGTAAATCTGATATTGGAACCGTTTTTCCAACAGATATTACTATATTTACATGTAATTATTAATATTTACTTATTTAAATTTACTAAAAATAATATATATATATATATATATAAAATTCAATAACAGTGTTTATGTGTAATTACATGAATTTACGTGTAATTACATTGATTTACATATTTACATGTAATTATTAATATTTACTTATTTAGATTTACTGAAAATAAAAAATATATAAAATTCAATAGCAGTTTTCACATGTAATTATGTAGATTTAATGAAATATTATATTTAATTGAAATACTAATTTAAAAAATAATTCACTTGTTTAATGAAAATTAATATATATACATGTAAATAAGAATATTTACTTCATAAATATTTAGCTTTGTTGTTTATATGAAAAGTTAAAAAAAAAAAAAAAGACAAGATAACTAATTATATTTTTGTAAATATTTATATTTATTATACAAATTAAAATTTAAAACGATGTAAATACCATTATTTCTTAATAAATAATTGGATTTACAATACAAACTAAAATTGAAAACAAGACATATTAAACTGAAAATAATATATATTTTTTTAGTAAATATTTAGATTTATCATACAAATTAAAATTAAAAGTAACGTTAATACCATTATTTTTTAGTAAATAATTGGATTTATTTAAGAAGTGAGGTAATTTGAGGGAATAATATGCTTTTGTATTCAATCACTAAACTGATATACAAGACATTAACTTATAGAAGAATACTAACATTACAAAAGAGGAAACTAGTAATCGTGACAACTAATCTACATACTATATTACTAAAATATAAGTTGCCTAATTATATATTTACACGAAAAAATAAAACAGCTTACTAATCCCAATGAGATCAATCATATCTCAGTAACTTTCCTATTTTTCAACAATTTACCATACCAACTAAATTTTTGTTGGATTTACTAGTAAATCTAGTATTAGAAAATATGAGATGTACGAATAAATATCAGAAAAATCTAGAGACATGTGTTTAAAAGATTTTCACATGCAAATACTATTTACAAGTAAATAAATTTATTTACTTCTTTACATAATAAATAAATATATTTACTACAAATATTACCGATAAATATTGTATTTACTACATAAATACTAAGTAAATAAGTGAATTTTTTGGTTTTTTAATTTCAAATTACACAATTCAGCTTAAATTTTTAATAAGCCCCACAAATTATTAAAAATTAAACCCTAACTTGCTCACCCCAAATCAGCGCCGTCGTTGGGCGGCGAAGTCGGCGTCGGCGAAGTCGACGACAAACAGCCAGAGATCTCGCGGGGGAGGCTGAATAGGCGGCAACGAATACCTGGCCGACGAAAATGGCCGAAGATCTCGCGGGGGAGGTTGACCAGGCGGCGACGAATACCTGTTGGAGGAAAATCGTGTTCTCCCAGATCTGGTTCGTGATTTTTTTAGGTGATTTGGTTTCCATCGGAGCGATCCTCAGCGCGATTCTGGCCGCAATTTTCGCGCGATCCTCCGTTGTTTTCGGCGATCTCTGGCTACAGCTTCAACGCCGGCGTCTGTTGGTTGGCGATCTCAGTGTCGTGATTTCAACCGGCGCGACCTCGTCTGCGACGGTGCCGGAGTTGTGTCAGCGACGAGAGAGAAGGGACGGTTGGGGCATTTTGGAAACTTTCATTAAATTTAAACCTTAATATGCTATAAATTTCTACCTTTCTTAAACCTGTTATTTTATTAAATCCTAAACTTTCATTATGCTTCATATTCTACGAAAGATTTTTTTTTTTTAATTTTAAACACATTTATCTACTATTAATTAAAATTAAAATTTGGTAGAAAGAAGTAGATAGTATTTTAACATGAACAATTGAAGTGAATGAAAGGTTTAAAAAATATTTGGAGTATGTCACTAAATAACAAGTTTATTAAGTAAATTATTTAATTACATCATCTATATACATATAGTATTTACCGAGCAGTTTACAATAGTAAATTTTCTATTAATTACCTCGTAAATTTCCTATTTTCTTCAAATTTTTAATTTTGCAAAAATGATATTTATTATAATTTGCTCATTTTAAGATAGAATCCGTGACCACATGATCATTATTCAATCTTCAATGAAAATTCTCCCAAAGGCATTTGTTTCTCAATTGGAAAAACATAAGAAATATCGATATTGAACAATCCAAATTTTGAAAAAGAGTATTAAGGGTAAAATTAACAAATCCATTAATTTTCCTCTAAATGTATTTTATATGAAATTTGGTAAAATAGAGGGTTCCACGAGCATTTACTAACCTAACCCACGTGCCTTTTTTAATATTAGTTAGTTGACTTATAAAGACTAAATTTTGCGACACCAAAATAGTTAGGGAGTCAAATTTGGGATGTTTTATAAGTTGGGGCAAAAATTCTAACCTATTGGAGTTATCTGGCACTACCACCTAATGTTTTTTTTTTTTCCCCCTTCAAAGTTTTGGTTCGATATATATTATGTGATAATTTTAGCTGTTTTTGGATAACTTTTGGAGACCAGTTTTGAATATTTTAAATACTATGCACTTCATAAACCACATGAGTAAGTAGAGTATTAAATATTAATTAACAAGTAATAAGGTTGTTGATTATTATAATTATTAAGAAAGGATTTCTTAAAGATATCTGAATATTCCATTATAACTCGGAAGAATGGAATTTATAATACTGTTAACCGTATATTGGATACCATTGGATCTCAACAGTCAACTGAAAATAAATAAATATATATATGTATTATTTTGGCGGGTGATTTGTTGGCACGGCTCACGTGAGCATGATATTTTCCTTCACTTTCGTGGGGGGAAAAAAAAAAGTTTTTTTTTTTTAGGCTCTAGTGGACCCATGTGCAATAATTTTATCAACTTTGCATTATTGTTGCCAAATTTAATTTAATCACGACACGTCTAGGAATATAAAAAAAGAAATGAGGGAGACCGATCAATGGGTAGTTTGGCTTGGCTGTGTTGTTGAAATTATTTAGTGAAGCTGTCAGTCACCACAAGCAACTCCAAGTAGCTTTTTTTTTTTTTTTTTTTTTTCAAGTTGTGAATACGAAAGTAAAATTATAAGCAAGATTGTGATAGAAACTCTTCGAGAGTCATTATCGGTAGAGTTTTTTTTTTTTTTAAGTTGTTAAGATTTTATCGGATGATATAAGAATTGGAGGTGTATAGGAGTTATTGTATGTACTATTACATAGTATTATAAAATAAGTGAAAAAAAAAGAAAAAGAAAAAAACTAGAGAAGGTCTTGGACCGTCGTCTTCGCCCCCCACCTCCGGTGACCTCCTAGCACCCATTGGCCCTGGACCTGCGACCTCCCCCCACCGAAAATCTCCAGCTCCCAGGCAGTCACACCCCCCCCCCCCTCCCCCCCAAACCGATGCCCTACCCATGGCGGCGCCCCCGAGACCTTCCATCACTGGCCCGCTGACCTAAGAAATTGCCCACACCATGGCAATCTCAATCGCTCTCCCACTCACGCGACCTGCGATCCCCCCCCCCCCCGCTATTCGATGATGTTGAAATGCCCCCCCACTTGGCAACGGCAAACTCGCCCACCCCCGGCGCCCTTTCGTCCTGCGTGGTTTGATTAGATCTCACCACTAAGATCACCATCACCTTCTTGCCATTTTTTTCGGTCGGGTTCGAAGGTCAGACAACTATGGGAGTGGGTGGCAGTAGAGAAGAGAGAGAAAGAGAGGAAAGAGAGGAGTCTTTTTTCTTTCTTTTTTTAAGGAAAAAAGAGAAGAGATTTGGTATAACCAGGCGTGGCAACCCGAACACGATTTGGTTCGTGTCATATTAGAGCCGTGTTGATTTTTTTCTTTCCCAACCCGAACACGACCCGTGACACGAAAACGACTTCAAATCGCAACACGAACACGACACGAACCCGTAACGGGTTAACATGACATGAATCGAACTTGATGCGCGACATGAAATTGACCCGCGACACGAACTGAACACCCATGACACAAACTGAACCAGTGACACAAATGTTGTAGCCGAATTGAACCCGTAACTTGAATTGGACCCAAATTGAACCCGCGACACGAATGTTGCAGCCTCTTTCTTTGGAATTGTTGTTTTCCTACTCTGTTCTTGGATTTGCCTTGAAAGAGGAAAAGTTCAAAATGAAAAGAAGGGGAGTTTGGGGTCCTATATATACATATATACATATTAACAGTGAGAACAACGGAGAAACTCCAACCCTCAAAATCATGACTGCAGTCCTCTCAGTGAAATCAATGCATATTCCTTCCTTAACAAAGATCTTAAAATTAAAAAAGTAACCAACCAAGAAACTAGCCACTTCTTGCGGTGGAAGTTCCGGTAGTAATGAAAATTACATAGTTCCTGAATAAAAAACCATGAGTAAAGCCAAAGGTGCGTACGTCCAATCTAAGTACAAAAAAGACAAGGAAATCAAGAAGGTTGAATCGCATGTCTGTAGCTTCTTCCATGAAAAAATGAGATCATACAGGAGGGAGAAGGGCATGAATAAGAAACCCTACTTATGGATCACATGCAGAGCACAAATCAGATCATGTGCTAGAGGGATACTAATTTCTAAGAAAAAACCATTTAAGCAAGGTAACAGCATAAGAAGCCATACAAAGATCACACTGAGAAAAGCTCATCTTGTTCAGGAAAAGAAAAAAAAAAAAAAAAAAAGTTGCAATAATCCATACCTTTGAAGTTATAGTCAACCGGACTGTTATAGAAATTACATCATCTTTTGTTGTAGTTGTAGCTACAGCTTCTGCATGAGAATCTCAAACTTAAATACTTAAAACAGAAGTTGGATCAAATTTGTAAATCACAGAACCATGGTATTGGATTGAACCTCGAATTCTTTTAACAAAAAAAAAAAAAATAATAAATAAATAAAAACTGCTTAAGTTATATGGATCAAAAGTAACAAAATGCTCATGCATGAGAAGCGCAAACCTTCACCTTGTGGCAGTCTACTTCGAAGATACTTCAATAAAGCTTGTGTGGGTCCAGAAACCAATGAGCTGGGAAGAAAATATCAGCTGAACAAAGGATCCATCAACAGAAGCATTAAACACATAAAGGGATGAGAAAATGTCTCACACCAGGTAATGAAAAAATCTTAACAATAGGAATAATCGTCGAACAGAGGCAGATTCATACAAGTAATGGGGAGATGGTAGAGGCAGATGGTTAGTGGCTTGGCAGAGGCAGAGGCATAGGCAGAAATGAAGTTCTGATTAGCAGAGGTAGCGTCAGCAGGCAGGTCACTGGCTTGGAGGAGGTGAGGGCGTGACCGCGTGAGGCACAAGATGGTAGACGGCCAGAGCCGAGGGGAGAGGGCAAAGGCAGATTCCGAAGTTCCGGCTCACTGGTTTCACTGGCTTGGAGGAGGTGAGGGCGCGCGTGAGGCACGATGGTAGACAGCCAGAGGGGAGAGGGCACAGGGCAGAGGCAGGCAGATCTAATCTATGGAGTAAGGACTAAAGGTAAAGGCCAAAGGGGCTGCTTCTTTAGGGTTTTTTTTTTTTTTTTTTTTCTTAACATTTTAAACTCATGTCCGGGTTGGACCCGGGTCATGTCTAGGTTGGACCCGAAATTGACACGGAAAAAAATTGGTCGTGTTCGGGTTTTACAGGTCCAACCTGAATACGATCCGTTTTTTCCTGTGTCAATTTTCGGGTGACCCGATCCCTATTTTCCCAACCCGAAACCACAAAATTCATATCGTTTTCGAATCGTGTCGTCGTGTTGCGACCCGTATTACCACTCATAGGTATAACCATTCTCATATTTGCATAAAATTATAGCCTTATATTTTAAAAGCAATTCAATAATAGTCCTTAGATAGATTACTATTGATAGTGTCCCTTAAATAGACTTTACCACAAATTCTCCCTAAAATTTTGTGCATTGGGCAAAACATGGATATATATATATATATATATATATATTTGGTAGGAAAGGCAAACATGGATAAAATTACAACATTGATAATCCTATTATTACATATATAAAACATTATAACAATAAATCACGAAATTGTACTGTAAATGTGAAATTATATGAAGTATGATTTGATAATTTAAAAAAAAAATCCAATAAAGTTGGACTTTGATGTCATAACCTTCAATTTATCTGACACAACTGTTAAAAGCTTTGTAGAATAGCAAGCATTAATTGACAAAATTACATGGTGAAGACCATGAAAAGAGATTTTTAGGTTTGTGTGAGTTGGTGGGGTGTTCGTACATCTCGTTAAATGTTTGAGTTCAAATTACCACCACAGTATTGATTAGGATATATAGGTGCATTCAACTTCGTGAAAGATCCATATATCATGCACCCGCCACTCAAGATAATCTGAATATGTCAACTTTTATCTCTATAACATTCTAATTTTTAGAAAAAAAATAATAATAATAAATAATTGTCTTTCAAAACTGATAAATATTTGTTGTTTAAAGTCACGAGACTACAATTAACATTGTAAAGCATCCTTCAAAAATCCCTTTCATTCCGTCTCCCCCATGATTGAGCCCATCTCTCTCTATCTATCTCTCTCTATCTCCAAAATTTGTTAGGCTTCCCGGAGGAGTCCCAAATTTTATTGTAATTTTTAATTATTATTATATCAATGTAAGCATATCCTCCACATAACATATTACACATTAATAAGCTATTGTTACAATATATTAGTCTTGCCAATATACATAAGACCTAGCCAATATATATATATGGGGGTGTTTGGTATGGGATAATCTTTTATAAAGAAATAGGAATCTTAAGATTATCACGTTTGTTATGAGGTTATCTTATTTTAAAATACCTGAGAATCTGAAACCCATGGGTTTCAGATACCCTTATAAAGGGGTAATCTGAAACCCACCTCCCCCCTTGGGTTTCAGATTACCCCTTATCTAAATACCATGGTAATCTTAAAATTTAAATAATTTAGACACAATTATCCTTTTAACTTTTAAATTTTAACTTTAAAAACCAAACACTATAATCTAATATTCCTAGGAATTTGATTACTTTAAAAAGATTGTCAGGTATCTGATTACATTTGATTACCTTCAATCAAACACCCCCTATATACTATGTCCTGTAAAATATTTTTCTTTGTTCTTTATAATCTTTTAATAAGTAAAAATTAATTAAAAATAAAACAAATAATATCTTACAAACTAAAGTCATAAACGACGTTAAAAGAAAAAAAAAAAAAAAAAACTAAACAAAAATAAGAAATAAATGGGGAATTAAGAAATCTCTTTTTTTCATTATTACTTTTTAAACAAATTAAGAAATTAATTTAGTGGCGACATGATTTATTTTTTAAGAAAAAAAAAAGCTTTAGTGATGGTCCTATCATCGTCTCAATTTCAACCTATAGGGGGAATCAACTTCCCTGAGTATGACAATGAATAGATGGACTTTTAACCCAATCTCTTTCAGTTGTCAACCCAGCTTTACATAGAACATTATCAACTCAATGTTATCACAGTCAAAATTAAAACGAAAATCTTACGTGAGTTCTTCCAAATTCAAACCTGGATAGACGAAAAAATAGGCTAAAAAAATAGCACCATTTTTTGCCAATCCATCCACCATGCGAGTGGTGGTGGCCACTTGATTATTATTCAATAAAGAAGGTTGAATGGGAACAGTTTGTTAGTTGGCTTTTTTGGGTCCATACCAATATTTTTTCCCAAGAAAAATCTGAGCCCCAAAAGAGGTGTGAAAAACTAATCCAAACCTCCCAACAACATATCGAGAGAGAGAGAGAGAGAGAGAGAGAGAATGGGAACATCAAACACTGGTAAAGCAAGAGCACAGCCCCTATTAGATGACATTCATGATGTGGAACAACCACCACCAATTCATAATCAAAATCACGCCAACAACAAACTTGCTCTCATCCCTCTCATCTTCCTCATCTACTTCGAGGTCTCCGGCGGCCCCTACGGCGAAGAGCCTGCGGTGGGGGCAGCGGGGCCGCTCTTCGCCATCCTCGGCTTCCTCATCTTCCCCTTCATTTGGAGTATCCCGGAGGCACTCGTCACCGCCGAACTCGCCACCGCCTTCCCCGGAAACGGCGGCTTCGTGATATGGGCAAACCAGGCCTTTGGTCCCTTCTGGGGCTCACTCATGGGCTCTTGGAAGTTCCTAAGTGGTGTCATCAACTTGGCTTCCTATCCTGTTCTTTGCGTTGACTATCTCAAGCTGGTAATCCCAATCTTCTCTGCTGGTTTCCCTCGCTACTTTGCAATCTTGGTCTCCACTCTGCTTCTCTCTTTTCTCAATTATACTGGCTTGACCATAGTCGGTTATACGGCAGTCACATTGGGAATTGTGTCACTTTTGCCGTTTGTTTTTATGACCCTTTTTGCAATTCCCAAGGTTGACCCTGTCAGATGGCTTAGTTTTGGTGAAGAGGGTGTCAAGAAAGATTGGACATTGTTCTTCAACACCCTCTTTTGGAACTTGAATTTTTGGGACAATGCTAGTACTTTGGCTGGTGAAGTAGAAGAGCCCCAAAAGACATACCCAAAAGCGCTTTTCTGTGCTGTGATTTTGTCATGTTTCGGTTACTTAGTGCCTCTCTTGGCTGCCACTGGGGCTATACCTCTAACTCAAGAGAATTGGGTTGATGGGTACTTGGCCAATGTTGCCGAGGTGATTGCTGGGAAATGGTTGAAGATCTGGATCGAAATCGGTGCAGTCTTATCCGTGATCGGATTATTCGAAGCCCAATTGACTAGCAGTGCATACCAAGTTCTGGGCATGGCGGAATTAGGATTTTTACCTCAAATATTCGGTGCGCGGTCCAAGTGGTTCAACACACCTTGGTTGGGAATTTTGATCTCAACTATAGTACCACTTGTTGTATCTTACATGGACTTTGCCAACATTATTTCGTCGGCGAATTTCTTGTACAGTTTAGGAATGTTGTTGGAGTTTGCGTCTTTCCTATGGCTGAGAAGGAAGTTAGCGGGAGTGAAGAGGCCATTTAGTGTTCCAATGGGGTTGGGAGGATTGGTTGTGATGTGTTTGATTCCATCTGGGTTTTTGGTTTATGTCATGACTGTGGCTACTAAAACTGTTCTTTTGATTAGTGGTCTGTTGACTCTGTTTGGAATTGGTTTGTACTTCTTCATGAATCTCTGCAGAGCAAAGATGTGGTTTGAGTTCAACAAGGGTGGAGAAATGTTGGATAATCAAGTTAGAGACTAAGTTCATTTGGTTGTTTAGTTTTACAGGATATGGATCATTATTATGTATCTTGTGTTTCACTTTTTATCTCAAGAAAAATTAATTCTCAATTATTATTTATTTTTCTTTTCTTTTGTGTTTAATGCTATGAGTACTGTAAAATTAATTCACAAGTATAATGCTAAATTATTGGTTTGTTCTCAAACCATCATGAAACCATTGTCCTTTTCTTCTTTTTAGATTCAGATGGATTCTGCCTTCGTTACGGGAGGAGGAGGAAAAAAAAAAAAAAAAAAAAGGAGAGAGAGAGGGGGAAAATTACTTTAGGGAATGAAAAAAAAAAAAAAAAATTTCCATATATATGTTGAACCTTTATAGTCCTTTTTTGATAGGAAGAAAAGAAAATAAGAGAGAAATAAAATTTATTAAAGATGAAAAATTAGAATGATAGAAAATAAATTAGCTTTATTTTAGATAGTTTGGTTTGGAGGGAAAAAATTGGATTTGTAAAATTAGTATACAATATCTTTAATTTATATTATATTACTTTAAAAATGTGGATAAAAATATAATTTTGAGCATATTTCGTTAGATATGTGTTCTCCACCAATTTTTGATATGATTAAAACTAGTGGATCTCACTATAATTGTTTTTTCTCTCATTTTACTTTATATTCTCTTTTCTTTCTTATCAATAATTAACTCCAATATTTTTTTTAAATTTATTTTCTTCCATCACATTTCATTCGTTTCTCTTTTCCACCCTACGGGACATAGCATTAAATTTGTAATATTCAATTAAAGGAAAGAGGAGACTGAGCATGCACAGCCAATAGCATTGAATAATGCAAACTTGTATAAAAAATTATTGCATAATTTTATATATGCTTTTTCCAGTTTCTTTTCTTTTCCTATAGTACAAATATAAAAAAATTAGAATTATTTTATTTATCTTATTATTATGAATATTTTGATATAAGAATTATCTTATTTTAATTTGAAATAAAAAATTATAAATTTTTAAATTTTTAAATTTTTATACATATTAAAAAATATGAATAATAAAAAATAATTTTAAATCAAAGAAAAATATAATATATATATATACTTAAAGATAAAGTTAAAGATGGCCTCCAAACGGCCCTAATAATGATGGGTTGAAGTACTCCATTTCATCATACACACGCTATCATTGTATTTGTATTGATTGTCCAACAAGTACTTCTGGATACACATGTGGTGTTCTCTCTCTCCTCAGTATGACTCATGACTATTTTATACGAGGAGTTTATTATCATTCTTCAATCTATTTTTTTCACATATATTTTTTAGCCAGCTATCAATTTAATTTTAAATTTTAATTACTTCTTGTTACACCTTTTTATTATTTCGAAAAAAAAAAAAAACCACCTACAATTAAATTGAATTTTTTTGCTCACCAAAAAAAAAAAAAAAGTTTTCCAAACAAACTTCTCTCTCTCTCTCTCTCTCCCCTTCTTCTTTGGAGAAATCCAACATTTTTTCTTTTATTTATCCAGATGTGTTCTTCACCATTCCATTTGCACAATAGCAAAATCAATACTACATCTTAAAAAAAAAAAAAAAAAAAAAAAACAACAATGCATCTTTTATGAGATTCACAATTTTTCACCGTCTTCAACATTTCATTTGCACAATAGCAAAATCAATACTAAATCTTAAAAAAAAAAAAAAAAAAAAAAAAAAAAAAAAAAAAAAACAACAACAACAATGCATCTTTTATGAGATTCAAAAATTTTCACCGTCTAGTTTGGATTGAAAGGCCAAACCGGTGGTTCTATATTTGGGATTCTTCAAAATTCCATTTCGCAGCAAGGATGTTATCAAGCATATAGGGTTTGGCTTTTTTAATCCTTCATTGTCAAGAATCCCAATTCAGACCTTCAAAAAAAAAAAAAAATCCCGTATTAGAACATTCTGTAACAGACAGCTATGACGTAAAACAAGACGGCCTTCAAATTTCAAGCATTAAAAGAGTACGAGAAACAACTAAACTTCAACGTTTTTTTTTTTTTTAAGAGTGAGGTGTGTCAATAGGACTTTTTAAATCACTTTTATCCTTAAAATAAATTTTCTTTAAGGTAATTATGTAAAAAAAAATTTACTAAAAAGAGGATGTGAAGAGTAAATAGAGAGGGGTGTCAATAAACGTCCCCTTTTCATAATGCCCACGTTTCTTACTAGTTAGGCTACTAATAAATTATTTCTAGAACAATATTAAAAAATACATTGATGTTATTACATTACTCGTTAATAAAATATGAATCCTTAGGGGGTGTTTGGTGAATGAGTTTGAGTTGAAATTTATAAGTTTAAATAGTGATTTTTTTGACTTTTTTAGAAAAGATAAAAAACTTTTGGGGAAAAAGATAAAAATTGAGTTGATGGTGATGAGTTTAAACTCATCACCCAAACACCCCCTAAATATGACTTGCATAAGGTCGGGTCCACTTTCAATTAATAATAGTGTTTAGCACATATGATTCCCCATGTATTTTGCTAATTTTTACTGTTCAGCCATTCAACCAAAAGGTTAAAAAAAAGGGGGTCATTTTGAGCCCTCAAATTCTTTTTCCTTCTTTTTTTGTTCTTTTTGTCCCCGCGCTCCGCCGCTTTTTGCTTTTACTCGTTCCATTTAAATTTAATTAAATTTTTTTTATAAGTCTCTCGTCACATCTTCCGCGACAATGCGACATCTCCCCTTGACAACAGATATACATCCAACAATTAAAATGAGAAAAAAATTATGTAGTAGAGTATATAAGAAAAAGAAAACCGTAATGATAGTACATAGTTTTTTAATAGGCAAATCAAATAAAAAAAATATTTGTGATCAAGAAAATGATAACGAATAAACAAAATTAGATTAGGATTTGACATTTAAAATATTATGTTCTATTTTTCATACACTGACATAGAATTCTCCCAATAAAAAAAGGGGGAAGATCGAAACTAAAATACTATTTGTGTGGATTGGAAATATTTAGAGAGAACACAAGATATACAAATTTGGGTGGCAGGACTCAAATGGAAGGTGAATTCTCAAGGTCTACGTGAGATATCATACTTAGACAGATTCTATCCATTTAATTTATTATTATTATTGTTATTATTATTATTATTATTATTTTTGGCTATCCATACGATGCTGAACCTATGAGGTTTGTTGGGGTTAGACTTCGTCTTCCCATTATAACGTTAGCTTTAACAGTTTATCTAATGAACTATGAACTTTCGATTCTAACGCCTTTGTATTTGGGCCGGACCCAACTCATTGTAAAAGTCAATAACGAACGTTCATTGCTTGCATAATTGGGCCGGACCCAATGACAACGCGATTCGTTCGAAGTTAAGCATCAAACATCGAACTAACAGATCAAAACTGATCTTTCATCCATTGACTTTACCGGCCGCGAACGATAGATCATAAGGACAAAGCCTTATTTTCTACCCGTCGTTCGTCGTTCATATCCAACAAAGCTTATAAGGTTATACTCTCCATAACAGTCGAACCCAATGTCGACGATGATGTGTCATGCCATTATGATAACTGACCAGTTCATAACTGGCAAAAGGAAGCACATTAATAACCGCTAAGCCCATGATCTGTGGAACATTACAAAAACTGCTGAGTTCATATCATGACAGGTGTCCCCAGAGGACAACAAGTGAAAACCGCTCAACATCAGTTATTGGTCCTTCCTCTATAAAGAGAGGAGGACCCTCTTCAGAAAGTGATCCTTTTTCTTCTCTGAATTCACATGCTGTTACTGTGCCAAAACGTACCCAGAAATCATTTTTGTACTTGAGAATATCCATACACAGTGAATACATTATACTCACAGAAGACGTAGCCCAATTGGCGAACCTCTCTACATATTAGTGTTGATGATTTTCTCTCTCTCTCTTTTGCTTTTGTTTCCGATTATTTTTATATTATTTTGCTTTATGAGTTTCAATAACGATTTTCAGGGGCCCATTCAACTGTTTGTTTTATCATTGTCATTAACTTTCTGTTAAATTTTGACTGTAGAAAAACAACATCTACAGTTTGGCGCCCACCGTGGGGCTCTTGGCCATCTTACATCGGAAACTCGTATAGCAACCATGGCAGCAGAACATGAACACCAGGATGAACTTCCCCAAGGAAGCCCAGTCGATCACCAGGAAGCTTCAACCTCTGAAACGATCTCTCAAATCACCAATCTGACACGATTGGTGGAGGAATTAACCAAGAAACACAACGACCAGCAGAGTCATATGGAGAACATCACTGCGGAGAACCAGATTCTCAAAAACCAGTTGATGGCAATCAACTCACAAGCCGCTTACTCATACTACTACAACCCGTATGTCGGGTATTCCTCAGGTGCGAGCACTGGGGGCTGGCAACAAGCCACCTCACACGACCAACAAGGCGCGAACGTTGGGACTTGGCGACCAACCACGTCTTACAATCCTCAAGGTACGAGCGCCGGGGGCTGGCAGCACGCTACGCCCTATCACCCACAACGTTCGAGGGCTACTTACAACCCTATTACTCCAATGCAGCCACTGTTTACATCTGAGGATACCCCAGTAGTAAACGAGAGACAAACGTAGCCAAGACAGATAGCACCAGGAACCAGTGCAAGACGACAGACAACACCAACCCGGCGTTCGACGCCAAACTTACCGTAAGCATCAGAAGATCTCCTTCAACCAGGGACGAACGTTGAAGAGATGATGCGAAGTATAATGTCCGAGGAGATGAGGACATTAGAAGCCCAGATGCAACAACGCTTCACTTCGCAGATTCATAAGGCCACAACCTCCACCCCGGGATTTGATGATCTAGCTCGCGGTGTTCGAGAGACGCCACTTACAAGCCGCATCACCAACACCATCACCCCGAAGTTTGGGAGTATTTCGTTTCCAAGGTTCGATGGAATGTTGGACCCACATGACCATTTGTTGCAGTACAAGTACGTCGTACAGTCGACGAACATTCCAACAGGAATGCTCGACGATATGATGTGCAAACTCTTCGCTCAAAGCTTGAAGGGAGCCGCGTTGAGATGGTTCTGCAATCTCCCTCCAGAGTCGATCGATTCGTTCGACGGGCTCTCGCTTGAGTTCATGCGGAGTTATTCGGTACACATCCAGTCCAGAAAGATGACCAAGGATTTGTGGGGCGTAATCCAAGGACCGCACGAGTCACTGCGCGCTTATATTAAGCGCTTTAGTAAAGCAATTTCAGAAATATCAGGGCTCGACGACGGAACGGCGAGAGAAGCTTTGAAGAAGGGTTTGAGGCACAGATCCTTGTTCAAAAATGAGATTTGTGCCCGATACCCTCCGACGATCCAGGATGCTTTACATCGAGCGAAGGGATTCATCGAACTAGAAGAGGAGAATGAGCGAGTAGAACGAGACCTTGCAAGGACTAGGGAAGAACTCTCGAAGGTCCGTGATGAATGAGAGAAGAATTTTAGACGCAAACGTCCACGCCAACAGCGTTGAACGGAGAATAGGGTTGAGCGATCATCCAGGCGCGATCGCAAACGTCCATTTTCTCCACCAAAATATGCCCTTGGAATTAGTCCCTTAGAGCTCATCGCCCATCTAAAGCGTCAGGACTTTGTCCCTTGGCCAAATAAGCTGCCAGAGAACCCGGCCAGAGATACGACAAAGTACTGCGAATTTCATAAAGATCATGGTCATCAAACCATTGATTGCAGAGCTTTACGAGCGGAAGTGACAGAATTGTTGAAGAAGGGTCACCTTCGGGAATTCCTTACAGAGAAGGGCAGAGAAACATACGGACTTGGTGGCGAAGCCAAGGAACGGAGAGTCATGTAGCAAATCGAAGACACGTCTTCGCCACCCCCAGTTCGAAAGACGATAGGAGTAATCTGTGGAGGCTCGATTTATAGCGGGGAGACAATAACTACTATCAAATCTCATCGAAGGAAAGCCATGCAGCCGATCGTCACTATTCTTCCCAATGATCCTATCGAGCACTCTACCACTTTTCATAGCAGTGAGGCTACAAACCTGAGCCGGCCTCACGACGATGCTCTTGTTCTAACGTTGAACGTATCGAACTATGAAGTAGGTCGAATTCTGGTTGATAATGGGAGTTCTGCGGACGTTCTTTTCCTTTCAACACTCAGAGAGATGGAGTTATCTGAGTCTGACATCGAACGATCGACTACCATTTTGTCGGGTTTCAATGGGGAGTCGACTGCTGCTATTGGAAAGATCAAACTTCCTGTCTTTGCGGCAGGAGAGAACAAGCTAACCACCTTTTTGGTTTTAGACTGCCCATCTGCCTACAACATAATTCTTGGTAGGCCATGGATTCATGCAATGAAGGCAGTCCCATCTACCTATCACCAACGTATCAGATTCCCTACGAAGAGAGGAGTTAGGAAAATAAAGGGAAGTCAAGAGGTAGCTCGAACCTGCTACCTCCACTCTTTAAAGATGAAAAAGAGTGATCAGTTATAGCAACTAGAGAAGAAGAAAGAATCAAACGATCAAGTCCAGCCAGATGTGGAGCAACTAGACGAAATCCAGATCGATCCAGAGCATCCAGACCGAGTAATCAATATGGGTTCCTTGCTCGATAGTACAATGCGAACTCAGCTTCTGAGTTTCCTTCTAGACAACCAAGACTGCTTTGCATGGTCGCATAGTGACATGCCAGGTATTGATCCAGAAGTTACTACACATCGACTAAACGTCGATCCAAGCCATAAACCCGTAAAGCAGAAACGAAGGAAGCTCGGGATCGAACGCAATAAGATCGTGAACGATGAGGTGCGAAAGTTGATCGAGGCTGGATTCATCAAAGAAGTTTAGTACCTAGACTGGTTAGCGAACGTTGTTATTGTAAAGAAAAAGAATGGGAAGTGGAGAGTCTGCATCGACTTCACCGATCTGAACAAGGCTTGCCCGAAAGATAGTTTCCCCCTTCCACACATCGATCGATTGGTTGATGCTACTGCCGGACATGAATTGCTCTCATTCATGGACACATTTTCAGGGTACAACCAGATCCTCATGCATCCCGATGATCAAGAAAAAACAGCTTTTATCACGGAAAGGGGAATCTATTGTTACAAAGTTATGCCTTTCGGGTTGAAGAATGCCGGAGTAACCTATCAGAGACTTGTCAACGCAATGTTCGCTGATTAACTCGGTCGAACGATGGAGGTATATATTGATGACATGCTGGTCAAGTCATTGAAGGCTGCGGATCACATTGGACACCTATCAGAATGCTTCTGGTACTTAGACAACACAACATGCGTTTGAATCCCTCCAAATGCTCATTTGGTGTTTCGTCTGGGAAGTTTTTAGGTTACATTGTCACGCAGCGAGGAATCGAAGCCAACCCTGACCACATACGAGCGATAGTGTACATGCCTTCACCGAAGAATAAGCGAGAGATTGCTGCTCTGAATCGATTTATCTCTCGATTGACCGACAAATGTCAGCCCTTCTTTAAGTTGCTCAAGGGAACAAAAAATTTGAGTGGAACGAACAATGTCAGCATGCCTTTAATGAGCTCAAAAAATACTTGTCATCCCCTCCAATTTTGTCCAAACCAGTAACCGGAGAAAGCCTTTTTCTTTACTTGGCTGTAACCGAAGGTGCGGTGAGTGCTGTTCTTGTACGAGAAGCGAACGGTGAACAGCCAGTATACTACATCAGCAGGACACTACTCGATGCGGAGACGAGATACCCGGTAATTGAGAAATTATCCCTAGCCTTAGTGACCGCTGCAAGGAAGCTGAGGCCATATTTTCAATCATACTCGATCATCGTAATGTCAACTTATCCCCTGCGAGCCATTCTTCATAGTCCAACCTTGTCTGGACGCTTAACAAAATGGGCAGTCGAGTTGAGTGAGTTCGATATTGAGTACCGGGTTCGAACCAGTTTGAAATCGCAAGTGCTTGCAGACTTTGTAGTTGAACTCCCTCCAGTTCCTCCTACGACGAACATTGATGAAGAATGCTGCTGGACGCTCATGGTGGACGGAGCATCAAATGTTAAAGGAGCTGGAGTGGGTGTATTTTGCAGGTCCCCTGATGGTGAGATAATCGAGCAGTCATTTCGCCTGGGGTTTAACGCTTCGAACAACGAGGCATAATATAAAGCTTTAATTGTTGGGCTACGTTTAGCGAATGCACTAGGGGCTCGACGTCTAAAGATCTACAGTGACTCACAACTCGTGGTGAACCAAGTGATCGGAAAATACACAGCCAAGGATACAAGGATGAAAGCGTATTTGAACGTTGTTCGTTCGCTTGTACAGTATTTTGAAGGATACTCGATAGTACAAGTGTCGAGGGTTCTTAACACACAAGCGGACGCCTTAGCTTCATTTGGTTCAACTTCAAAGGCACACTTACATCGAAGCATTCCAATCGGGTTTATTGAAGAGCCCAACATCCAGGTCGAATCCACGATCATCGCAGGAGAAGTCCTCGAAAATTGACGAACGCCCATTGTCGCTTATCTGAAGGAAGGAGTTTTACCAGAAGACAAGCAGGAAGCTCGGAAAGTCAAGACCAAAGCTGCAAGGTTTTCACTGATCAACGACCCCTATGTTCGATGTCTCGATGATAATGAAGCTACCTACGTTCTGAAGGAAGTTCATGAAGGCGAATGCGGAAACCACTCTGGGGGACGATTACTATGCAACAAAGTCAAGCGGCAAGGCTATTACTGGCCCACTATGCTTCAAGACAGCGAAGACTTTGTCAAACGGTGCGACAAATGCCAGAGACACTCCCCCATTTTCCATCAGCCATCAGAACGACTGTCGAGCATCGCATCTCCATATCCATTCATGAAGTATTCGATGGATATAGTGGGTCCACTACCCAGAGCGAGCGGTCAACATAAATATTTGCTTGTACTCACTGATTATTTCACAAAGTGGGTTGAAGCAGAAGCATTTGCGGACATTAAGGATTCGGACGTCGAAAGCTTCATTTGGAAGAACATTATTTGCAGATTTGGTGTGCCCCAGGAGATCGTCACGGATAATGGATCACAATTCATTTTGGGCAACTTTAGAAAATTCTGCAACGGATGGAACATCGAGCTTAGCTTTTCTACCCCAAGGTATCCCCAAGGGAATGGACAAACAGAGGCAACAAACAAAACGATCATTCAGAATTTGAAAAAGAAGCTTGAAGCTCGAAAGGGGCGATGGGCAGATGAACTTCATGGCGTACTTTGGGCGTACAGGACAACCCCAAAAAGAGCGAACGGAGAATCTCCATTCTCACTAACCTTCGGTGCTGAAGCTGTTATCCCGGCAGAAATCGGTGTCCCTACATTCCGGCGTCAATTGACTTTTGAAAACGAGAGTCAGAATCAAGAAATGCTCAACGACAGTCTGGATATTCTTGACGAACGACGAGATCAAGCCCTGGTTCGTATGGCAAGCTATCAGCAATCAGTGGCGAAGTATTACAACTCTAAAGTTCGACCTAGAACTTTTAACGAAGGAGATCTCGTACTTCGTAAAGTATTCCAGAACACTTCCGAGCCAAACGCAGGAAAGTTGGGAGCAAATTGGGAAGGTCCTTACAGGATCTTGAAGGTTATTCGGTCAGGCATCTACTGTCTCGAGACGAGCGATGGAGTGAAGGTTCTTCGCAGTTGGAATTCGCATCACTTGCGGAAGTACTATGTGTAATTCGTTTTTCTATTTTTTACAGTTTGTCAAAACTTGTAATTTTTCTTCAGAACAGATTTTTGTAAAGGCTAGATCCATTACGTTGAACGTTCGATGCGATATCGAACTCGTAGGTCTACGCCTGACGACTTCCTACTTTGAACTACGTTCGGCTTGATCCCTAAACATTGGGTACGTAGGCAGCTCGTATACGTTTCTACGAGTCCAGTCCAAAATATCTCACAATTTCAGTGATCACCCTTTGAACTACGTTCGGCTTGATCCCTAAACGTTGGGTACGTAGGCAGCTCGTATACGTTTGTACGAGTCCAGTCCAAAATATCTCACAATTTCAGTGATCACCCTTTGAACTACGTTCGGCTTGATCCCTAAATGTTGGGTACGTAGGCAGCTCGTATATGTTTGTACGAGTCCAGTCCAAAATATCTCACAATTTCAGTGATCACCCTTTGAACTACGTTCGACTTGATCCCTAAACATTGGTACGTAGGAAACTCGTATGCGTTCGTGCGAGTCCAGTTGAAATCGTCAATAAATTCTCATTGTTCGATTGAACTACGAATGGCTTGATCCCTAAACACTGGGTATGTAGGCAGCTCGTCACACATGAACGAGCCCAGCTACACTAGTTTATAAAAAAAATGTTTCAAACAAAAACATGCAGCAATTGTAAAGTTCAATCATTGCTCGATTCGTTCGCATCAATATCATACAAAAAGATGTGAATAGAAATAGAAAATTTTCAATTAACAAGTAAAATTCTCTTTACAATTCAGAGAAAAATTAAATGTCTACAGAAATTTAACTTAAACAAAAAATCTATTCTCGCGTCTCGCGAACTTCCGAAGGACTGGTTTGAACTGGGGGCTCGATGTTCGAAGGCTCGGCCTCTGTCGGCGCCAATGCAGGAACAGATGATAAACTCCTGACTTCTTCGGGATAATCCTCCTCGAACATCTCGATCTCTTCGTCGATTTAAGCTTCATCGAGGAGTCCTACTTTATAGTCCTTTAGGATGTCATATCGAGCCTTAAAAGTGGCCTTTTCGAACGCATTCGTAATTTGGGAGGCGAGCGCTGCATTTTCAGCCTCGAGAGATTTGACTTTTTCTTGACTTTCTTCAAATCTTTGGACCAAGGCATCCATTGCAGATGTGCCCTCCCTCGCTACGTCCATAGATTTCTGCAGCTCCAACATCAATCCTTCTGCGCCCGTCTTGACATCTACGAACTTACGTTCGATGTCCTGTAACTTCACCCTGCGCGAGCGATCGTTCTCTTCGAGCTCTTTTATTTTGTTACTTTGGCTGACAACCTTGTCAGCCAATCGATAGAAGAGCCCCGTCGTTCGGACATTGATCTGCAGTATAAAAATACAATCTTTTAAGAAGGAGAAAAGTTTGCGAATTATAATTATCAAGCTACGTAAATGTTCGTACCTTCATTGTTTTCCACATAATATCGTCCATATGATCCTGAAGTGAACCTTGAGTTAAAGTCTCCGCGTCCACTTCCTACAACAGCTGTCGCGCGATATCCACGCTAGCCAGCCTGTCGTTGAGAAGACTTAGTTGTGGAGGCAGAACAACTTCAACTCTCGGACCTTCAACGTCCGGTTCTGGGGATGCAATCTTCGATTTTAATTTCCTCTTCGCCGGAATTTTCGTTTTAGCCTTCTCGACCACCTTCCTCTTTTTGGCAGGCGGCGAACTAGGCTTCGACGAAGGTTCTAGAGAGGACTCAAGAACGGGGAAAGGCTCAAGTTCGTTACCCTGGCCTGCGTTCGCTGCAGTAGCAGCGGCCGCATCAGCTGCAGCTGCTCGTTCGGCTTCCTTCCTAGCCCTGCGTTTGGCCATTATATCCTTCGGGGTAGGAACCTCTATGACTAACGAGTCCAAGGCAAATTCTGTGATCAAAGCCTCCTCGTCAGTAAGGGGGTCGACGAACAACGGAGTGCCAAAAAGTCTCCTTAGCGCTCGCCTAATTATAAAGGGCCAATCTACCCAGGAAGGAACTCGTTTAGGAATACCTGAAGGAAGTTCGACGAAGTCCTTCCACAGGCTCGATGCTCCTAACCTCTTTGGGACTTGTATATCGTCCCACTCTCTATTCGGCAGAGCAAGTAGACGCTTGAGTTTCTCTTCAAACAAGAGAGCTTTGGGAGGTGGTTTCTTCAATTCCTTGCCTACAAAACAACACGAAATACATTAGAAATCGTGAAAACATTTCGTGCTTAACCTTTGACGTTCTTCGTTCGATACTTACGAAGGGTTCCCCATAGGGGGTAAAAATAATTAGCCAGATCGCCCATCGACTTCTTATTTACATGCATGAAGAAGTAGCAATCCTGCCAATATCTGTCGGCGTTCTTCATCTCGCCAACTACTTGCTTCTTCTTTCGTGGGTACATCGAGTATCGTCCATGATATTTCAAATTTTCTTGAGGATAATATATTGCGAGCTCATCGTCTACTGATAGCTCGATATCCGCTTCTTCTGATAGCACAATCAATCCCAAGAAAACCCTCATCCCATTCGGCATTAACTGCGGAATGACGAGCTGGTAGTGCTGCTTACATTGGATGAGGAGAGGAGGAAGAGGAAGTCGCAGCCCAGACTCGAAATAAATTGTGTACATGCATATCCACCCCTCGGATACGGAGTCTGCTCGTTCATCATTCGTCGGGAGACGCAGTTGGACTTCGTTCGGGAACCCGAATTGACCCCTAATCTCGGATAAGTCATTTTCTGTCAAGACTGAGCGAGGGTTTGACGTTCGAAGAAACGACTGTACGCTCAAGCGACAAGGGGGTTTCGTTAATCGGGCAATAGGGGGAATCGATAAAATTTCTTCCCCTGAAGTCATTGCTGGTTGATTCCTTTCTTCAGCCTCACTACTCGTCTCAGCACCCCTCCAACTTTGGTGGTACTCATGTTCGAGCCGCGAACGACGGATGGTCGACACCAGTTCATCGTCAAAACTATTGTCGTTCGAGTCGGTGCTCGTCCATTCGACATTCACATCATCGATAACCTCCTTTTGTTTATCCATGTCGGAAAAAACTAGTTTTTGGGCGAACGACAGAAGTATTGTAGATCTAAAAGCTTCTATATTGTCAAAACTCTATCGAAGTTTTGGATGAACACGAAGAACACAGGACCAAAAATCCAGTGAAAACCCAGAAAAACTCCGAAAAAAACCCTCAACCGAATTACTCGCCCAAAAGAAATGCAGAAAACTTACTAGAAAGACTCGAAAATAGAGTAGAAACAGTTCTATCAAATCAAAAATTACTCGAAATGGAGAAAAAGAAGAGAAATCTTGCCTGAGAATTCGAAGAGCTTGAGAAACTTGAGAAACTCGGATTCTGATCTTCTGAAGGCTCCGTGTAGAAATAAGAAGAAAAAATGGGTATATGAAGGGTTATATAGTTTCGTTGTACATCCAACGGTCCCGACTGTTCAGGAAAGGCTTGATCAAACGGTGTATGTCTCGCAACTCTTCAAATTCCCACTTAAAAAGTTCGTACAACGCAACGGCGCGTATCCCAAAAATCTCGGATACGACAGCTCGAGTCTGTTACGTCGCAACGGTACGAATTTCAAAATATCATAATGATACCGTGTCAGGGTAACCACTCGACACACACCACGTGTATCCAAACAATATTTTTCGCTGGGCTCGAGACTCCCCGTCGATCAATTCGTCAGTCTAATCAGATTTTCCTGATCTGATTTAACCACGACTGATGCGACAATCGCTAATTATCATACACTCTATCGAGGATCCATCGCTCGATAGAGTGAGGGGCTATCTGTTGGGGTTAGACTTCGTCTTCCCATTATAACGTTAGCTTTAACAGTTTATCTAATGAACTATGAACTTTCGATTCTAACGCCTTTGTAAAAGTCAATAACTGTAAAAGTCATTGTAAAAGTCAATAACGAACGTCCATCGCTCGCATAATTGGGCCGGATCCAATGACAATGCGATTCGTTCGAAGTTAAGCATCGAACATCGAACTAACAGATCAAAACTGATCTTTCATCCATTGACTTTACCGGCCGCGAACGATAGATCATAAGGACAAAGTCTTATTTTCTACCCGTCGTTCGTCGTTCATATCCAACAAAGCTTATAAGGTTATACTCTCCATAACAGTCGAACCCAATGTCGACGATGATGTGTCATGCCGTTATGATAACTGAACAGTTCATAACTGGCAAAAGGAAGCACATTAATAACCGCTAAGCCCATGATCTGTGGAACATTACAATAACTGCTGAGTTCATATCATGATAGTTGTCCCCAGAGGACAACAAGTGAAAACCGCTCAACATCAGTTATTGGTCCTTCCTCTATAAAGAGAGGAGGACCCCCTTCAGAAAGGGATCATTTTTCTTCTCTGAATTTACATGCTGTTACTCTGCCAAAACGTACCCAGAAATCATTTTTGCACTTGAGAATATCCATACACAGTGAATACATTATACTCACAGAGGACGTAGCCCAATTGGCAAACTTCTCTACATCTTGGTGTTGATGATTTTCTCTCTCTCTCTCTTTTACTTTTGTTTCCGATTATTTTCATATTATTTTGCTTTATGAGTTTCAATAATGATTTCCAGGGGCCCATTCAACTGTTTGTTTTATCATTGTCATTAACTTTCTGTTAAATTTTGACTGTAGAAAAACAGCATCTGCAAGGTTTATATTAATTAAATTCTTCCAATAGAACTTGAAGATCAGATATTGCTAAGACATTCAACTAGTACATGACTTTTCTAAATTGAAACCTGTAAAGGATAAAATCTAGTTAAATTAGATCAAGTCAGGTTAAAACCTACTGATGTATCATTGAGTCGATTAAGCGTACGTTGAGTTAACTGTTAGAGTTAGCTGCAAAATAACCATAAAATAAATTAAATAAGATAGAGAACACGAGATTTATAGAGGTTCACTCTTAACATGAGAGTTAGTTTTCTGTGGTGGTTTCGAGGGTTTCATTATAGTAGTTAAAATTGTACAGTGAATGTCGTAATAATAAGAACGGGAAGAGAAGAGATGAGGATTGAATGAAGTGGAGAGAGATTGCATGTAGTAGAGAGGATCGGGGATGCGGGAATTCCAAGCAATCTGGGATGCTGTGAGATGGGAGTTGGGATCCCTTGAGCATATGTTGATACCCTATATTTATAGATGATGATTACTATTCGTTTTGGTGCTGAACATGCCGTATTTGGTGAAGGGAAGTTACCTCTTCTTGATCTAGGTTGACTTTCCTTATTTGGAGAGTTTTTCCGAAAAGAGAAAGTTATCTTTTTGGTTGATTCTTGATTTGATTAGGGTTGATCTTGGCGTGTTTTTGTGCATAGATGAATAATGAAGGTTTTTTAATATTTCCATGCTATTAATTCAAGCAAGTGCCTAAATTGACTCTCGTGTCGATATCTTGCGCTGTTGAACAGGGTCTCGAGTCGTTCAGGCTTTTGAGTCGACTCAATGAGTTGTTGGGTTGATTCTTGAGTTGATCTTCTTGATTTGCATTGCCATGTGAACGGTGAGAAATAAGATACGAAATTTGATCTCAACAAAACCAAAACTTAATTTGCTCGTAATATTTGTGTCAACTTTTGAATAAATTTCCTCATAAATTGGAATAATAAAAGATAAAACTATAACCATCTTTAATATAGCTCCCAGTAATTAAAGACGCAATGGTCTCGATTCGAAAGTGATATGTGTGCGCTTGGCGCCCCTGCTCGGCAAAGCAGATCAATCATGCGGTCATAACGATCTTCGACCAGGGTAATGCCAAAATATATAGTCACACATCTGTTCGAATATATATATATATATATATCTTCTTTCAACATCTGTTGAAAAGTTTGATTGTTTTGATGCCGTGACCGTGTTGTTCCAAAGCTGCAATCATGGCAATCCAAGAGATTGAGTCTAGACAAGCTTTGCATCTTTAAAAACTCTGCACCTCGCATACATTGTGACGAGCTCGTTTCATGCCAAAATTACATTGTAATGTGCCTGTTAAACCATTTAAACTTGGGAGAATGAGGGAAATAACATATTTCATGATTAGAGTAGAAACCTTTTTTACCATTGAAAATTATAGCATAATTTAAATTCAGTTTTATTGAACTTTCCAAGATGCCCCCGTCTATTCTTTCTCTCAATTCTCTCCCACTTACAGACTTGTAGTACTAGATCACGGATGCCGCCGTCGCGTCATCGCAGCTGCAGCCACCATCATCGCCGCAGCGGCAGCCACCGTCATCGCCGTGCCACCGCCGTTGCCATCTGCTCTCTTCCTGGAAACACAGTAGCCATTGCCAATAGAGCGTGCGACCGTCAACGTAGCAACTCCAAAGTAAATCATGAACTTCGTTGCAGCGAAATCATGGTAGAGGTTTCAAACCCAAATGACGGCACTTCAGATATCCACCAACACCGTCAAATCTAGCAGTTATTTGCGATTTCACCGGAGCTCTGTCAATAGTCTGTCTTTTCGTCGCTGCCGGAATGAAACTTTTGAGCTTGATGGAATTGCGAAATCGCGGTGGTTTTTTGCAGGTGATAGGGACCACGATCTTGCTACGACGGCTGGTTGGTTCCTATTTACTTCGCAAGCGCGACCTCACACGACAGCAGGAATTGCGATCCAACCTCCACTGGCAGCCCAAGCACGTTGTCTTCTCCGGCGATGACCTCCATTGTAGCGTGGCCATGTGGGTTTTGATTTGGGAATTTGGGTAGATTTAACGATACAGCTGTAGGTCCTAACTCGACTTGATCTGATTTGCCTGTAAATTTTATCCCCTACAGTTTGGTGCCCATCATGGGGCCTAGGTGATATTGCGGACGTCAACAACATGGCAACCACTGCCACCATGACCGAGACAAATGCTACTCCAATTGACCTAATGAGAGATGCAGGAATGTCCCAACGGCTAGAAAACTATCCTATTGTGGGTACAAGACTCCAAGAAGCAAGTGCAAGTCAACCCCAATAGGAGATCAATCAGAGGATCACCGAGTTGATGATAGAGAACGAGGAGCTATGAAGGTGATTCAACGCATCCACCATTTTTAACACTCCGATGCTATCCATCGCTGCAAACTTTTTGAATTCTACATAACCTGGTTCAGCGGCTACAAAATTCTTCCTTAGTGGCTTCTAGCTGACTACGGCCTTTACGCCTTAAGTCCGTTCTACTCCATGCCATCACTCTACTCATTGATGACACCCAAGGAACAACCTCTACAATTAGTAATTCAATCGCGGTGATTGCCCCTAACTCAATTCCTTCCACCCTAGTCACCTCGACTGGAGTCTCAATTCCTATCTTGCCGACTTACACGGTCCCTCCAGGCACGGTACTACCACAACCATTCTTTGGACTGAAGTGTTCAACCTACAGCAAGCCTTCTCTGTGCGGTAAGTAATTAGGTAAAGACCATGGAGAGTTCCATGCTCCAAGCACTCGGACACCCCACAACATATGAAGACCTTCTGGATGAGATCAATCACCCTTCGCTCAAGCGATCATAGGCACTGCCATGCCATCAAAATTCCGCACACCAAACTTCTCCAAGTTCGACGGGACAATAGATCCTCATGAGCACATTTTCCAGTACACCTCAATGCCGAAGGAATTGAGAGACGCTATCATGTGTAAGCTTTTCTTGCAAAGCCTCAAGAGCAAAGCCATCAAGTGGTTCTGCCAACTGGACCCCTCTTCAGCCGATTATTTCAAGAAGTTGACCAAGACCTTCATGGAAAAGTACTCTGTCAACATCTACACCGGAACCACCCATGAAGAGCTATTCTGAATCGTTCAAGAGCCCAACGAGTCACTACGAAGCATTGTCAAGCGATTCAGCAAGGCCATTGCTGAGATACCAAATTATAATGACATAGTTGCTATACTTGCTTTCAAGAGGAGTTTAACACCCAACTCTAGCTTCCTCAATGAAATATACAGTTGGAAGCCAAGGACCATTGCCGAGGCGTAAGCGCGAGCTCAAGGCTTGATCAAGTGTGAAGGTTTCAACGGGAAACCACATGCAAAGGGACACATCTTTACCCAATGTGGATCCTAATTCACCAGCAGGCAGAGAGACAATAATCGATCCAAGAGAAGCAACTCCAAGAGGCATGTCAGTCAATCGAGCCGAGATTCCAACGGCAGATAGCGTAAATCAAGAACGAAGAGGCGTCTCCTCATGCCGCCCAAATATGCACTCGATATTAGCCCCGAGTGACTTATGATGCACCTACAATAATGATGTTCATTGGCCTAGTAAAATAATGACTTTTCTTATTTGCAGGAACATGGACAAGTTTTGCGAGTTCCACAAAGACCACGGTCACCTAACTGTTGACTACAAAGCACTACGCTACGAGATTGTGGAGCTGCTAAAGCGAGGCCATCTAAAGGAGTTCTTAAACGACAAAGGATACCAAACATATGGCATCCCCAAGGAGAGGTTTGAACGTGACAAGAGAAGATTAAGCAAAACACCATCACCTCCATCAACAAAGAAGACAATCGAAGTCATCCTCGGCGGCTTGGTATAAAGCGGCAACTCGGGTTCATTAATCCAAAAGCACATCAAGAAGGCCTTAACTCCACCTCCTAGCTACCTGCCAAGTGACTCATTGGTCGGCCACATCATCTTGTTCCATGAGAAGGAAGCCACTGACTTGTGTCAACCGCATGACGATGCACTAGTCATTATGTTTTCGATCGCCAATTGTCAAGTTGGGAGGATCCTAATCGATAACGGCAGCTTCACTGACATCTTGTTCCTCACCACACTCAAGGAGATGGATATTAGTGAGTCATAGATCGAGAAAGCCACAACGACTCTAGTTGGCTTCGACGGTGAATCGAGTCAAGCAATTGGAAAAATCCAACTTCGCATTTTTGTTGGAGGAAATAATAAGTTGATCATATTATTGGTCATGGGCTACCCATCCGCATGCTACATCATCCTCGGCCACCCGTAGATTCACTCACTCAAGGTAGTTCCCTCGACTTACCATTAAGTCATCTGCTTCCTGACGAAACGAGGCATTCGAGAGATCAAAGGCGATCAAGTTACAACCTGAGGGTGTTATCTCAGCACCTTCAAATTCAAGAGCAATGAATTATAGCAATTACAGGTGGCGAACGCCTCATGGGAAGGATCACAGTTCAAGTAAGAGGAGCTTGAGATAGAAGAACTAGTGAAATTCCTATCGATCCTGAATACCCCGAGTGAGTCATCAACATCGGATCAAGACTTGATCCCTAGGTACACTCTCAATTAGTTGAATTCCTTGAAACTAACAAAGATTGCTTTGCTTGGTCACACACAAACATGCTCGAAATTGACCTGGAAGTCATTAACCATAAGATCAACATGGATCCCAACCACAAGCCGGTCCACCAAAAGCGAAGGAAGTTTAGAGTCGACCGAAACCAAATCGTCAACGAGGAGGTTAGGTAGCTCTTCAAAGTAGGATTCATTTGGGAAGTACAATACCCCCTATTGGCTAGAAAAATAGTGATCGTCAAGAAGTAGAACGACAAGTGGTGAGTTTGCATCGATTTCACTGATTGGAACAAAGCGTGTCCTAAGGATAGCTTTCCCCTACCGCACATCAATCGACTCGTGGATGCCACTACCGGCCACAATCTCCTCTCATTCATGGATGCCTTTTTAGGCTATTATCAAATTCTTATGCATCTGGACGATCAAGAGAAGACCGCCTTCATCACCGAGCATGGGATCTATTGCTACAAAGTCATGCCATTCAGGTTGAAGAATGGCTGTGTCACCTATCAAAGGTTAGTCAATAAGATGTTTGCTAGTTTGATTGAGAGGACCATGGATGTTTACATCGATGATATGCTTGTCAAGTCACTCCAAGCAAGTGATCACATCTCCCACCTACAAGTCATAAAGTGGTCGGTTGAATTAGGTGAGTTTGATATTACTTACCAAAGTTGAATGCTCTTAAATCCTAAGTACTTGCATATTTTGTAGCAGAGATGACACCCGAAGTACCATCGACTCAAAACCCTGAGTTTCCACGCAACGAGTGGATTCTTCAAGTCAATGGTTAGTTAACGTGAAAGGCAGTGGCATAGGCATTTATTTGAGGACTCCTACTGGAGAAATCATCAAATAATCATTCCGTCTCGGATTCAAAGCCTCAAACAAAGAAGTGAAATACAAAGCCATGGTAGCCGGCCTCCATCTCGCCAAAGCCTTTAGCGCGACCAGACTTAAAGTGATGAGTGACTCATAACTCATCATCAACCAAATCAGCGGAGACAACACTGCATGCTACAAAAAGATGGCAGCCTACTTAGAACAGGTCAACCAATTCCAGTCCAATTTGAGAAGTGCAAGGTAACCCAAGTCCCGAGAAAGTCAAACGAACACACCGACATATTAGCCAACCATGGTTCTTCAACTGATTTTAGCCTGAAGAGTGTAACGACCCACCTAACGTAGGCCGTTACCATGCATACTTACTTATAACCTACGAAAATTTGGGCTAAATTTTTTTTTTATACAAACGATATATATATAACTTGAACTTGGGAAGTCCTTTTAGCAATTTTTTGTATACATACATGTACATATATTTATTTACTTATCATAGTACTGAAGTCTTGTACTTAAATACAACATATTTAAGATAACATAAATTAACAAAAAGAAACGTAGCAGTTCCCGACCCACATTTTCACAGTTTTGCATTACCACGCTCCACTGTCTTGTATCAAGTACTGCCATAAGTTTGCTTACCCACAGCATAAACATGAACTATGAGCTTTCGCTCAGCAAGCACAACCATTAATTCGCAAAATATTTCATAATAACATAATGCGTGAACCATTTATTCTTTCTTACTGTTTTCTTAGGTTAGCATACTTTTTGGGCCCTTACATAACATAAATGTACGTACCGTTGCACGCAGCCATGGAGTGGTTGGGGCGACCAGCCCTGTCCAACTCAAACCATGGACCAAACCCGACCTAGTGCGGGTCGATATGACTAATAGCATCCTGCTTATCATCATATTTATTCTTACCTTTAAGTATAGAAAAACATTCTATTTGTATTTGAAAACATTTCATACTAGCTTGTAACAGTTTCTAACTTGAAACTGGGTTCTTACTCATTACCGAGTGACTTATTATTAATGAGCATACATCGTGATGCCATAATATCAAAATATTCATCATATAAACATACATGCTATAAACATTCATCATATTCTTATCAACATAAATTTGAAAACATATAAGCCATACTCATTCATCATACCTTGAAAACTTACATGCCATAAACATTTATCATACACATATCAACTTGAACTTGAAGCATACAACAGTAAATGTTGATGCCGAAAACGCCTCCGGCAGCAACACCCAATGTGGTCGGGTGGTCCAATCAAGTCCGGCCAGTCGCTCTGCCGCCGTCACCTGCAAAACGAAAGCACCTCGGAATGATGGGGACACCGGTGTGGTGTCTGCCGCGGGCACTCCGATGCCTAAGTCAGTTCAGGAGCTGATGAGCGGTAGGAGAGGCAGAGCTTTGGCAAGGCAGAAATGAGCTTACCTAGATTTGTGGGTTCCTCCTCTATTTATAGGTGCCTTTCGCAGGCCCGGGTGCTCGGGGCGACCTAGCCGGGTCGGCTACGGAATAACCCAAGTAGGTGACGTGGCTCTGAACTTGCACACGTGTCGACCTACAACGACGCCACGCAACCGGCCTAGGGGGTGATAGGGCGACTGCTGTCGGCGTCAGCAGGGACAACCCCTGCCAGGGCAGGTGGTGGCGGGTAGTGATGTGACGCGCTACAGGAGTGGGCAGGCGGCGGCTGCCGCTGATGGGACTTGTGTCAGGAAGGGTGTGACAGGTGGGGCACGGGCTCCGAGGGCCCTTAGCCTCTGGAATGTACTGGTGCGGGGGGCCTCGTCTGGTATTCTAGTCGGCTAGCCGGCTCACACGGGTAGACGTGGCACTCCGGCAAGACGGCGAGGCCCGAGCGCCGATTAAGCCATCAGTGAACGGAGTATGGTTGGTACTGGTCGAATCTGATATCAGGTGACTTGGGTAATGGTGGATCACGCATGTCGTGGTCGGAGCAGAAATTGGTATCAACATAAGCCCCCCAGCGTTCCTGGACAATTTTTGTTCCAGGGGTGCTCTTGGTACTCGCGGTGGCAGTGATCGAGCTACTCGTCTTGTGGTCGGCTATTCGGCTCCAAAGTTGATCATTGGGGCGCTTCTTATTTTGCACATCGCGTCGGAAGAAATCCATCCCTACCGAGAGCTGCCGAAGACCACCGAGGACTTCCAGACCGCTACTTCAGAGATATCAGCCGACTACATCCGAGAAGGTAAACATAACTCTTTCTTTCCGAATTTTCAATATGAGTAGTTTTTCCGATTCTGAGAACAACGGCCTATCTGGGAACGCCGACGCCGCGGGAACGTCATGGTCAGCCTCCAGTTTTACGTTGAGCGAGGCGGCTAGCTCAGTGGGTCGAACACCCGACCAACTGTCGGGGTTTTCGGAAGGATCGTCAGCGGAGATCATCGAGACGCCGACTAGCCGAGGAAGGGATGTGTCAGCGCAGCACGCAGTCTCACAGGCACGCGTCGCGGCTGAGGAGGTCGCGACTGGAGAGGACAGCTAGCCAAGCTAGCACATCCGGCCGTGAGGGCTCTGAGAGTTCGTCTTCGAAAGGTGAACCAATAAAGGCCCGCCAATGCCCCTCTGGTCGGTCGATGCGCATCAATGACCAACGGGTTTATCGCCGAGGTGACTGGGAGATGATGGAGCTAGCCAACGGTTGCTTGGTGTACACCGTGGACTATTTCATGTCCGCCATCACCCCGAGGTACCTCGCTGCTCTGGGAGAGGAATTTGGCGTCCTCCTTAGCGTGGAGTTGCTGGCCCCAGGGGCGAACGACCTACCGTCTCGCCCTCCGCCCGGGTACATCACGCTCTCTGCAGAGTACTTCAGGGTAGGACTCCGCCTTCCCTTCCAGCCATTCCTGAGGTGAGCTCTTACCCGGCTGAACGTGGCGCCGGCCCAATTAAATGCGAACGCCTATCGCATCCTGGTGAGCTGCTATATCTTGTGGATGAGGAACTTCGCAGCCGAGATCCCATTCAGGGCATTCCAGAACTTATAAAGGATGAAGTCTGCCCCCTCGTCAACGGGATTTTACTACTTCCAGGGTTTCAGGGGGACATTCATCACGAGTTGCCCGGATTCCGACAAGCAATTCAAGCATCTATGGTTCTACGCGGGTGGCCGGTGGCTGCATGGGGAATTGCCATATAGCAAAGTTTCCCGTTCCGAGAGAATCCCCGTGACATTCTGGAATGGATACACATGAGCTCGGGCGCCGCACATACCAGAATTGACCTCGGCGATGATTGATGCGCTCCGGGAGCAATCGGACCAGGAAAAGAGTCAGCAAAGGCTGCTGTCTTTGAAGAGCCTGGAAGACAATCACTGGTTAGGTTCCTCCTCATCGTTCGGACGTGCAGACGACCAGTCGAGGGCTCCCGGCGTGGGCGTCACCATCGCCCGGATGCCGGAGCCTACCGTGCATTACCACTCCCGGACTGGCAGTTTGAGTGCCGCGCAGCAGTCTAGCCGACTAGCGCCCCCACCGAGCGAGCCGCCCTCGGGGACTGAGAGCACGCCTAGTGGGTCCTTCGTTCCGCGGGTAGCCGACGAGGATCTGGACCGGGTGATCCAGGAGTTTTACCCGGCCAGAGGCCTTCGAATCGAAGGTTATAATTTTTGGCGACGTTCTTCGGTTGTCAGGATAGCCGAGTACTGACCTCTTCCTTTTTATGGTTGCAGGACCGATGGCCGACCGTCAGCAGGAGAGGAAGCGCCCCTCCGATGAGGAGAGGAGAGCCAAACTCTTGAAGATGGCCAGGACAAGCAGCCATGGGAAAGGGAAGACTATCCTGCCATCTAGCCAACTGCGCAGCCATCCAGCCTACAGCGCCTGCCGCGAGGAGCGCAGCCCCCCATGCCTTGGGAGCGGCACGAGTTGACCCGCCGGCCGATCGTCAAGAGCACCGCTCGGGCAGGTCTAAAGATGACCGGCCGGCTAGCCGTCAATAATTAATAATCATTATATAAGATAGAATATTTAAGTAACATAATTAAATTATTAACAAGATAATTATTAATAAGTCAATTAAAACTATATAATTTAATTATAATTACTCAATTAAATAAGGTAATAATTAACTATTACCTAATTAATTAGTTAATTAATTAACTAATCAATTGATTAAGCAATTAAAATAATTAATTAAATTAAATTAATTAAATAATAATTAATAGAAATTTATTTTAACACTTAATAATTAATAAGAATTAATTATTAAGGTTAATCATTATATAAGTAAATTAAGTTCATTATATGTTATAAAATAAATGAATAAAGTAATATAATTATAATTCTAACTAATAATGAGATATTGTTAAATCAGAACAATTTCTCAAATCTGCATAGTAGGAGATACAACTCCAGAAGTTTAAGCACATAAGACAAGTAAGTACAAACCTCACCTACAGCATGGAACAAAATGTTTTTATTTGTTGATGCTCTACGTTTGCTATGACTTGACTTGATGATGTGATGAGTATATGAGTTATATGTATTGCTTTGATTAAGTATTTAATGTGCATAATTCCTCTTGCACTGACATGATCGGCACGCCTCACATATATTTATGTCATAATGATAGATGTATAGTGACATGTAAATCTACACATTGTCACAATTAATAAGAATGAGACAAATAAAAGATAGGATTAAGTGTCGTACCAACCTCAAATTAGTGAGAGGATATGATAAGAATGAAAGTTATAAAATATGACCTTAGAGGCTGTTGGAGGGTCGCTCTCCTAACTCCCAATTGGTTGCGCGCATATGGGTACGACATGTAAGAACCCGAAATTGTGATGAACCTATGATTTCCTTTGAGACAAGGAAAATTTAAGACTTAATTATGTATGACGATATGAAGCTCATGATCTGAGTTAAATATCAGTATATGTTTGAGTTCTCGGTAATTAGCTATAAGACTCAAAAATAGCTTGCTTAGGCAAATATAGGCCTTTTTGGGAAAAAGGGCAAAATAAGAATTTTGACTTTTATTCTAGTCAAAGTTTGATCAGTTGACTTTAGGTTTGACTGAGATGGTACTGCAGTGTAATCAACAGTATGGAATTATACTGCAAAAAATCATCATTTCAGACAAATAAGGTTCAAGACCACCCTAGAAAAATCAAGTACATTATTTAGAGCAATAGGGACTATGTAGTTTCAAAACCTAAGAAAATCCTATACGCAGTCCAATTTTACGCAGATGAATTCTGGACTGCAGTCCAGTATGACAGTATTGTTTTTAGTGAAAAACAGTATTGATATTATCTAAGTTAGTAAGGAAATAAACTTCATAATTATATTAATGGATTTTTAGAATCAAGTGGATAATTATGCATGAATTGGAAGCCAAGTGGCTCCACCAAAACCGTCCACCTCATAGGGACTAAAGTGCAAATATTTTGTCTTTAGGGGCTAAATTACAATTTTAAGAAAAGTAAGTAAGTATGTAATTATTGAGTTAAGGAATTTATGTATATTCCTAACCAAGCCTCCAACTAGAGTTGAACTAGGCCAATGGCCGGTTACATTGATCGGTTACATTGGGTGGCTTGGTGAACAAGCAACAAATTAGAGATAAGTTAAAAAGATTTTTCCCTTGGCTCACACACCCTAGAATGGCCGGTTGTTAGGAAGCCTTGGAGAGCAAGCATTTTGCTTGATGATGTAAGCAATGTGATGTAAGCAAGTAGCTTGGTGAACAAGCCATTTTTTTTGGTTCACACCTTAGAATGGCCGGTTGTTAGAGTGCTTGGTGAACTAGCCACTACTTGGCTCACACTCAACCATGAATGGCCGGCCACCTAGGAGGGTATTTGGGCAAATATGTTGCTCATTAAGCCCTAATATGCAATTTTAGAAATTATTCTCCACCTATAAATAGGTGAGGTTGGTTCACATTTTTGAACATTTAGTTGAACCCGAAACTCTGCCCAAATTTCAACTCAACTCTCTCCCTCCCTTAGAACCGAACCCAAAGAGAGAAAAAAAAAAGGAGATGGCCGGATTTTTGAGAAAGAAAAGATAGAAGAAAAATTTCGGATCCAAGCTTGAGAATTCACCTCTAAGATCTAGGGGTAATCCTCTCAAATCCCTAAGCTTTTTATTGAGTTTTGATTCAAGAGTTTATGTATATTTCCAAAGTTGGATTGTAAGAGCATAAGCTCAATTTATTTTCTTATGTCCTAGTTTAGATTTTTAGATTTGTGCTTGATTAGGTTATTGGGTGGTTTTGATTTATATGTTATGCATGATTATGTGATTATGGTTGCATGAATATATGATGATAAGATTTTACGTTAGAAAGCGCTGTATGTTTGTCGTAGGCTCACGGTTGCGACCGTTTGAGGTAGTGTACGCGTAGATTTTTCGTAAAAACGGATTCAAAGCAAAACTGCCAGTTTCGGGTAAAACTGGACAGTTTACTGGAAGGGTAATTTTGAGGCCCTTAGAGGCCGAATTTGAGAAAAGTTAAATTTACAAAGTTGTATAAAATGGAAAATTCTAGGGGGTAACGTGAACAGTTTTTCAAAATAAGGCTCCAAAGGCCTTTTTTTTTTATGAAAACCCGAGCCCTGGTCTGTCCAGATCCTATGCATGGCTAGCCGGTTTCAACCAGGAATATGAACAAGTTAAAGGCAAAATTGGTTTTGAGTAAAACATGAAAGTTTTAGGATTTTTTGAGATCTACAACTTTCATGAAGAAATATTTTTCTAATTCTAAACAGATTTTAAAGTAAAATTAGATTCCCAAAACTGTGCAGGAAACAAGAAATTCCTGCACAGGATTTTCATAAAACAGTGCAAAAACAAGAAATCCTTGCACATGCACTGATACTTAAATTAAGAAACTGTTTTAAAGAATTGAATAAGGTTTTTTTGAAGAAAATAAATAATTAAATTATGCTAAGTAATATGATAAGCAAATGGGATACCACTATTGGGTCTTAGTAACCCAATAGGACATCAACCTAATTATGTTGGGCTTATACCCAGGGTTACTAATAGTAACCTAAAATGATACTATTTAAATATAACTAACCAAGATTTGTATTAAATAGTCAAACAGGATACTGTTTGATTGTTTTTAGGTCAGGTGCCATAAGGTTACATCTAGTAACCGAAAAGGATACCAGGTTAGTAGGGGGACATATAACTAGGGTTACTCATAGATGTTGGTTAGGATACCAACATTTAATAATTATGATTTATGGTAAGATAGAATATAAATGACTCTTATCTTACACCCTGTTTGGAAACAGGAGTATGAACTGTTGTCGTGCCATGTTTCGGCGATAAATCGAGAGCGTAGGACGACAGGTAAGTACAACTCCGCCTACAGCATGAACAAAACGTTTTCTTGCATGATATGTTTATCAAGAAATCATGAAATTGATTTATATGATTTACATATGTTATATGTTATGGTGCTTTATGTTATGATGGTTTATGCTATGATGCTATGTTATGATGTTTATGTTATGATGTCTATGCTATGATGTTTATGTTATGATATCTATGCTATGATGTTTATGTTATGATGTCTTATGTTATGGTGTTTTATGTTATGGTTTGTGATTATGTTATGTTATATGTTTTGTTGTCGTGACATCATGAAGCATGTTCACGAATATTAAATCACATGGTAAGAATAAGTTTTTAAGTTAGGAGATAAGATAAGACAAGTTAATGTTATTGTGTCGTACCGACTTGCCACGAGGGCGGGTTTAAACGGTTTAGTCTATGGTTTGAGTTGGTTTAGACTGGCTACCCCAATCACTCCATGTTAAATGATTTGTTTCATGGTCTGACTTGGTTTGGACTGGCCGCCTCCAACCACTCCATGGCTATGTACCACGGTACGTGCACGCATGACATGTAAGGGAACAGAACCAAGTTAATATATGAAAGCATAATTGATTCATAAGAAAGCATAATCGGTTCATGCATTCTTGCACTTAAAATGTTTTGCGAATTGAATATTGTACTTACTGGGCATAAGCTCAATACTTACGTTCATGCTGTAGGTAAGCAACTTACCGGTAATACTTGATGCAAGACTGTGGAAGGATGGCACGGCAACTGTGAAATGTGAGATGGACACCGCCACGGGTTTTGGAAAATATTTTTGTAAAATGTGTTTTGTTATGTTATAAGGAAGTAATGGTATGGTTTAAGAAAAATTTCAAGTATGCATGGCAAGCAAGTTGCCTCGTGTATTACCGACCCGCACTAGGTCGGGTCTGGTCCACAATCTCGATACTCGAGTAAGTACCTATAAATAAGTATGAGTATAAGTATGAGATTAAGTCAAGTTAAGTTTGAGTTTTAAAATAAAGTTTAAGAGAAAGAAAAAAAAATTTTGACGCTAGAATTTTCAGTAAATTAAGTTAAGTAAAGTAACGGCCCACGTTTACGTAGTCGGCCCTACGTAGATGGCAGGGGCGTTACACGACATAGGGGCCCTTAAGTAGACAAGATATGTAAATAATAAAGTATAATTGAACACTTATATTTCACATGCATTTTTAAACATTCATGATGTTACATGTGAAGATATGATTTTATGAAAATGATTTGTGAGATATTGTTTGTATTTGCTGAGCGAAAGCTCATCATTATGTGTTCGTGCTGTAGGTAACGCGGGTAAGCAACCCGTTACTTAGATGTTTTATGGATTGACAAAGCTGTGCGGAGGCGATGAAGGACGGGAGTGGGATACCCCTACGATTTAAATTTCCGTATTTAGATTTCGTAAACTATTTTGTATCGACTATATTTAACTTTTGTTCTAATGTTTTGGTACTACTAGACTAGTATGATTATTTGACAAGAAAAGACTTTAGACTCTCTCCTTATAATTTATATGAAGTTATAACATTTTTAAAAATATCATCTAGTTATGATTTTAAATTGGATAACTAGTTGGTAGAGGTTTTCAATTTCCTCAGTTAAAAATTTTTAGTGATTCTAACTTTTGTAGTACGAACATGATTTAAAATATATATATATATATGTATTTTCGGAACCAAACATAAATGAGTGTTAAGACTAAATTAAATAAAATAAGTAAGTTAGTTAACGGTCCAAAAAGTCAGATCGTTACAAGTATGGCTGTTTTTTGGCTGAAGAAAGGAGGTGAAATGGGTTGCAAAATGACCAACTAATGGCCTTGCTTCCTTTTATAGACCTATGGCTAATTGTGGCTTATGTTTGTCACACCTAATCAAGCTTAGTTAAGCTTGCATTTGAAGGATAAAACAGCAGATATGTGGGCTGTATGTCGACGTTTTTCTTGGCTGCAATTGGAGCAAAAATTGCATTAAATGCGCACCACATTTTGGTTTCTATTCATGACGTCACCTAACATTTTTTTTACCAGAATATTTTGACACCTATTCCTTAATTTAAGGAAGGATTTCTCTTGGCTTGTTGGCCTTCTAAAAACCATGGGTTGGCTGCTATTAGTAAACTGAAAATGCAGCTCAATGCTTGTTCTTCAATCTAAACTTTATCCGGAAATATTTGTAGCAGTACTTTTAGAAAATGTAAAATATACATTTTTTCTCTAGCCCACAAACAACTTATATATTCATACTCTAGCTGTGCCATATGGTCCATAATTATACTTGGGTTATTGTAATGTTATAAGGCACTATTTGATTGTCTGAAATCGCAGTCCGAGCTAAGGGGTTACTAGGTATAAGAAATTTTCCCATTTTGCTCTAATTTTAAGCAACTGATATTTTTATTTCCTAGCAGTATTGTAGAGTCCATGAATACTCTTAATTCCTTAAATGGACATAATTCAATATCTGACAACCTGAAATTGTACTTTGAGTCAAAATCATGCAGTACGGAAACTTTTCTCGAAAAAGGTTGTAATCAACCCAAAATGCTTAATTGAGGTTCCTTATATTGAATAAGGTTATCTCATAACCTTGTTCTATCAAAACTCTATTTATCCTGGTACTGCACAAAAATTGACAGTCCTAGAATTATATTGCATATGCTAAAGATTTTCCTTGTTTGGTTATTCTGATTATTTCCATTCTTGTATTCTTGAAGCTTATTCATTTTGTCCCTATAATTAGTGTAAATTAACATACTGATTTCGCACGGTACGTTAATTGAACACTCAATACTGTGTAAATTTACACTGTGTAACTTCTGAACTATATTGGGCATTCCTATAAATTAGGTGTCCAATTTAATAAATATGGAAGCATTTTTGCTTATTCATATAATTAAAGTTTCATGACTGAAACTTAATATGATAGAATAATTACAGTACCAAATTGCACTGTTTATGCTAACATCGACATAAAATATTGGAATTATGAAAATTTTGATTTACTATCTCCAAATTCATATTTCCATCAAACATGATTTTATGAGGAAAAATTTGGACATAATACCTTTTTAACTAAGATGGTTAAGTCTAAAATTTTTCGATCATTACATGTCAACCCTAAGTTGATGCCGACCCAAGAGTTGAAGAGCGACTAACATCGTCACTCCGGTCGAACTATCCAAACATCATATCTCTCTTGCGAGCCATGATTCTTTGAGTTCCTCCCGATTTTAAACTGTAGGGTGGTGGCTTAGGGAAAACTACGGGAACAGTTGAGGTCGACGACTACACAAGCATTCTTATCTCTTCAAGTTCTTGTCCGATTCCCTAAAATGTAGGACAAGAATTGGGGGGAGGAAAGTTTACATGATAGTTGAGCTTCTTATCATCCTAAAAATCCTATCGATTGACCAGACATTCAACACTACGGCTTAACAGTCAATCACGACTTGCTGCAACCATGGCCATACAGTCAATCACGACTTTCCATTCAACCTATCCACACATACACCAGGTAAAAAAGCACATGTATAACATGCATTCATCTATTATCCTATTGCAAAAGTCATAAATGCAGGAATCAAGCCAAAGGTGTCCAAAGTACAAAATACAACCTACAACCCGAGTCAACCATGACTTCCAGGCAAAATATTGTCTTTGCTCCACGAGTGATAATAGCCTCCACATCAGCAAGCGTGAGCTGACCATCACAAAATACTCGGAGCAAGTCGAGACAAGCCCATGAGTAACCAACAACATATTGGCCTCTTCCTCAAGCTACTTGATCCGCTTGCCCTGCACCTTCGAGGATGCTTCGCTATCCACAAGCTTTTTTTTAGCTCTTTCATGGCCTTTTAATCAATCAATAGCTTCTCCCGCAGTTTGGTGATCTCATGATCTCTCTCTTCCAAACTTTCTTGGAGCTGTGCAAAGCAGTAGGCAATAATGAGCCTATGGTGCGTATTTTGCAACAACAACACAATAAGTGTCAAACAAATTTCAAGACCAACTGAAGCAACAACAAGTTTGGGATTGAATCACCAACTTGGATCGAACCATTGGAAAATGAGTCGACTAGCTCGTGTGGATGCAAGCCCAGAAGATGGTCTAAGTAAACTCGAGTAAGTAATCTCAAGCAAATCCTAGCAGTAGCCTTCAAATCATTTTGAAAGGGACACTAAGCCAGGAAGCACCAACTTACAAGTCGCAGGCTCGCTCTATTTCCTTTTCTATGAGTGAGAAGTAGAGGACGACTTGGGAGAACCAAAATCAAGATCAATCGGCTCGACAATCAACTTCCTGAATCCCCAGCCTTGTCCTTACCACTGAAAACTAGGGACTTGGCACTTCCCATCTTCTCCATCATTGTAGCGTGGGACATGTATTCTTTCTTCACTTTGGAAGCTACAAAAAAAAAGAAAAAAAAAAAGAAAAAAAAGAAATAGCAAGTCTAGTCGATTCACTAGCCATTCTCCACCAAACTCAACAAAGAAGGACAAGAAGACATAGCAGACATGACAGCAGCCGCAGAAGCGGAACGAGTCCTCACAACAACTCGAGGAGTAGCAGTAACAGACTAGAGCTTGGTAAGTCAACTGCAAACCTGTAGAGTCAACTTTAAGGGCTTGTTCAGCACTCGCTCTGCAAACAAACATTAAACAAGGTTAGTGACAACAAAGATCATCAAACCCACTCAAGAAAGGTAGGCATTCAATGGGTCAACCCCAAACCGATGGAGCATCAACTTAACTGCGAATCATAATGTAACGGTCCTTTCAATCACGATCCACATACCATACCTCTCGAAATATATTTTGTTTCTTTTTCACCTGTGCCAAGATAAACCGTTCCTTTGACAAAGAATTTTGCTTCAGATAGTAAAGCCAGCAAAGATCCGCCACCGATTGCTCTATCTCGACTTGAGCCCCTAACACCGAAATCCCATACAACACTCTTCAAGTGTTTGGCATCAACTTTCTGATCACAATGCCTTAGTATTGAAGAACTTCAGAGGCCAACTCCTACAAGGGAAATCTCATCTCTGAAAGCAAAGAAAGCTTATAAAGAGTGAACCAACCCTCTTCGGGCCTATCCATCCTCTCAGTCGAGTTGGGAACTCGAATCTCAATCCCATCCAGGATCCCAAACTTCTCTCATCATGACTCGACCTCTTTAACCTTCAACTTCGAAGCCGAATTCTCTTCGAGGTAGTCGAAGCCGATGAACTTTGCATCGGCCCCGCCGGTCTCATCTTCACCTTCCCCAACTGACTCTTTAGACAGAGTCATTGACGGCTCATGGCAGTGGCGTTCCTAAAAGCTAGCATTGCCTGACTCTCCCACCGGAGTCGAGCTACGCAACATCGCCATGATTTTGACCATTTCATGTACAATCAAAAACGTTTTTGAAATTCTTTTTATTTTTCATTGTTTGTTCTTTTGTTCTAGGAAAACCAAATACCCAAAATCAATTTTTGGAATGAAATCTCTTTCTCCTCGAATGAAGAACACTAAACCCAAACCCTATGGGTCTCACAAAATTTCTACCCAAATCACAATAGTAAAGGAGTCTCGAGTCTACCCGCAGTAAATGAAAGCAAAATTGAAAAAAAAAAAAAAAAAAAAAGAAGAAGCAAAGAACGAGAAATTTACCTTGAGCAATGAAGGTTGAAGACTTGGCAATAGAGGAGAGAGAGAGAGAATGAGAGAAGCTTTCAGATTTTCAAATGAAGAAGAAATGAAGAAAGAAAGAAAAAATTGGGGCCCAAGACCCATTAATCATACCTCATCAATTAGATGGTCATGAATGCTTAATCTGAATGGCCTGAAATCTTTATGCGCGCAAACATCATTTGAACCTCCGAGAAATGTGTATTGGCCCTCGTAACTTTCCCCACACGATTCCCCATCGTGGACTGCAACCACTCGACTCGCAGCGATGCCTCACGAGGAATCAGTTGTAGAGCCACCACCATGGGCAACTCGAGGAACTGTCAAATCATGTCATCAGCTATTTAGCTGGATCAACACGCTCAACTATAAGGCTCTCTTTGAGTCGATTTTCATCAACTAAAGAGTGTGGGGCTTACTATTGAGGTCAGATTTTGTATCTCATCTCTTACCGTCCAGTGGCAATGCAAATCAAGGAGATCAACACAAGAATCAACCCATCAACTCGTCGAGTCGACTCGAGAGCCTAATCAACCCAAGACCTTGTCAAGTCGAGCTAAGGCCCAACGACCCAAGAAATCGACTCAAGAGTCGATTTAGGCACTTGCCCGAATTCATAGCATGGAAATATCAAGAAACCTTCCTTGTCCATCCCTACATAAGAATCACACCAAGATCAGCCCAAATCAAGTCAAGAATTAGCCAAAAATGTTACTTCTCTTTCCGGAAAAGCTCTCCAAATAAGGAAAGTCAAACTAGATCAAGAAGAGACAACTTCCCTTCACCAAATACGGCATGTTTAGCACCAAAACGGGCAATAATCATCATCTATAAAAATAGGACATCATTATACGCCCAGATGATCCCAATTCTCATCTCACAACATCCTAGATTACCCGAAATTCCCACAATTCCCGCATCTTCCCCTGATTCTCTCTATTCCTTGCAATCTCTCTCTCTATTTCATAGAATCCCCTTCTCTTTTCTTCCTGTTCTTATTGCTATAGCATTCACTGTACAATTCTATCAATTATAGTGAAATCCCTGGAGCCACCATAGAGGACTAGCACTCACATTGAAAGTGAACCTCTATAAATTTCTTGTATTCTATGTATTATTTACTTTGCTTTACTATTATTTTGTAGCTAACTCTAATGGTCAACTCAACGCACGCCTAATTGACTCAACGATATAGCCGTAGGTCCTATCAATGCTTCTTGGAGAAGGCTGAAAGATACGGTGCACTTAACATAATATCAACATTGATCGACATAGATTTTATATGCTATATATTCACTCTTTTGGCACTCTATCATGCTAAATACTTTAACATGGTGTTGTACATTAAAGATGGACTGATATTTCATTTTCCAAAAGGAAAAATGATCATTATACATAGCTAGAAAAATACAGAAAAATGGAAAAAAAAAAAAACAAAAAACAAAAAACAAAAAAACACATAGAGTAGTAATAATAAGGTTAATGATCAATGGAGCCTACAATTTTTGCCGTCAAAACCACTTGTCACCCCAGTTCTTCAGCTTCCATTCCGATGCTTTGCCCAAACACTTTTTCATAAAATCTGACATCTTATATTCATATATTTTGACCTTCTCTCGATTTTCCTTGCATCTCTCCAACTCGGCTACACATCTCTCCAACTCAGCTTTTAGTGTTGTGATCTTGTTTTCTAGCGTTTCACGGACGTCCCTTTCGTACCTAATTGCTTCAAAACCAAAAGAAGTCTCCAATGCAAAATCATCCATGTATTGATCAATTTGGAAGTCCGTAACCCTCTTAATTCCCTTTAGGTAGAAATTGCACTGTCTAAGATCATCCTTCGTGACGTCTTCGACTTTAGTTCTACACATTCTGTCGATGACTATACATGGTAAAGTAGAGGTGACGCTCTTCATTGCTGGTGTCAAACTTTCTTTCCTACCAAGATCTCCATACTTTGCGAAGCAATGTTTCTAAGATACGAGCCAATGTTTTTGGTACCATGTAACCATCAACATCCTCTTACCTTTTGCCTTAAATACTTTTCATCTAATTTCAACAAACCTTCTTCGGTGTGAAATAAGAAATTAAGTTCAACACGAAATCTCACAATGTCCGTGTACTCAAACCCGAAAATCTTTCGGATCATATCGATATCTTCAACGGACCTGGGATGATCGAAACATGAATGGCGTTGACTATAATATCCATATAATTGGCTTCGCATAAAGTTCCTTGATGGATCAAAGAAAGCAAAAGGATCCATCAACATCTTCTTTTCTTGTTCCGTAAGCATATTTCAAGGTCAATTCCTTAGGCTAATGATCCAACTCATAATCCCATCGGTCCTCACCGAGGGCCATCAACTTTACATCTTTTGTCTCTCCCTTTATCACCTTCGTGAGCTGACATACGAAGCCCAAACGATATTACATTATGCACAAGATACTAAATATATATATATATATATATATTTTCTGGAAATAGAACTTCATTAAAAGGATGGGGGGGGGGGGGGGGGGTGGGAACAATTTTAAAAAGATGAAAAACAGTAATTTTTTGCGATATTTAAAAGGTAGTTTTTTTGTTTTTGGCAAATAATCATTCAACTAAAATAGTAACTTTAAGGCTAGATGGACTTATTTATCTTTCAAATTGTCTGATGTACAATGTATCTATTGCTTTTAATGCATAGGAAATATGGTTTATAAGACAAGTCTTTTGGGTTTATCATGTGTAATGATATGTTTTCTTTTCTTTTCTTTTTTTTTTTTTCTTGAGTCACTGTGTGTCTTACTCATTTTATATTGTGTTGGAGAGATTGAAGAAAATCCCTATAAATTTGTACAGATAAAGTTATGTATTCAATCTTTTTTTGTTTTTTTGTTTTTTTTAATGAACATATTTGGAAGGACTCACCTTTCTAACATCTCCTTTCTTGTCCAAATTTTTTAATACCAATAATTGTGGTTACTTAGTTACTACTTCTAATTAGGTTTATCACAATTAACATACATATATACCGTATCTTTTTCTAGTAAAAAAAAAAAAAAACTTTTAAAATTAAAATTTAATTATTGCTAATAGCAGCAGAAATATGATTTCGAAAACGTACCAGAATCAAACATTACAACTCTCTCTACTTTTTTTAATGAAATTATACATTTTCCCTATCACCAAATATGATTATTAAAACAAGAAAGGACATAAAAAAAGAGACACTACTACAATTGTCCTCGTTAGCATCGACGTTAATAATTGACCAGAAGGCAAACATTCCAGTTAATTTTTTTTATTTTATGAAATTATGCTTTTTCCCCAATATAACCAAATCAGATAATCTTATAACAAAACAGGATTGAAAAAAGCTTTTAGATTATTATACAAAAAATCTATAATAATTAGCATACCTCATAAATTAGGCAATGTATGTGTGCAACATATTTGCATTGAGCGCAGTAATAAACACGGAAAGATTGAGCATCCCTTTTTTCTTCGCACACATCACAATAATATTCATCTGAATCATCTTGGAAGACTGAACTATTGGATGGAATCAACGGGTGAATTTATCGTTATTCTTAAATTTTGATCCTATATGTTGCAATTTAGGAGATTTGTTATATACATCTTCTGGTTATTGGTTTTCATTCAATATTATATACAAAAGGCATGGATTAATTTTGTGAAATTTGAGTCTTTATAACTAACACAAAACATGTCACACATGGGAAGATTGAGAAAACATCAACGTTCCTGGAAAGCTTTATTTTTATTTTTATTTTTATTTTTTTTAAGGGAAAACTATCATTAAAGCTTAGAATTGCACGATGATTTTCTTTAGAAATAGTCATGAAATGTGCCACATGAATTTTTTTTTTTTTTTTTTTTAAAAGCGCGGTACTTAGTCTCTTAAACGATAATTAAGCTGTGGTGATATGTACAAACCTATCACGGTATTGGATTCCATTACCGTCTCAACCGTCTCTTCCAGTGGTCTTTTGTGTATTGGTATTTTTGTTTCTTCGCGTTGTCGTTTTCTCTTTTTCTTCCTTTTGTTGTTGTAAGCACTGTGGCATGCCCTGTACTCTTCTTTTACTTTGTACTTTCTATATTTATATATATATATATTTATTTTTTAATGAATTTGATTAGGAGATTTGTTGCAAGATCTTCTTTTAAGTTGATGATATAATCGAGTGCAAATTTGCTAAAAAGTCTTGATGCTGGTTATCCTCTCTTTCTTTAAAAATAAAATAAAATAAAAACATTGATATAACCAGCATTGCTCCATTGTAAACGTAGAGATGTAATTTTACATATGAACATTTTAAATGTTTGTACCCGCTACTCTCTTTTTTGAAATCATCATTTATCAAACCTCCAACTCAATATTATTAATGAAAAGAAAAGATACAAAGAAGAGTTAAAATTCAGGAAATGACAAAACAACCCATAAAGGGCCAAGCAGAAAAATGAGAAAGCTAATACATAAAGGCGGAGACTAGTTTCAAATAATTGAGCCGGAACTCACATCTTGAAAGTAGATCCCAATTATGCCTTGTCAAAAACCTTCTAGCCAAACAATTAGGAAAAAAGAGTACATAATTACTACACCAGTGGCTATTTGCTAAATCTGTAACAAGAGAAACTAGCCCTATCCCTTTTGTACCTGCTACTTAATTAAAAAATTAGCGGGCAAAAAATCATTTAACTAAGAAACAAAAGAAAGAACGAAAAAGTAAAGGAACAGATAAATGAGAATACTTTCCTTCTTCAGTGGGAAATCCTAGAAATTTTCAGCTTCCTCTTAAGTGGGAAATCCTAGAATTTTTAAGCTAAAGTAAACAGGCCTGAAATAGATTGAGAATAACTTTAAGAGGAGAACTGAAAAAAGAAAAGACTGCAGAAGGGAATCGTGGTATCATGAGCAGAACAAGTTTCTTAGGCACTTGGAAGCAAACTCATTGATTCGAAACTTTCTTCTCGATTAATTAACTTTCTCTGGAAACAAAAAATATATGAATCGAGTATTAATTAGCGCTACCAAAGAAATGAAAAATAAACATAGAACAAAGAAATGAAAAATAATCATAGAAACTTCATAACTTTGTGTGTGTATCTTAGTGTAAATGAATAACTATATATATATATGTGTTTATTGAGTACTACTTTATTGTGTACAACTTGACAGTGAAGGTTCTATTAAAAGAATATTGCAGAAAAACTTATTGGGAGTAACATCAGAATTGGCTAATAATGGAGCATATATATAAAAAGAAGAGTCCAAGTAACTACAAGAACTAGATATCATATCTTCCTAATTTTTCTTCTCTATACAGTTTTTGAGAGAAATTATGTCTTTCCAACATTTCAGTCATGAGCACCGTCTACGGAAAAGTTCGCTCATAATCGAAGTCTTTTGTAGCATGTGCAATCGTTCAATCCCAGCATTACAAGAAGATTGTTACTATTGCGACCTGTGCAGATATTACCTCCACCAAGAATGTGCTGAGTTGCCGGAACGCATCGACCACCACTCGTTGCATCCACTTCACCCTCTCTTTCTCACAAAGAGATCGTTATCCGATAGTAGAAGCTGCTACTACTTTGAGAAGCCCTTGGGGAATGACCAATATTTCTATGTATGCAGCCAGTTGTGCTCTAATCTCTACATGCATGTGGCATGCGCTTTGATCCCTCTACCATCCATAACATTCAATGTTGATGGTGGAGAAGATCATGACGATGTCGTTCGATTTGTCTGCCATCAGCAGCCAATGACCCTTGTGGAGCTAAATGAAAGACCAGCTCAATGCTTTTCTTGTCAATCAAACTGGTCGGGTCCAGCCTATTCTTGCACGTTCGAAAAGTGCGAGAATTTTGTACATAAATCATGCACAGAGCTGCCACAAAAAATTCAGCATCCCTTTCACTCACCTCATTCTCGCATACTCCGGGTTAGTAAGCCTCTATCTTGTCGTTCTTGCCACAAAAAAAAAAAAATTGTACGCTCGTCTTCAGTTGTCTTAAAGATGGGTGTAACTTTAACTTAGGTATAGAGTGTGCTTCTCTTGAGACAATTGTAGAATGTCAGAGTCAAGATCATTTGCTTTCTTTGGTTGAGAAATCTTCCTGTGAAATTCAATGCGATGCTTGTCAAAAATCATATGAGAACGGGTTCAAAGTTGTTCCTATCGAAGTTAATCATACTCGATCCATCTTGTTTCGTTGCATGGATTGTGTTTTCAACTTTTATTTTTTATGCGGTCCACTGCCATCTACCATCAAATATGCGTACCACATCACTACAACAAAAGTGCTCATTAATAGAATTAAATGATAGCGGGTTTGAATAAGTGTGATAATTGCTCCTCTTCAATAGGTGGGAATTTTTTGACCAAAAGTAAGACTAGCTTTCATTCAGCCAAAAAAAAAAAAAAAGCGGGAGCAGCTTCCCTCTTTTTTTTTCAAAGTAAATATCAATAGTACTGCTTGGCTTTAGTAAATACGAGCCAGTCCTCCACATTATTCGGTGTAGGAGAGAGAAAGTAGAGAGAGAAAGAGTTTGTGAGAGAAACTGGGAAGGAAAGGAGGGAGATTTATGGGGCTTTCTCCCACAATACTGCTCGTCAAAACCAGAGGGGCTTTCTCCCTCTGAACTTCCTTGCGTTTTCATCCGTTGCAAAGCAATCCAAGTGTGTGAGTTGCCATTCCAGTTTTGAGGTATTTTTCTTCTCCGAAAATTTTAGTCCTCAGAGTTATGGTTCAATTAGTTTACAGAGTTATCAGATTAGTCTCCTCTATTTTTGTTTCTCTGCCCATCTCTATTTCTTCCTCTGTGTTTGTTTGGGTGTTTTCAGAATGAGAGGGATTTTATTTTATTATTTTTTAATGAAAACGAGAATATTTTGTGCACTACTATTAAGTTGAGGTCAGCTTGGTTTAGCTGTTTTATTCTCTCTCTCTCTCTTTCTCTCTAATTTCCAAGGAAAAAGACAAGATAATGAAGGGATGGAGGACGTCGTCTTTTTCCTCCGATTCCAAACGCCCTAACAAGCCATCTGGTGGGCAATAAAAAGTTTTGTTTGTTTTGTTATTTGTTGATTGTTTTTGGTTTAGGTTTAGGATTTTGGATTTTGGGTTTTAGAAAATATTTTTTTCTTTGCTGTTCTGTAGATTCTTGGTTTCGGCTTTTTTTTTTTTTTTTTTTTTTTTTTGGTTTTGGTTTTGGTTTTTTCTGTGAATTTTGGGTTTTGGGTATATGAAAATTTTGTTTGTTCTGTAACCTTTTCTTCCTTTTTGTTTTCATATTGGTTTTGGATTTCCAGTTTTAGAAAAAATTGATTTATGTTTTTGTTGTTTTTGTTGTTTTTTTTGTTTTTTTTTTTTTTTTTGTTTCTGTAAAATAGGACGGTAATTACAAGAGGAGCACAACAGCAAGGGCAGCAACAAGAGCTACCCAGTGAATGTTAAACGACAGGCTTTCTCCCTCTTAACTTCCTTGCATTTTCATCCATTGCAAAGCAATCCAAGTGTGTGAGTTGCCATTCCAGTTTTGAGGTATTTTTCTTCTCTGAGAATTTTATTGCTCAGAGTTATGGTTCAATTAGTTTACAGAGTTATTGGATTAGTCTCCTCTGTTTTTGTTTCTCTGCCCATCTGTGTTTCTTCCTCTGTGTTTGTTTGGGTGTTTTCAGAATGCGAGTTTTTTTTTTTTTTTTTCCTGTAAAATAGGAATCGGTAATCACAAGAGGAGCACAACAGCAAGGGCAGCAATAAGAGCTACCCAGTGAATGTTAAACGACTCAAACAAGTTAGCAAAGAGATAAGCAAAATATATAAAAATTTACATATTGATTGCATTTTGGTTCTTCTGTTCTATTGTTTGTTTCAGTATAAAAAAACGGGTGATGGCATATGCTTATAGGAAATTCTCAAATAGGTTCACATCATTAAGGAAAGAAGGATTATCAAATGTGATATAAATGCTAAAGGACTAGAAACTGACATAATTGTCGAATGTTTCAAACCAAAAGACTAGAAACTGATTAATTGTCAAATGTTTCAAACACAACAAAAAACTATTAGATGGTTTCCATATGTTTCAATCGGTCACTAGCAACTTAGTTTGTTTACTATTGTTATTATTATTATTATTATTATTATTATTTTGGATATGATACTTTTTTAATATGCAGTTCGATTAAAATGGCCGATCAAAAGAAGAGAAAACTTTGCAAATTAGGAGGACAAGCAAAATCACATAAAGTAGACCCTGTAAATGTCCAAACGTTATGTAGGGTGAGTAGACCATAAATGACATACTTTGCAACTTGTTTCTATGTTTTTATGTCTGAATATTAATATCCACTCCATGGGGTTGTTTTTCAGGTGCTTAAAAGAAATGTCTTGGAAGGACTATTCTGTTGAACAATTGACCTAAAATGTATTGGATTCTTTTGGGACTAGTTTAACTCTATTTTTGTAAATAATGCATGTATTTTGGAAACCTCCCTGGTTTAATGTTTTGATATATGTTGGTTCAAAGACTTCTGATCAGGAAACAATATATGAGACTAGGTACTTATTCTAGCACTTCTGAACTCATGAGAAGATATCATGTCAAATACTTTTGAAGTATTATGGATTGTGAAATTATTCCTCGAATCTACTTTATTACTTATTCCAATAATTCCAAAAGTTTCAAGTGGATCGAAATTCTAGTATAATTATTAATTAACTATCAAACATATTCCAATAAGGAAAGAAAAAATACTTATAGTTTGATTGCAAATTTTGAACCAGATAAAAATAAATTTGTAGTGTTTTAAAAATATATATTATATTAATATAAAATATAAAAAGTCATTTTCATTACACAATTAAAATGCTTTTAAAAACCTAGAATAGCACCAAACAAATGCTATTAAACAATATATTATAGCGATTTAATGGCATCAGAAAAACGCTATGAAATGTATAGACCTTTTATAACATGGCATGTTATAGCGTTTACCTATCCGCTATAATTTGTAATCATAGCATTTTTCTCTTGTTATAGATGACAGTTTTTGTAGTAGTGATCAATGAATTAAGAAAACCAACTCTAAAGCCAACATCATTCTTACCTCCCAACCGAAATCTTGGCTTAGCTTGTATATCTTAATGGAACTCATACCTAAACCAAAATCTTGCGCCCACCTGTTGGGAATGCCCTAAGAGAGAAAGATATCTTAGTTATATTTCATTTATTTTGAACTGATAAATAATATATTTCAATTTTATTTTTAATTACATCTTTGTTATATTGTCCTCGTCTAGATTTACATGTTAAAGAAAATGTAAGTAAATATGGCTCATTGACCACTTGGTATTTAAACAATTAGAATGTTGCATGAAATGAATTTTTATATGTGAGAAGACAACATTCTAAAGTAAGTAGTCTAAATCTATAGTCCGTAGTCTATGTGATTAGAGTGAGCATCTAACTCATATGAAGACTATTATGTTGTCTAAAGTCAATTGAGGAGATGGTTTGTCTTGACCATCTGGAGTGAGCCGAATCCCTAGCAGAGACCTAAATATATTGCCTAGTGGTGGTGATATATTGGACTGGACCAGAATGTAATAAATCTATAAGTCTGCTTAATTAGATTAATCAATTTTGGCATTCATTACGCAAAAGTAAATGACTTCATATTGATGACTTGTGTACTTTGATGTTCCAAAGGCTAAAGTGTCTCGAAGTAGTAAGCTATTAGACTAGTTTTTTGGGTACATGACTTATTTTTTATGTGAGTTTTGCTTATAGATATGGAATCATAGCTTCCATAAAAAGTAAAGGTTATACTCTTAACGACATTATACAGGATGTGAAAATGGACGAGGTCTCGGGTCGTTTCTTGGGCAAATTTATTCACTTTGGGTGAATGATCATTTTCCTATTGGATACATAATGGATCTTTAAGATAGCGTGATCAAATGGTTGAACGGACTAAGTTGATCATGGATAACATATGAGGGTCATTGGATATCATATGACAAGGTCATTGGACTGTGGCTACACATTGGCTTACGTAATATGACAAGGTCATACATGACTTTAAGTTGATCATGGATATCATATGACAAGGTCATTGGACTGCGGCTACACATTGGATTACGTAATATGGTATATAATTGAGAGTGCAGTTTCAGGTTAATGGTATTGTGACTCTAAAATTAATAATTGTGTAATTAATTTATTTAGTATAGAATAATTAATTGCAAAGATTATTGGAGTTCATATTATATATGTCCAATTGGTCCCTTTACTATCTCAATATAATTCCTTAATGGATGGTAATCAATTGGAATATTTATTATGGCTTTAATTCTTGGACTTAGTGAAGATAAAAATGCAGAATACTTCCCACAAGATGTAAGCGTTTTTTCTGTTGAGGATGGAATGAGAATTTTGTTTCATTTAAATAATTAGATAAATATTTAGTTTGGATAAATCTTTCTTCGAACATAAGATTTGAAATTTAAATTAATTATATTTATCTTTTGTGATAAATATGAGATTAATTTAAATAAAGAGATATGGATAAATTAATTATTTGGATAATTGATTTAAATAACTAGGTAATCTTATTTATATAAATATTTTAAATTAAAAATGGTAATTATTCTATTTGGATTTGAAATTGAAACAAAATCTTATCCTAGTCTACCTTGTGTAGGCGTTTTCTATGAGGATAAGGGAAGGAAAATATATTCTCCTTACTGATATTATTTAGATAATTATTACTTAATTATTTAATTTAAATAAAGTTGTCATGATTTTATTTTGAATTTAATTTGGAGTTATGGAACAATATCCATAGAGATAAAATCATGAAATAATTGGAGCTAAAAATTTAAATCATTTGAATCTCTTAGACTTATTGTGGGTGACTTTTCTGTCTTCTGAGCAAGAGCAAAAATGTAGATTAGGGAAGCAGGAGAGAGATAAATATTTTTCAAGTGTATTATTCGAATTCAAATTCAAATTCCACCCATTCCATTCACTATAAATAAGACCCTAAAGACTCGTATTTTATCTAAACTATAGACTCTAAGGTGAGTGTGCTTAATTATTATTCTCCCATTATAGTAATAATATGATGCAAGAGTTATGGGTGGTTGGAAGGAGAAAGCCGCACACGAATGTTGATCGAAATACCGAGTGCCCACACACTCTCTTTGATCACTTCCTTCGACATTCTTATTGTCTTTTCTCAAGGTATGTAAATTGTAGAATAATTTATTGTATATGACAATATGAGTTAGTACGATCTTAAAAAAAAAATGTTTTTAAAAATTCCGTTGCGTAAATTACCCATTTTTCCTGCAAGTGGTGCTAGAGACAACTCATGATTATGCCATATGTCTAATATTTTTTAGAGAGTGGCACTACAAGATTTCGATTTTGTTGTTATCATGGATTATGTATGATGTATGTGGTTATTTTAATTTTCTTTTAAGCATGCTAATTTTTGCTGGTCATGGTTCCTTAGAATTTAGAAAAATAGTATTTAGGATTTTTCATGTAACCATGAGAACGGTTTATCATCACCATAATTTTTTCATGAATTTTTTTTATTTCTTTGAATATTTAGAAAATTTCTACACCATAAACGATTGAGGATTTTTTTATGTAATTTATTCATGGAGGAGATGAAGATTGAAGACCTTAATTTAATTTTGATATGTACAAATTAATGTGCAGAAGTCCTAATTCAATTAGTGTTTCATAATTAAAACCCTACTTGGAAATTATGACAATTCACAAAAAGGAGGAGCCAAGCCCAACATGGGGGCTTGGTGGGCAAATTAGCACGCGTGTTGGCTAGACCAACAAGCATCAGCCTGCGGCCTAGGCGCAAAATGGGCGCCAGTGTCTGAGACTTAGCATGCACATTGAGGTAGCTATAGGCGCAAGCCCCCAACTCTGCATGCCAGGTGCACGCATAGCCTTGGCTGTGCGCTTGCGGTACCCCCAGGCTGGAGCCTGCAGGGTGGAGTAGCCCAATTCCCAACCCAAGAGGGTTAGACGAGCTCCTCATGTCCAAGTGTCAAATTTAAAATATAAATTGAAATTATGTATATATGTAATTTTAATTAAATTTAATATTATACATAAGATTTAAAATTGCTTTAAATTTCAAATTTCTGGGATTTAAATTTTAAGGAATTTGTGGGATGAGAAATAAATAGTGGATATGCATGTAGATAGATATGCAAAGATGGAGCGAGATTCAAGACCCAAATAATGTTTTGGATGTAATTTTATAATCTTTATTTTTCTTTTTTTCTAGGATGGAACCATGGCTAGGTTATTTATTTTTCCGTCATTTATTTATTCTATGTTTTGTCATGGATGGGTGAATATGTTTGATGGATGTTTATTGTACATATTTGATAACATGTCATATAAGATAGATGAATGCCGCCCATGCTATATTAATCGTATATGCCATCAAAAACTTGCGTCGTTAAAAAATATTGAGTAGGAGAGGGTTTCAAACAAAACCCACGGCCTCCATTGTTGATCCATATGTGAAAGCATGGTAACGCTTCCATCAATTCTGCCCAGACCACACCCCTAGGAAGGTGCCGGTATACTAGGTTGGATCTCCTATGTTGGAAAACGTGTTTGAGCATGTTCTATTTGGGACCATCCCTCAATGGCTCAAATAGCACATTGATCAAATTTCGTAAACAATGGTTACATACTCAAGACTAATTTAATTATTATCCTTCCCTAGAAGCTCGATTAATTAAATTGGTGGCTAAATAAATGGATATTAATATATGTCTTAACCTTGGAGGATTTAAGGCAACATATATTAATTGGACGGTTTCTATTTTTTTGACTATTTGTTTCATGTTTTATTTGCTAAATCTTTTCTTTATATTTGCTTGTGCATTGATGTGATGATCATTTATATTTATTTTCAGTTCAAAATGTCACCGACACCTCTGATTTAAATTATTACTGAAAACAAATTAAATGATGATAATTATAAAGACTGGAAAAGAAACTTGCTAATAGTTCTCAGTTGTGAGAGACGTAAGTTCGTACTAGACGAACCTTGCCCATCCGGGCCACTTCCTAATGCACCTCTTGAAGAGGTTCCTGTCATGTTTACTCATTGGAGAGAATCTAATAAGATAGCTCGATGCTACATTTTGGCTAGCATGACGAGTGCTTTACAAAAGCAACATGAAATCTATCAAGTTGCTAGGGAGATTATGAATAACTTGGAGGAATGTTAGGAGGCCAAGAAAAATTGGCTCAATAGTCCGTTATTACAAGTATTATGAACTCTAAGCAAAAGGCGGGTACTCTGGTAAAGAATCACATGGTTATGCTTATGGGGGTTTCGTTGCTGAAGCTGCCAGAAATAGTGCGGAGTAGGACTACAATACCTAAATTGAGATGGTGTTTAAAACTCTTTCAAAGGATTTTGTCGACTTTAAGGCCGCATATAACCTTGGTAACAAAGAGTTAGGACTCACTGAACACATGGGGCAATTGCAAGCTTAAGGGTATCGGTCCAATCCATGGGAGAGGCCAATTTAGCTTTTGCTATATCTTCTGGTCCTATAGGGAACAAGAAGAAGAAGCAAAAGCAAAAGAAGCAAGGGGCTTCTAGCTCTTCCATTCCTCTTGTTTCTGAAGGGAATAACAAGTCCAAATGCTTCCATTATGGCAAAGTTGGTCACTTTAAGAAAACTTGCAAGGAATTCCTAACCGCCATGGGCAAGGAAGGTAAGGATCTTCTTTTCTTAGAAGCTTGTTTGGTGGAAAGTCAAAAGACACTTGGGTCATTGATTCGAAAGCCACTAATCATGTTTGTGTTTCTCTATAGGGATTCAACGAAACAAGACGTCTACATGATAGGAGCCTCTCATTGTGAACCGAGGATGTTAGCTTGGTGTTAGTGGAAGTAGTGGGAGACGTGCATATTTACTATAATGACCAACTTTTTGACGGACTCGTGATTTCCTTTGATACCAAGGAAATCTAAGTATGAACTATGTATGCCTGTGTAAAATGTATGATATGATTTATCAGAATATGTTTGAGTTCTTATAAGTTATAAGACTCAATATTAGTATGAGGCCTTTTGTCGAGGAAGCGGAATCATGATTTATGACTTTATTCTGGCCTATGCATGACCAAGATAACTCATGACTTAAATATGACGGTATTGCAGTGCAATAAGCAGTATAGGAATTATACTGTGTTTGACCGTCATTACGGATACAAAATGAAGAATAAGGAATGGGATCACTTTAGAAAAATCAAGAATAATATTTAGAGCAAGGAGGACTAATTAGTTTCAAGTCCTAAGAAAAATCCATACGCGGTACAGTTAAGTAACGACCCACCTAACGTAGGCCGTTACCTTACTTAACTTACATAATTACTTAACTTATTTATCTTAGCGCAAATACGGAATATTTTTTTATTTTTTATTTTTAACAACTTGGAACTAAAATCTATCACATCACATACTTACATGCATATACATACATACGTATTTCAGTAATGAAATGTCAACTTACATACAACATAATTCATAACTAATAATATAATATAGCAAAAGACGTAGTCGTCTCTATCCCGCGTTTCACATCTCGCCGTGCCAAGCCCCACCGTCATGTATCAAGGATTGTCGATAGGTTGCTTACCTATAGCATAGACGTGAGTCGTAAGCTTTCGCTCAGCAAGTACAATTTATTAATCCGCAAAACAAAACTTAATAAAGCAATGCATGAGCCAATTATGCTTCATTATGCTTTCTTAGGTTAGCATATCTTTGGGACCCTTACTTAACATAAGTGTACGTACCGTGGCGCGCAGCCATGGAGTGGTTGGGGCGACCAGTCCAATCCAACTCAAACCATGGACCAAACCCGACCTACGAGCGGGTCGGTACGACACGAGGGAACTTGCTTGCCAACAAACTTAAAACTTATCTTTAAACTTGTTCTTATCTTAAAACATATTTCATACTTGAAACTTAGTCTTAGTCTTACCATATAAATTAGTGAACATGCTTCATGATGTCACATCAGAAATCATAAATCATATACACACATAACTGCATAAACAAAACATGCAAGTAGCAAAACAAGAGCCTATGCCGTAGGCGGAGTTGTACTTATTTGTTGTGTTATGTCCTATGTTTTGTTGCTAAAAAATCAGGTCACAACAACAGGTTACTTCCTGCTTTTCAAAAAGGTCGTAAGGTAAGGATCGCCCTAACTTATAAATCATAATCATAAAATGTTGGTATCCTAACCAACATTCACGAGTAACCCTAGTTGTATATCTTCCCACACACACTGTTATGATAAGAAGCTTATGTCCTAACAGTATCTTATTAGGTTACTTCGGGTAACCCTTGGTGCAAGCCCAAGTTATATTTGGATAAGATCCTATTGGGTTACTAAGGCCCAACTTTTAAAAGTTATGTCTTATTAGGTTATTATTAGTAACCTTGAGCTTTAGGCCAAACCTAATAACTTGGTAACCTGCCGGGTTACTAATGGTCATCGTCTTGTTACTAGGTCTTTAAATAATTTTGGCCCAAATAAAATTAGTAACTAATTCAATGACCATTTCTCTTACTATGGTAACCCTATCTCTCGGCCCAATTTCATTTATTTCTTCTTTTTTTCCCCCCTTACTAAACTTGGTTTAATTAACCATTTTATAAACTTTTTTTGTAAAACTGTCTAAGTCTGGGGGAGTTTACTGAAAATAGTCCCATCAATGCAACTATTATTGTATGTACAGGAATTGCATGTTCCTGTATTGTTTTGAAAATCCTACACAGGAATTTCCTATTTTCTGCACAGTTTCCAGAATCCAGTTATACCTTAGAATCCGTTTTGAATTTGAAAAACTTTTCTTCACAAAAGTTTTAGATCTTGAAAAATTCTACAACTTTCGTTCTTTACTCAAAATCCAGTTCTGTCTCTAACCTTCTCTTTTTCTTGTTGAACCGGCCTGGCCGTGCACAGGTTCTGGGCATAACCAGGTTCGGATTTTTGTCAAAACAGAGGCCTTTGGAGTCTTATTTTAAAATACTGTCTATGCTACCCCCTAGGATTTTCCATGTCCTACAACTTTTCAGTTTTAACTTTCCTCAAATTCGGCCTCTAAAGACCATAAAATCTTATTTCCAGATTATTGTCCAGTCTTGATCCGAGACTGGCAGTTTCGGTTTTAATTATTTCTTACATAAAATTACTCGCACACTACCTTGAACGGTTAAAACCGTGAGCCTACCTCAAGCATGCAGTGCATTACATACTATTTTCATTGCCATGCATTCATTCTCATTCATAAAATCATTCATACAAACCCATTTGGTTAATCTTTACCAATTAAGGTTTTTAGGGTTTTCTTTAACCTTCTTGCATCATATATCAATTACAACATAATCAATCACACCCTACATCTTCTTGAGTGTGTGGGGACATATTACAAACATTTGCTAGGAATTCATACATACCATACATACTCTAACAATTGAAATCATAACCATACACAAAACCATAAATCAAGACCACTAACCCTAATCAAGCACAAATCTAAACTACTCTAAGCTATTACATGAAAAATAGAATGACCTTATGCTCTTACATACCCATATAAAATACACATAAACCTTGAATCAAAAACTTAATTGAATGCTTAAAGGTTTTTAGAAAGATACTTTAAGCTTGGAAATTGTTCTAGACCTTGAATCAAACTTTTCCTTCTTGCTTTGGTTCCTTCCTAAAATCCGACCACTTGCATCTTCTCTATCTCTCTCTCTCTCTCTTTTCTTCTCTTTTGGGTTCGGCTTTTATGAGAGAAAGAGGGTGAGATGAAATTTTGCCATAATTTTGGTAGAATCACATAAAAATGAACCAAAACCACCCCCACATCACCTATTTATAAGTGAAAAATAATTTTTTTCTGGATTTATTTTTATTTTCAAAATTGCACATTAGTCCTTATGAGAAAAATATTTGCCCAAAAGACCATGAGGTGGCCGGCCATTAGGGAGCCTTGGGGGCCAAGTTATATAATTCTTTTCTAATTTTCTAAAAATCCATAAATCATGTATTTATCCAAAGATGAGGTGTCCCCCCTTTTGGGCCTTGTTTGGCTTTCCTCCTTGAATGCAGTTCATTTTCATACTAATACAGATATTACAGATACTATTTTTACTAATAACAGTACTGTCTTACTGAACTGCAGTCCAGAATTTATCTACATTTTATTGGACTGTATAAAAAATTTTCTTATGACTTTAAGCTACTTAGCCCTTATTATTCTAAATAATGTGCTTGATTTTTCTATAGTGGTCTTGAACTGTATTCTTACTATTTTATTTGTGATGATGGTTTTCCGCAGTATAATTCTTATACTGCTTGCTACACTGCAGTACCGTTATATTCATACTTTTGACTTTTCTTGGTTAAACTTTGACCAACATAAAATCATAAATTTTTATTCTACCTTTTTACTCAAAAGGTCTTATGCATGACTAAGCAATCTATTATTGAGCCTTATAAAGCTATAAGGACTCACACAAAATCTGATAAAAATCAGATCAGGCATTTCGCAAATACTTACATAGCAAATCTTAAATTCCTTAAAAAGGAAATCATAATTTCATAAAACGTTGGTTATTACAATATTCCCCCCTTAACAATTTTCGTCCTCGAAAATTAAAACAAGTTGGGGTAGTTCTTTCTCATATCCTCCTCTAATTCTCACGTTGCTTCTTTAACCTTATGATTTCGCCATAACACTTTAACCATGGGAATGGTTTTGTTTATTAAAACTTTTTCTTCCCGGTCCAGAATTCGGACTGGCTTTTCTTTATACGTCAAGTCAGTTTGGACTTCAACTGGTTCTTGACTTAGCACATGGGAAGGGGTCGGGTACATACTTCTTCAACATCGAAACGTTAAAAACGTCATGCACAGAAGCCAATTCTGGTGGCAAGGCAAGCTTAGAGGCTACTTTTCCAATCCTTTCAAGGATTTCAAATGGTCCGGTATATCTTGGGCTAAGCTTCCCCTTTTTACCAAACCTCATTATTCCCTTCATAGGAGCAATCTTAATGAAAACTGAATCTCCAACTTGGAACTCCAAGGGCCTTCGACGTTTGTCGGCATAACTTTTCTGTCGACTAAAAGCCACGTCGAGTCTCTGTTTGATCATCTTGATGTCCTCAGAGGTTTTCTTGATGAAATCCGTTGTTTGAAGTTGTTTCTGCCCAACTTCCGTGGTTTGAAAAATTCTACAACTTTCGTTCTTTACTCAAAACCCAGTTATGTCTCTAACCTTCTCTTTTTCCTTGTTGAACCTGCATGGCCGTGCACAGGGTCTGGGCATGACCAGGTTCAGATTTTTGTGAAAACAGAGGCCTTTAAAGCCTTATTTTAAAAAACCGTCCTCGTTGTTCCATAGGATTTTCCATTTCCTACAACTTTTCAGTTTTAATTTTCCTCAAATTCGACCTCTAAAGGCCTTAAAATCCTATTTCTAAATTAATGCCCAGTTTTGATCAGAAGCTGGCAGTTTCGGTTTTAAATGTTTCTTACATAAAATTACATGCACATTACCTCGAACGGTTAAAATCATGAACCTATCTCAAGCATGCAGCGCATTACGTACTGTTTTCATTACCATGCATTCATTCTCATTCATAAAATCATTCATACAAACCCATTTGGTTAATCTTTACCAATTAGGGTTTAACCTTCTTGCATCATACATCAATTACAACATAATCAATCACACCCTACATCTTCTTGAGTGTGTGCGGACATATTACAAACATTTGCTAGGCATTCATACATACCATACATACTCTAGCAATTGAAATCATAACCATACACAAAATTATAAATCAAGACCACTAACCCTAATCAAGAACAAATCTAAACTACTCTAAGCTATTACAAGAAAAATAGAATGACCTTATGCTCTTACATACCCATATAAAACACACATAAACCTTGAATCAAAAACTAAATTGAATAGCTTAAAGGTTTTTAGAAAGATACCTTTAAGCTTGGAGATTGGTTCTAGACCTTGAATCAAACTTTTCCTTCTTGCTTTGGTTCCTTCCTAAAATCCGACCACTTGCTTATTCTCTCTCTCTCTCTCTCTCTCTTTCTTCTCTTTGGGGTTCGGCTTTTATGAGGGAAAGAGGGTGAGATGAAATTTTACCATAGTTTTGGTAGAATCACATAAAAATGAACCAAAACCACCCCCCATCACCTATTTATAGGTGAAAAATAATTTCTTTTTGAATTTATTTTTATTTCCAAAATTGCACATTAGTCCTTATGAGAAAAATATTTGCCCAAAAGACCATGAGGTGGCCGGCCATTAGGGAGCCTTGGGGGCCAAGTTACATAATTCTTTTCTAATTTTCTAAAAATCCATAAATCATGTATTTATCCAAAGATGAGGTGTCCCCCCTTTTGGGCCTTGTTTGGCTTTCCTCCTTGAATGCAGTTCATTTTCATACTAATACAGATATTACAGATACTTTACTAATAACAGTACTGTCTTACTGAACTGCAGTCCAGAATTTATCTACATTTTATTGGACTGTATAAAAAATTTTCTTATGACTTTAAGTTACTTAGCCCTTATTGTTCTAAATAATGTGCTTGATTTTTCTATAGTGGTCTTGAACTGTATTCTTACTATTTTATTTGTGATGATGGTTTTTCGCAGTATAATTCTTATACTGCTTGCTATACTACAGTACCGTTATATTCATACTTTTGACTTTTCTTGGTTAAACTTTGATCAACATAAAATCATAAATTTTTATTCTACCTTTTTACTCAAAAGGTCTTATGATTGGCTAAGCAATCTATTATTGAGCCTTATAAAGCTATAAGGACTCAAACAAAATCTGAAAAAAATCAGATCAGGCATTTCGTAAATACTTACATAGTACATCAAATTCCTTAAAAAGGAAATCATAATTTCATAAAACGTTGGTTATTACTAGTTAAGTGCAGATGAATTCTGGACTGCAGTCCAGTATGACAGTACTGTTGATAGTTAAAACAATATTGGTATCATTTGGATTATAAAGGAAATGGACTGCATATTTAGAGGGAGTGCCAAACATGGCCCTAAATCGAGGACACCTCACCAAATATAATTATTTAATTTTGGAAATTTTTGATAATTATGGAAAAGTGGATAATTATTATTATTATTATTATTATTATTTTTTTTTTTTTTTTTTGTGAATTAAGCAACACTTGGCCGTCACCTCATGGGACTAAAGGGTAACTATTTTGTTTTTAGGGTCAAATATGCAATTTTAAGGAAAAAAAAATCAATGTAAAAAATTAAGCTATAAATAGGGGTGGGGTGTAGAAGAAAAACCATTTAATTAGACCCCAAATTTTTTATTCTCTTTCAACTTTCCTCTCTAGCCTTCCAAAATTTTCTCATTCCAAGACCTTGAACAACCTTCCAAACTTTAGAGGTAATCCTCTTAACCCTATAAGAATTTCAATGAGCTTTTTATTAAGGATTTATGTGTATTTCAAGTTTAAATTGTAAGAGCATAAGCTCATGTCTTTTTTTTTTTCTTTTTATGTTATGGTTTTCATATGGTTGATTTATGCTTAGGATAGCCCTAAGCATGAATTTAATTTTTACGCTCTATAATGAGTTTTAGGGTTGCATGTGCCTATCAAGTGTTTGTGAATATGTCTTCATATGTGTAAGAAGGAAAAAGTTATGTATGATGATGAATGGTGATGGATGATGAAGATGATGTTGATGATGTATATGTAGGTTAAGAAAGTAACCTAAAAACACAACTTGGTAAGCTAATCCATATTGTGTTTTTTAAGTAAGAAGATAAGTGTATGGTTAAGTGTTATGAACAAATCCGACGTGCTACATGTTGATACAGGCTCACAGTTTCGACCATTTGAGGTAGTGCGTGTGAAATTTTAAGCGAAAACCAACAAGATCTAAAACTGCCAATTTTCAGATTTCACTGGATAGTTTTCTGGAAACCTAATTTTGAGCCCCTTAGAGGCCGAATATGGAAAAAGTCAAAACTGTAAAGTTGTAGAAAATGGAAAAAGGGGGTTTCGTGGATGGTTTTTAAAAATAAGATTCCAAATGCCTCTGTTTTTATCAAAATTCGAGGCTGGTCAGTACAGACAGTGTACACGGCCATAATATTTTTAAAGGAAAAACGAGTAAGTTAAAGGCAGATTTAGGTTTTGGACAAAAAATAAAAGTTGTAGGTTTTGATGAGAGCTACAGCTTTAATGATAAAAATTTTTCAAATTTTAAACCAATTTAAAGATAAAACTGGATTTTCAAAACTATGCATGTAACGACCCGTCTAGCACGGACCGTTACCGTACATATATACATACTTACTTGTCTTACATACTTATTTACTTAACAAATATAGCGGAATTTTTTTTTTCTACTATAGGAGTACTGTTTGGAATAATATGAACATAAAATATTAAACATGAATTTACAGAAGACGTGGCGGCTTATCTCTTGTTTCACAGTTGCCCTGCCAACTCCACCATCTTGTATCAAAAATCGCCGGTAGGTTGTTTACCTACAGCATAGACGTAAGTCGTGAGCTTTCGCTCAGCAAGTACAACTATATTATCCGCAACAAAATCAATTATAAACTTAACATAGCATATCATAACATATTCTAATCATGCATGCTCAAATTATGCTTTATTATGCTTATTTTATCATGTCTCTTAATATATTTTCATTCCTTAACTTGCTTGTGGGCCCTTTATCATGAGTGACCGTACCGGGCGCGCAACTATGGAGTGATTGGGGTGGCCAATCCATTTCCAACTCAATCCACAGTCCTACCCGACCTTGGACGGGTCGGTACGTCACAGGCAAGCTCGCTTGCCATCATACTTATTTGTCATCTTGACCTTGTTCTTATTATTTGTGAACATGCTTCATGATATCACATAAATATAACTTGTAATCATATCTTAGTCATGCCATCTACTTGATATTTCAATTCATAGCACATAACATACATTGTATCATACACCATGTTACAACCCAAAAAGCCTATGCTGTAGGCGGAGTTGTACTTACCTTGTTTGCTCTGTCCGATAATGGGCTGATTCAAATCAGGACACCTCAGCAGGTTATCTTCTGCTATAATAAAGGACATAGGTAAGTATTAAAACTGTTGGTAATACAACCAACACTTATATGTCGCTACCCTTAACTGTATAATATCTTATTGGGTTACCTTAAATTACCCTTGAGTTAAAAACTTAACTGGCTCAAGTTAAAACTTAACTTTGGTCTACAAACTCATTTTCTTTTCTCTTTTTTGAAAAACTTAATCTTTAAAAATCCCTTGCTCAATCTTATGAAAAATTGTAATTTTTGAGTAATATAATAAAGTGTTGGAGACTGCCTTTGAAACAGTCTTCCACAGTCAATTTCTTGGTGTATGTGCAAAAATATCACTTTTCTGTATTGTTTTGGAAAATCCTGTGCAGGAATTTTCCTGTCTCCTGCGCAGTTTTTGAAATCTGATTTTATTTAAAAATCCAAATCGAATTTGAAAAACTTTTCTTCATGAAAGTTTTACATCTTGAAACATTCTATAACTTTTGTGTTTTAAGAAAAACCCAATTCTGCCTTTAACTTAGTCATTTTCCTTGTTAAAGTTCCCAGACCGAGAGCACAAATCTGACTCGCCCAGGAATTCTTGGTCTCGGGTTTTTGTAAAACCGAAGGCCTTTGGAGCCTTATTTTGGAAAACTGTCCTTGTTTTCCCTTAGGAAAAACCCTTCCGAACAACTTTCATGTTTTAAGTTTTCTCAAATTCGGCCTCTAAGGGCCCCAAAATTTACTTTTCCAGAAACTCGCCAGTTTTTACCCGAAAATGGCAGTTTTGGTTTGAAACTTGTTTTACGCCGTAATACGTGCACACTACCTCAACCGACCGAATCGCGAGCCTAAAATCAGTCACACAACGTCTTTCTAACGTAAATTTTCTTTAAAAACATTATCAATCAAATCCATGCAATCTATTGCTTAAATTACACCAATTATGGTTTGCTTGATTTTAGGTTGCACAAATCATTCATAACATATTTCTAGCAACCTAACATACACATATCCATCATGCTTGGCACATTGTGGGGACATATAATTGTTCATCCATCATGCAATCACACATAACTAGGCATGTAATCTAAACATTTAACCATGCAACCTCATAAAAGGAAAATCAAACCACCCTAACTCAAATCAAGCACAATTCTAGATTTAACCTATGCATAACTTAAATTTGAGCTTATGCTCTTACAAACTTAGGGGAAATACACTTAAATTCCTCAATCAAGACTTAAATTGAGAAACTTAGGGCTTTAAAAGAAATTAGCTCAATTAGGTTCAAGGGTTTGGCTAGGATTTGCTTGCTTTTCCTTGTCTCCACCAAACCGGCCTCCTTGGCTTGTTTGGCTCCAAATTTTCTCCACCACCCTTGCTCTAGATTTCCGGCCACTCCAACACACAAAATCCGGCCACTCCAACTCTTCTTCTCCTCTCTTTCTCTTCCTTCCACAGCCGGCCCTAGAGCCACAAATGGGTTTCAAATTTTTCTTCCAATTTTTGTTGGTTCCACACCAAAAATCTAACTATCCTATCACCCTAAACACTCTTGGTTCTTGCTCTCCCTAAGATTTCGGATTTTGAGAGAGAATTTGGCTGTTTTTCCCAATTTTTTCAGCCAAAATCTGCCCCCCCCCCTTTCGCCTATTTATAGGTGAAATTTTGGACTTCTTTGCAAATAACTTTGGTTCACCTTTTTCCTACAAGTCCTTGGGACAAAATTAATTCTATTTTGACCCCAAGAAATCCGGCCACCTCATGCTCTAGAAGAGTCCAAGATTATCCAATTTTTTTCTTAATTCCCAATATGATGTCATTAATCAAAAAGGTGATGAGGTAATCACCATTAGGGCTTGTTTGGCCTTATTTCTTTAAATGCAGTTTACTTTAATGCCAATACAGATATTCTAGTACTGTGCTCACTAGCACACAATACTGTTATGCTCCTACGCAGTCCAAAATTTATTTGTGTAAAATTTGACTGCATAAAAATTTTCTTATAACTTGAAGTCCTTTGGCCCAAGATACTCTAATTTATGTGCTTGATTTTTCTAAGGTGATTTTAAATCTTAATCTTGTTATCTTGTCCGTAAAATGGTTTTTCGCAGTATATTTACCATACTGTTTGACCATAAAACAGTATCATCATATGGTTGACTTTTCTAGTCAACTGTTGACTTTTTATGTCAACTTTTACTTTTTAGGTCAAACTTTGACCACCATGCAAGACCATGAAATCGTGAAGTTTTCTACCCTTCTTACTCAAAATGATACATACTTGGTTAAGCAATCATTTTTTTAAGTCTCATCATGAGAACTTAAAATTTTCAAATAAAAACCCATCTTAGATTTTTCATGAGTACCTTCAGAACATAGCACAAGTTTCTTTACAAGAAAATATAAGGTCGTGAAAATTTAGTTATTACAATGCAGTATTCAGGAAATTCCTGTACAGGATTTTTAAAGTTGTGCAGTGTACAAAAAATTCATACACACACTTTCAACCAAATTAAAAAGCATTTTTCAAGGTTTTACAGTTTTACAACTTCTTTTACAAAGAAACTACGTTTTTACGAAAAATCATTTTAAAGGGTTTTAATCCATTAGAAATTTCACAAGTAATTTTTAAAAGAAAATTTTAAATAATACTTGATTTATGAAATCAATATATTTTTCAAGAAAACAAGGTATTTTAAAAAGGATAAGATGGGCCAAACTTACTTAAAAATATAAGTAACAATTCTTTGACAGATAGTAACCAGTTTGGGGACCAAACTAGGATCCAAGAAAATGAAATAGTAAGCCCAAGTCACTTAGACTATGGTAAGCAATTATATGACTAAAGGTAATCAGATAAAATACCAATTTATTATAATAAAGTTTGTATTTATGATTACCAAGAGTAATCAGATTGGATACCAATTAAGTATGTCATGGTTTATGATAACAGGAGTGTAACTTGTTGTTGTGCTTCGTTGAGCGATAGACCAAGAACGTAGGACGACTTGTAAGTACAACTCCGCCTATAGCATAGACAAATTGTTTAATTGCTTTGCATGTTTTTCAAAGCTCATACATTAATGTATGTGATGCATATGATTTATGTTTGTAGCATCATGTAAGCATGCTCACTAATGATAAATCACATGGTAAGAATAAGATCAAGTTTCAAGTAAGAAAATGGTTTTAAGGAAACTGTTTTCAAGTAAGAAACCGCTTTCAAGAAAGAAACTATTTTCAAGTAAGAAACTATATTCAAGTATGATGTTAAGCAAGTTTTCTCGTGTCGTACCGACCTGCCACGAGGACGGGTTTGGTCCATGATTTGAGTTGGATTGGACTGGCCGCCCCCAACACTCCATAGCTGCGCGTCACGGTATGTACACTCATGTTATGTAAGAGCCCAAAAATATGCTAACCTAAGAAAGCATAATGAAAGCATAATTGGAACATGCATTGTTTTATTACGAAATATTTTGCGGAAGAAAAGTTGTACTTGTTAGGTGAAAGCTCATAACTTATGTTTATGTTGTAAGTAAACAGTCTACTGGTAATGTGTGATGCAAGACTGTGGAAGAAGGCATAATGGACTGTGAAACTCTGGGCTGGACACCACCACGCGTTTTGAGAAAAAATATATATGTATAAATGTCGGAATTATGTTTTGATAGTTTGATGGTACTAATATCTAGTAATTGGTATATTTTGTAAATGTGTTAAAATTGTTTAAAAACTTAATACTTGCCTTGAGCAAGTACATATATATGAGTTTGAAATTAAAGTGGGATTTAAAGTAAGTTTCGAAAAAAAAATTCCTTATTTTTACATAAGATGAGAGTAAGTTTCTAAGTAAGGTAAGTATGGTAACGGCCTACGTAAGGCGTGTCGTTATAGAATTGGTATCAGAACGGGTTTCCTACCATTCGGTTTCACAGTTCTGCTGCCAGCACCACAGTTTTTGTAAGTTAATTTTCTTAATTTATTGCATGTATACTTATTATGTGAATTATAATATTATAGATAGAAATGGACCCAAGGCAGATCAAAGAGGATCGTGAGGCTTCCTTGGCATTTTTAGGAATGGAACCACGTACTTTCGACAAAACCCAAAGAGCGGCTGCATTAGCTGAGTGGTTACATGATATGGAGACCATATTTAGTCTATGCCATATAGGAGTGCATCTCAAAGTTTTGCTAGCTAGTCGATGATTGGTCGGAGAAGCACGCATATGGTGGCTCAGTTTAGAGGACCCTAAGATCCCTAGGAATGTATGGATGAACTTCTGAGCCCTAATCATTTTACGATATGGGCCATTACCGGGGGAGGGACCGCACTACCGAGACCCCGACATATACCATGATATGTATATGAAACTATATGTTAGTTATGTAGTAGCCTGGCAAGCATACCCGAATGAGTCCATGGGCCACTACTGTCAAAGGTTCCAATATGCTATGTTACCTTACGTCCCATTGGATATAGAGAGACCTATGATGAAGGCCCCACACATACTTAGGGATGGACTACTTCCGGAGGTCTGGCAGTTCACTCCGCCACCAACGATAGAGATAACGTTGGACGAGATGATAGATACTATTATGGAGGCCGAGATTATAGCTTATATGCTACAGGCTGCTGCACCTGAGGATGATCACCCGTTTATGCCGATCGACGATGCAGGCATCGAGGAGCCAATCTTTCACGATGGTCCGTTTATGCTAAAGGAACCCATTCCAGCTATACCAGTTCAGGCTATTCCTCCACAGGAGGAGGATGCCGATGCAGAGATGGACCCGGCTAGCCCCGGGGAAGACCCGGAAGCCCTCCAGTGATCATCATCACTAGTGATGATAAGGAAGAGATCGAGGAGGAGCAGGAAGAGCTAGAGGATGATCCCAAAGAAATCCTAATTGACGGCGATGACTGGGATGCAGACTCCGAAATATTTTCTGATGTTACGACGGAATAGTTAGTTTAGATTCTTTTATTTTATTTTTTTTGACCCTTGGATTGTACATATGTATGATGGTTAAGTGGTAGACACTTTCATCTCGACTTCCTATGTATATTAGGCCTAACATGTACCGGACAAGGGTTAGACACTGCCGAAAGACTATACTCTTTTTGTACGATGTACTAAAAGACAAGTGTATATATATGAAATGTATATATGATGTTACGATCAAGTATTATTAATGACAAGTTTATTATGAGTTTACGATATGATATGATGAGATCAAGATTGATCTCTAATATGATGCTTCTATGCCATGATATGATGATGTTATGATACTTCTATGATATGACATGATAAGTTACGATGATTCTATGATATGATGTTTTAAGATATGAATGAAAGGAATGGGTATTAGAAGTATAACAATATCCTTCCTTGTGATGAATATGAACTAAAAGATAGTTCGTTCATGTACACGATTAAACCCAGCTCTACAAGAGCCTAATCTTGCAACGGTGGTAGCCAATTTCACTACTACAAAAAGTATATTACACGACGGAGATTACACGACGGTTCCTTGAAACCGTCGTGTAAAGTCTGACTTTACACGACGGTTCCAAAAAACCGTCGTGTAAAGTGCTCCACAATGGACTTTACACGACGGTTCCAAAGAACCGTCGTGTAAAGTCCGACTTTACACTACGGTTCCAAAGAACCGTCGTGTAAAGTCTGACTTTACACTACGGTTCCAAAAAACCGTCGTGTAAAGTGCGACTTTACACGACGGTTTTTAAGAACCCGTCGTGTATTCCTAACTTTTTTATCCTTCATCAGCCCTCATTTCATCTAATTACAGATCTATCGCGCAGCCGCGAAAAACATCACAGACACCTGCGAACACGAGTCTTCTCCACTGCGAAACCAACACTCGCGTATATTAAATATTTGTAAGTATTGTGATTATTACTTGCTCTTATTTTTATTTATTTGATTTTTATGGGCGATTTATTGTAGATGTCAATAATGGTATATATTCTCTTTTTTTCTTTTTCGGTTTGATTAATTGTTGAATATACGTTGTGTTTTTAAATGCAAAAACTTGATTATTGAATAATTTGTATAATAAATTTAATATCGATTTAGGTCGGGTTCTTGGAAATGGATCGAAAATGGATGTGGGCTAATAGATTGACTAGAAAATATCGAGATGGGATTGAAGAATTTTTGTCATTTGCGGAAACTCACATGAAGAATGATAAGATTCGATGTCCTTGTGTGGATTGTGGAAATCATAGATCTCATCCAGTTGATGAAGTTAGAAGACACTTGCTTGCTCGTGGGATTATTTGTTCGTATCAAACGTGGTATTTACACGGTGAAATATTTTTTAATCCATCATCGAACAACAAAGCCAAAGAACCGATTGGTGAGGAAGATGTAGGAGATAATTTGTTTGATATGGTTAATGATTTGGAAGAACAGTTTGTGCATCGTCCGGAGTTATTTGAAGCAATGATGAATGATGTCGAGATGCCCTTGTATGACGGGTGTACTAAATATACGAAATTGTCTGCATTGGTCAAATTATGGAACATGAAGGCATCGGGAGGGTGGACAAATTCTAGTTTCACGGCTCTTTTAGAATTTCTAAGAGATGTTCTACCGGTTGATAATAAAATACCTGCTAGTATGTACGAAGCTAAGAAGGCGTTGAGCAGTTTGGGAATGGAATATGAAAAAATTCATGCATGTCCAAATGATTGCGCCCTTTACCAAAATGCGTACGAGGATTTGGATGAATGTCCGGTTTGTCAGGAGTCAAGATGGAAGAAGGGCAAGAATCCAACGAATTGCGGCAAAGGTGTTATGGTACATTCCTCCGGCACCGCGTCTGCGGCGTTTATTCCGTAATGCCGAGCATGCCAAGAATTTGACTTGGCACCACGATAAACGTGTCGAAGATGGCATGCTTAGACATCCAGCTGATGCACCACAATGGAAGACCTTTGATGCCGATCATCCTGAATTTTGTGCGGAACCACAGAATCTACGTCTTGGTTTGTCGGCGGACGGAATGAACCCACATGGTAATATGAGTAGTAGGCATAGTACTTGGCCCGTCGTACTTGTCAACTACAATCTCCCTCCGAAGTTGAGCATTAAGCGAAAGTTCTTGATGTTGACCTTATTGATATCTGGTCCTCAACAACCAGGGAATGACATTGATGTGTACTTAGCACCACTAATTGATGATCTAAAGAGCTTATGGGAATAGGGGATAGAAGTTAGAGATGCTCACCGTCAAGAGACATTCACACTCCGTGTAATGTTGATGTGGACAATTAATGACTTTCCTGCTTATGGAAATCTATCTGGCTATTCAGTCAAGAGTTCTATCGGTTGTCCCGTTTGCATGAAAGAAACATCTTCCATCCGATTGAAGAACGGTAAGAAAACTGTTTTCCTTGGACATAGGAGATTCTTACCACAAAATCATCGATACCGCAAACAGAAAAAGGCGTTCGATGGTAACACGGAAGAAAGAACCCCTCCCCGAGTTTTGACGGGTGACGACGTTTACGAGATGGTTAAGGATTTGGAAGTGGTGCTCGGGAAAAGAAAACGAAGCAACAATACTCCCGTGGTTGATGGACCTTGGAAAAAGCGGTCAATCTTCTACGAACTTCCATATTGGAGGACACTTTTTGTTCGTCATTGCTTGGATGTGATGCATATTGAGAAAAATATTTGTGAATCAATAGTGGGCACATTGCTAGACATTCCTAATAAGAGCAAAGATGGTGAAAAAGCACGGCTGGATCTTAAGGAGTTGAACATTAGACTTAACTTGATCCCTACAAAAAAAGGGAATGCAACTTATTTACCTCCGGCGAAGTACACCTTATCAAGACAGAAAAAAGAAAGATTTGTGAGTGGCTCGCCTCTGTGAAAGTGCCCAACGGTTATTCTTCTAACTTCAAAAGGTTGGTGTCTATGAAGGATATGAGGTTGATTGGAATGAAAACACATGATTGTCATATATTGATGCAACAGCTTTTACCGCTTGCCTTGCGAGGAGTTCTAACGAAGGACGTGAGATTTGCAATTACCAAGCTATGCTCATTTTTCAACTCGATATGCTCCAAGGTAATTGATCCATTGACGCTAGAATCACTACAGTCAGAGTTGGTTAAGACTTTGTGCTTGCTTGAAAAGTACTTTCCACCCTCATTTTTTGACATAATGATTCATCTAACGGTGCACTTAGTCCGGGAAGTGAAGCTATGTGGACCGGTGTACTTGAGATGGATGTATCCTTTTAAAAGGTACATGAAGGTTTTGAAGGGGTATGTCAAGAACCGAAATAGGCCGGAAGGATGTATAGTAGAAAGCTACATTGCGGAGGAATCGGTCGAATTTTGCTCTGAATATTTGGCCACCGCGGAAGCGATTGGTTTGCCCAAGCCTACAAACATTGACTGGAAGGGACTATCCGTCGGCATTCCATCGCCGGTAAATCGATGTGAATGGGAGAAAGCTTGTCTCTATACTTTACATAATAGGGTAGAAGTTGAGCCTTTTATTGAGGTCCACCTACAGGAATTAAGAGATAGAAATCCAAGAAGAGGAAGAAATGAAAGGTTGCTACAAGATGAACACAATCGAACGTTTCGTCAGTGGCTACGAAGACATGTTCTCATTCAGAATGGTGGCTTTTCGCATGAGCTAATGAACCTCGCTAGAGGTCCGTCGACGATTGTTACACGGTATACATCATACTTCGTCAATGGTTTTACATTCTACACTCGCGAAAGAGATGAGAAGCATCCTGTTCAAAATAGTGGTGTCAGTATCCATGCTACAGCCATGCACATTTCATCTGCAAAGGACAAGAATCCAGTCTATGGAACTATGAACTACTTCGGCTTCATTGAAGATATTTGGGAACTCGATTATTGTGGTTTACATGTCGCACTATTTAAGTGCAAATGGGCCGACAATAATTACGTAAAGATTGACAATGATGGGATAACAGTGGTGGACTTTAGACGATTGGGGTACAAAAATGATCCATTCATTATGGCATCACAAGCACTCCAAGTATTTTACACAACGGACCCCAGTAATGTAGAGTTGTCCTTAGTAGTGCCGATGAAGCCAAATTGATCCGTGGTCAAGAAGCTGAGGAAGATGGCTCCGACATTCCATCTTTCACACAGGGCTTGCCACCGGTAGAGGATATCGACGAATTCGATGATGATGTTTCCCACTTGGTTCGACCAGATGTTGAATGGACACGTGTTGAGAAAGCAAAGCGAAAAAAGAAAAAAACTTGAACAATATTATGACATTTATTTTGTACATCAGTTATTTTGTTTTTATTATATATATACAAACATTGTATTATTTAATTTTTTTTTACATGTTCATTGCTATATATATTTTGAAAATTAGTTTTGCATAAAGATAAATAATATAGTATCAATAATTTTTGGAAACTACACAGGGTTATAAGGCCGTGTATGTGTTGGATAAAAACAGAATTACAAGGATTACAGGACGGTTCGTCCAAGAACCGTCGTTTAATAAAGGGTAACCATGGGAAAACGACGACGGGCCGCTGGGGGACCGTCGTCGTTTCCCACTGGTTCAGAGGAAACGACGACGGTCCTTTGGACCTTCGTCGTTTCAACCATTTTCAGTAGGAAACGACGACGGTCCTGGGACCGTCGTCGTTTCCCAGGTGTAAACGACGACGGTCCCAGGGACCGTCGTCGTTTCCCCAGCATAAGGGGGAAACGACGACGGTCCCTTTGGGACCGTCGTCCAATCATCTTTTTTTATGTAATACACGACGGGTTTCTTCGGACCCGTCGTGGAATCGTAAAAAAATTTGAAAATTTTCATATTTCATTTTTCGAAATCCGCGCGAAAACCCACTACTTATACCACAATAGCCTTTTCACATGTCTTCAATTTGAGCGCGAATTTCTTTACCCTTCCTCACATTCTCCAAATTTTTTAACTGCCCATATCCTTCACCAACCCGCCGCTCCTATTAATTTAAAATCCGATCAACCCGCCCTACCGTCATTGCCGCCACCGCCGCCGCCTTCTTGGTGTGGCCTTATTTTCATCTTCAAGTACAAGCAAGGTAACTTCGTATATAAACTAAAAACCATTTGCTTCTTTGTATAGTTGTTTGTCACTAAGATCAATTTTTTAAAATTAGTGTTTTGTTTTTAATATTTCTCTTTGTATAGAAAAAAAGAGGCTTGTTGGTTTTCAAATTTGGCACTTTACACACATTTATGAACATGCTTTTTTCTCGCACACAACATGCTCGACGAAATGCCATAATGAGTTTCTCTTTTCAAAAAACATAATAGAGTTTGATTAATATTCATAGAATAACTAATGCAAAATTACATTACTTTCTCTACCATGAAAATACAAAAATAATGACTCAAAACGGCCTATGACCGTGGAGACCGCGCATGGCGCCCATGCTCTTGGGCGGCCGTGTGGGGCGCCTGGCGCCCGTGGAGCCCGTGGGGGGCACCTGGGGGGCGCCTGGCGCCCCTGGCGCCCGTGGGGGGCACCTGGGGGGCGCCTGGCGCCCGTGTGGGACGCCTGGCGCCCGTCGGGGCGCCTGGGCGCCCGTGATCTTTGGCGCCCCTTGCGCCCGTGGGGGGCGCCTGGCCCCCGTGGCGCCAGTATGGGGTGCCTGGGCGCCCGTGTGCGTCGCTTGGCGCCCCTGGCCGCCCGTGGGGGCCGCCTGGCGGCCGTGTGGTGGGGGCCGGACATCTACCTCTTTGTGTACCTTTGCCGTTTTTTTAAAAAATTAATGCATCGTGTACTTAGTAGTTAAATATAAATTGCTTCTATTATATTGGTATGACATAATTATTATTTTGTTTTGTTGCAATTTTTTTTTTTACAATAACTATAAGTGAACGACTACAATGGAACATTCCAAAAAGGGACGAGCACGGAGGAAAAACCCTTCGGATCCAAATGTCGAAGGGGTGCGAAGGGCAACTATAATGAAACGCGTCCATATGGCGAGGAAAAGGGGTGAACGAATTCCCGTCACGTTTGACGAGAAAGGACAACCGGAAGGAAAGCACGGTGACGAATTGATGAGTTGGATTGGTGTGCTAGCTCGAGAGCATGTTCCAATATGGATACAAGATTGGCGATCTCGTGATTTAGACCAAGTGAAAGATATTATTTGGAAAGAAACCGTTACTTCTTTCACCGTTGATGGAAGCTTTCGGACTGCGTGTATAAAATCATGTGGTGAAGCTGCACGGAATTTCCGGCATGATCTGTACAAGACGTTTGTCGAAGGATTTTTAACAGAAGAAAGTGTTTGGACACGGCCGCAAAAAGTTATTGACAACTACCCTAATATAGAAGAAGAGGATTGGGTGAAATTCGTTCAGTATAGAACATCCTCCTAATTCCAACAGCTATCTGATCGTGGAAGCGAAATAAGGACAAACAACGAATACTCATCAAGAGGAGGCCGAGACGGATATAGGAAGCTCGATCAGGAAAAGGTATGTCAATAAATTTTGTTCAAACTAAATCATATGTCATTTAATGTATAGAACATTATGCCATCATTTATACTAATAATGTTCAATTACATGCAGTCTAAGAAGACTGGGAAATATGTAAAAAGAGATTGTTTATGGCTTGAGCAACAGATGGGACTTGATGGAGAGTTGAAAGATCCAGCATGTCAAAAAGCTAGCGAGTTGATAGTAAGTTTGCTAACTAACAATGAATTTTTCATCATTAGTATATGTACTTACAACCCTTAATCTTAACTGAGTTATGTTAATTATCTTGTAGATGGAGTTCAACACACAGGAGAGCCAAGGCACTTTCGAATCAGTTGGCACTAGTGATGTATTGTCGCATGCATTATCTAGACCCGAACACAAAGGGCGTGTCCGTGGACAATCAAAGTTCGTAAAGCCGTCTCAGTACTTTAACCTAAATCGAAGTTCGAGTAAAGACCTTGAAGTACAGTCAATGAGACGTGAAATAGAAGAATTAAAGGCATTGGTGCGTGGTCTATGTGCGAACAAAGATGTGGCGCCGTCGGTTGATCCCAACAATGTGCCAACTGTGGACCAACACAACAGTGTTAAGGCTAGTTGCTCTGCCCAAGGAAAACAACATGGAGATTCTGATCCGCCAACGATGGCAGTCGACAGTCAGGAGTGTAAGCTCTATATTATCGATGAAGTGCAGGGTGGACAGGTGCTTATTGCGTTTGGAAGAGCATGGCTGGAGAGCCTTCCCACCGATACGGTGCATGGGATTCCCCTGGGGGAAGGGAACGTGCGAGTGTCAATCAATATGCCAAAATTAAAAAAAAGCACCATTACCTATACCGACGTACGAGGCAACAACTGTGGAGGATGCTATTAATGGGTTTGTTGCTTGGCCTAAAACATTAGTCGAGCTCGACACGAGTATGAACAAGGCGAGTCGAGGGCCTAGTCACGTTGCTGACCCAGAATCTGGAAAAAAAAAACGCCAAAGAAAGCTTGGAAAAAAAACCATCGACTCTCGGACAGAGGTACAACAAGGTGTGCAACAACAACAACAACCTTTGTTCGACTTTAATAACATGAGCATGGCGTTGAGGCCTTTGGCTTATTATGCCCATAGTTCCATGCGTCAAGGTAATCAGATTAAGGTCCCAATACCATACACGATCATGACCTTTGAAATGCCTGTCTTTCTGAGCTATGAAGATATTTATGAGTTCATTAATTTACAAGAAATCAGTGCAAATTGTATATTAGTCTACATGAGGTACGATATTCTATCGCAATAATTTGTTTAATCTAAAAATTCTTCTATATGTCAGGTACAGTAACAATTTTGATACGCTTATATGCAGATATTTGGAGGAACTATGTAGGATTAACGGGCATGCTGACAAGTTTGCGTTTGTGTCTCCAACCTTGATCTCACCGGTGAGGACAGATACTGAAGATGCTGGCATGAGAGACCGAGCCGACAATCTTATCAGCTTTTTGCGGGACGCACCAAAAGGCCGGCTTTATCTTGTGCCACATAACAGAGGGAGACATTGGGTTTTGGGAGTCGGGATGACCTCGTCCTTATTTTGATCCTCTTCGAGAGAAGAAACGGGAAGATTTTACGGCGCTAATGAACATGTAAGTCAATTTTTAATATGTTCTTTTTTTTTAATCTTAATTATTATATGTATCTTAATTATTTAGTTTGAATTTAACCAATTTGCTAGGGCCCTATCGGATTGGAAGATTATGGCCGGAGAAGGAATTAGAAGGAGACAAGACTATAAAACCAAAATCTCGAACCGTCCTTGTCCTATACAAGAGGGAAGTGTTGAATGTGGTTATTTTATTTTAGGTTTTATGAGGGGCATAGTGTTGAATGGAATTGATGTACTTGAAAGTAAAGAATTTTTTACTTCTGATGATTTGGATTAATTAGGGAGAATGGGCTAGCCATGTAATGCAATTCATTAATTATGTTTTGTAAACTTGTAATGTAAATATTGGTATGTATTTTTAATTTGATCACTTGGATCGTGTATTTTTAATTTGATAACATACAGTTTTAGGCTAGCACGGGAATCACAAAAAATCCAATTTTTTTTTAATTAAATAATATTACACGACGGTTCTCGTTCGAACCGTCGTGTAATCTCATTCTTACACGACGGTTCGGCCAAGAACCGTCGTGTAATATCCACATTACACGACGGTTCGGCCAAGAACCGTCGTGTAATCCCCGCATTACACGACGGTTCTTGGCCGAACCGTCGTGTAATCGGGTTCTTGGCCGAACCGTCGTGTAATGCGGGGATTACACGACGGTTCGGCCAAGAACCGTCGTGTAATCCCCGCATTACATGACGGTTCGGCCAAGAACCGTCGTGTAATCCCCGCATTACACGACGGTTCGGCCAAGAACCGTCGTGTAATCTCCGCATTACACGACGGTTCTTGGCCGAACCGTCGTATAATGTGATTTTTGAGGACCCCCCACCTTGGTGTAACATTGAAATACCACGACGGTAACTGAACCGTCATGTTATCTACCACGACACTGGATTACACGACGGTTGATGAACCGTCGTGTAAACTTTACACGACGGGAAAAACCCGTCGTGGAATCCACAATTTTTACTAGTGTTTGCAACAACAATTGTTAGAATAGCAACAAGAAACCAATAGGCTTCGGGAACAACTAGCTCGAATGAATCAGATACCTCGTGTTAATGAAGTTCCACCATAGAATAACCTCGAGCCCCTAGTAGTTCCTCAGATGCCAGAGGTGAATAAAGGGATTCCACAACATCCAAGAGTTCCGTTAGCACCAGCCGCACCAACAGAGTTGCAAGCGAACCCACCTATGGTTTGGGAAGACTTGTTATATGAACGGTTTAGGCGTATAAAGGCACCGGAATTTGAGGGACTTACGGACACAATAGAAGCCGATAATTGGCTAATTGACATCCAAGTAATTTTGGATTTTATGGGACTCACAGAATAGGAAAAGGTCCTTTGTGCTTCTTTTACACTTAAGAAGGATGCCCGACATTGGTAGATGACCATCCAAATGCATAGAAACATTGCAACCATGAGCTGGAAGGATTTTGTGACTGAATTCAGAGCGATGTACTACAATAGAGAAGTTCTTGCAGCTTAGCAAGATGAGTTTAACAGTATGAGGAAATAATCGATGACAGTACTGGAAGCTGTCAAGAAATTTGAACAACTAGCTCGCCTATGTTCGAAACTTGTACCAAATGAAACGGAGAAAGTAAGAACAATGATGAAGATGTTTTGGACAGATATTGCCAAACAAGTAAGTGCAGAAAGCAGCCCTCCAACCCTTGTAGCTGACTGTATAAGTCGAGCAATAAGAGCCGAGTACTGGATCAATTAGGATGTGGCAAGGGCTCAGATATTTAAAGTTAAGAAGGAAGAAAAGGCTGTGTTGAAGCAGTCGCAGCCTAAGCAAACTCAAGAATTGTATCAAAAGGCTTCTGCTCAAAATTCCAAGCAGTTTGGGAGAACAGAAGAAAGTGGAATGCCTCCAACCAGGGTCAACAGAGGAATTACCCTCAGAAGAAGAACAACCAAGGTACTGGGGGTAATAATTATCCCGTTGTGCGCGAAATGTGGAAAGAAGCATTTTGGGGTTTGTAGAATGGGGACAAATGCATGCTACCTTTATGGCAAGGAAGGCCACTATGCCAGGAATTGTATCTCAAATAATCAGAATCAGCAGTACTCGAACCGGAATTCAAGCAATCAGCTCCATACGGTGCAAGCCCAGATCGAAGGTCCATCGATTGCACAAGGAAGATTAGAAGCTCCTAAACCACAAACTAGGATCTATGCTTACACTAAAGGAGATGTTGAAGCTGGGACTTCTCATGTGGTAACAGGTCAGATTTATATCACCGCCTTTGTTGCAATCACCTTATTTGATTCTGGTGCCACTCATCGTTTGTATCGAAGGAGTTTGCCCAGAAATTAGGAAGAGGAGCTGTTAAACTAGATTAACCCTTCAAAACCTCTCTTTCATCAAGAGAAATTCTTCTATCTGACTGTACGACCCGACTTTTCGGACCGTTAATTAACTTACTTATTCTTATCTAATTTAGTCATAACACTTATTTATGTTCGGTTCTAAAAAAAATACATGATTTTTTTTTTTTAAATCATATTCATATTACAAAAGTAACTGAGAAAAATTAAAAACCTCTAGTGGATAATTATCCTGTTTAAATTCGTATTTGAATAATATTTAAAAGTTATAACTTCATGTTGATTAAAACGTAAGAGTCTAAAGTCTTTTTCTTGTAAAAGTACTCATATCAGATTTAGTTGTACCAAAACATTGAAACATAACTATAATTATAGCCGATTACAAAATAAATTACTGAAAGTCTAAATGCGGAAATTAATTTCGTGGTGGTATCCCCACTCCCGTCCTTCATCGCCTCCGCACAGCTTCGCCAGTCCATAAGACGTCTAAGCAAGGGGCTGCTTACCCGCGTTACCTACGGCATGAACACACACTGATGAGCTTTCGCTCAGCAAGTACAAACAATATCTCACAAATTATTTTTATAAAATCATATCATCACATGTAGCATCATGAATGTTTAAAATGCATGTGAACTATATGTATTCAATTATGCTTTATTATTTACATATCTTGTCTACTTAAGGGCCCCTATGTCGTACCCATATGCGCGCAACCAATGGGGAGTTAGGGGAGCGACCCTCCAACAACCTCCAAGGTCAATACTTATAACTTTCGTTCTTATCATATCCTCTCACTAGTTGGAGGTTGGTACGACACTTAATCCTATCTTTCGTTAGCCTCATTCTTATTATCTGTGACAATATATGGATTTATATGTCACTATGCATCTATCATTATTGCATACGTACTTATGAGGCAGATCAATCATATCAATGCATGAAAATTTATGCATGTTAAATGCTTAATTAATACAGTACTTATAACTCATAGGCTCATCACTTCATCGAGGTAAATCATAAAGAACATAGAACACCAACAACAAAAACATTTTATTTCATGCTGTAGGTGAGATTTGTACTTACTTGTCTTATATGCTTAAACTTCTGGAGTTGTATCTCCTACTATGCAAATTTGAGAAATTGTCCTGATTAACAATATCTCATTATTAGATAGAGTTATAATAATATTACTTTATTATTTTTCTTTATTTTTTTTTAACCTATAGTGAACTTAATTTACTTACATCATAATTAACCTTAACAATTAATCCTTATTAATTATTAAGTGTTAAATAAATTTCGATTAATTATTATTAATTAATTTAATTAATTAATTAATTTAATTTAATTAATTATTTTTATTTATTTTAATTAATTAATTAATTATTTATTTTAATTAATTAATTAATTAATTAATTATTACTTTATCAATTAAGAAATTATAATTAAATTATATAATTTTAATTGACTTATTAATAATTATCTTGTTGATAATTTAATTATGTTACTTAAATATTCTTTCTCATATAATAATTATTAATTATTAATTCTAATATTAATAATTAATAATTTGATTTATCTAATAATTGGTGTTTGGTTAATCTCTAGTTAATTATTCATAATTATTTTGATGATAAAATCAATTATTAATAATTAATGATTAATTAATCTCTAATTAATCATATATTATAATTATATAGTTATTCAACATAATAATTTTGATTATTACATACTAACCCTTATAATAAATTAATTAATTATCAATCAGTTAATTAATTAATTACCTTATTAATTACATTAAGTTATGTATTAATTAATTAACTAATTAATCCATCAAGGTGATGATGGGTCACCTAAGGGTATACCTCTCTTAGATTTATTGGGCTAGTCCAATCCCCTTGGTTATGTTCATTTAATTGGGCTAAAGTAATCTCTTGGTATATGTATAGTAACCATCTAGTATACTTTATCTTGGCCCATTTAAAACTTATGATTTAATTTTATAAAGTTAGGGTTTTCATATTATTTGATCATATACTTAAAATCAATTCATTTCATAACTAAATACGTTCATATGTCAAAACTTACTCTTGTGTTACATTTTAATGTTTAATCGTTTTATCGGTGTATGATTTAACTTGTAAAATTTATTTAGATTTGAGTATAATTCCGTTTTCGACACTTGATAACTTATTGGAAAGCTTGAAATATCTATTTTCTGTATTTATAACTTGTTTTCCAAGATTTCAAGTATTTCAAATATTAATGTGGACGTTTTTCTAAGTGTCTCATGGTAAAATCTTAGATTCTTAGATTACACTACAATCTTAAGAGATTTATTAAAATTTATGTACATATCCGTTTTAAACGTATGATATCTCGTTTTGAAGCTTAAGATGTCTACTTTACAGTGGTAAAGTTATTTCCTTTAGTACTTGAGTATTTCACATCATAAACTTAGGTTTTGTCACTGTTGGTCTCACATTTATACAATAAGTCCAGAATCATTGGTAAGATTAGAAAAATCATAACAATTTGTTTACAAGTCCAAATAAGACAAAAATATGTCATTGGAAAGCTTATAATGTCTATTTTATATGATAAGAACAGTTTTGTAAAAGATATGGTTTACTAACTCAAAATCTATAAAACCCGTGGCTAATACAGGGTTCCAGCAAGGATTTTCGGTTCGTAGCCCAAACTTGTAAAATTCGTCAAAAATTGCACATTTATCCGTTCAAGGCGTATGATACCTTGTTGGAAAGATAAAAGAATATATTTTTCAGTTCTCTAACTTAAAAAATCCAAAATCGTGAGTCTAATAGGTTCGGAGTACAGTAAACCCGTGGCTATGCTGTGGCTCGGAGGTTCATTTTCTCATTATTTTAGTGTCACAACTTCAAAGGCACATAACTTTTACATATAAAAGCAAATCAAGTGATTCCAAAGCCTAAAATGAAGCTTATCCTCTGTAGAATCTTAATATATAGTTTATTTTTCATACTAAAGTTTCTAATACATACTATATGACCACAACAGCTACGAACTTCAACAAGGTTCGTAAATCTTACCGAAATGCTCCGGGGTCCTTTGAGATCTCGAACCTCACGCGTTCTTCTCAAAACTTTTCCTAGGTAAGAAGAAGTCTAATATTAAGATTATGACTAAACATCATACTTTAGTTCTCCCAAAAAGACTAAAACACGAAGAATACCACTAGGTTACCTTTAGTGAAACGTCCTCTAACTCCGTCTCTCACTTCTTCGATCTTCGGAACGGGGTTTCTTAGAACTCAAAAATGGATGAAGGAGAGTGCTTGAGGGGTGTTGGAGATGGAGAATAGTGTTGGTGGTTATTGGTTTGTTTAGAGCTTGGTGGTGGTTAGAGAGTTAGGGTTTGAGAGCTTAACTTGTGTGAGAAGAAAATGGAGTGTTAGGGGTTTGTGCTTAGCCAACTTTGGCCTTGAGAGAGCTGTCTTTTGGGGAGGAAATTTGAAAAATTCTTGGCTGAATCAACCCTTGAATGGTCGGCAATTTGGGAGAGTCTTTGGGGTAAAACTTGGTTCAATAAAGTTGAGATGATGGGTCACTATCACTAGCCTCTTCCTTAGGTCAAATTGCCAAAAGAAACCATACCAACTCTTACATGTGGTTGCATGCATGCACCACTTTCTTCTTTTTCCCATTTGATCACATTTCCCCTTGCTTCTTGAACCAAAACCGATTCCCCCCCTTTGCCTTCTCAATTTTTTTGTTTGTTTTTCTTTCTTCCAATTTCCACCCTTGATCCAAGTTGTCATCTTCATTCTCATCCATTGGATCTTCCATCACACCTATCCTCACCCTAAATTCTCATTGGTCAATCCTCACTCAAAGTTTAACCATTGATTTGTCTAGGATTCTCTAGCACCAAATCCACACCATTGATTTCAAATAAAACACAATGTTTGATCAATTTTCCACCTTTGGATTTCTTAGAGTAAATACCAATAATTCATCTTCTACCTATGTGACACATCAATTCTTAATCACATCTCCAAAACTTAACTATTAGTATGATCAAAATAAATTCTAAGATCACTAAATTGACCTATCAATAAAATCGGGGTCTTTCCCAAAAATTATCGTTATCCCCCTAATACGACACATCGCATAAATTCATATGTCGTTCATGATCTTGAAATTTGATATTCATCAAAATAATTATTAGAAGCATATTAATGAAGAGATCGTAATAATAATTCATGAATTAAGCTTATGAATTTCTAGGGCATCACAATCTACCCTCCTTACAAAATTTTCGTCCTCGAAAATTAGAACAAAAACGGAAAATTTTTCCTCATTTCGTCTTCACGTTCCCAAGTAGCTTCCTCGATCTTGTGATTTCGCCATAACACCTTGACAAGAGGTATGATCTTGTTTCTGAGAGTCTTTTCTTCACGAGCCAGAATTTGCACAGGCTTTTCTTCATAAGTGAGGTCCTCGTGAACTTGAATTGGTTCATGCTCTATTACGTGAGACGGATCCGGGACATATTTCTTCAGCATTGAGACATGAAAGACATTGTGCACTGTTGACAATTCTGACGGTAGTGCTAATCTATAAGCCACCTTACCGACACGTTCTATGATCTCGAAAGGTCCTATGTACCTCGGGCTTAACTTGCCCTTCTTTCCGAATCGCATCACACCTTTCATTGGTGCTACCTTTAGGAAAACAAAGTCTCCTTTTTGGAATTCCAGGGGCCTCCTTCGCTTATCTGCATAACTCTTCTGTCGACATTGAGCTGCTTCCATTCGTTGTCGTATTTTCTTGACTGCTTCAGTGGTCTTGATAATGAAATCTGTGGTTTCCAATTGCTTCTCCCCTGTTTCATGCCAGTGTACCGGCGATCGGCACTTCCTACCATAGAGTGCTTCATAGGGTGCCATTCCGATGGTCGCCTGATAACTATTGTTGTAGGAGAATTCAATCAACGGTAGCTTCTTATTCCATGCACCTTTGAAGTCCATAACGCAAGCACGAAGCATATCCTCTAAGGTCTGAATGGTTCGCTCGGATTGACCATCCGTCTGAGGGTGAAAAGCAGTGCTAAACTTGAGTTCAGTTCCTAATGCTCGTTGAACATTTTTCCAAAAAGTGGAGGTGAAACGGCTGTCGCGATCTGAAATGATTGATAAGGGGATGCCGTGCAGCTTGACGACATTAGATACATACAATTCCGCCAACTTCTCCAAGGAATAAGTCACTTTAATTTCTATGAAACGTGCTGATTTAGTCAAACGATCTACAATTACCCAGATGGCGTCATAACCTTCAATAGTTCTTGGCAATCCGACCACAAAATCCATAGTGATTTGTTCCCATTTCCACTCTGGAACTTCAATAGGTTGCAATTGTCCAGCCGGTCGCTTGTGCTCTGCCTTAACTTTCTGACAAGTTAGGCATTTACTTACGAATTCAGCCACATTGTTCTTCATCTTGTTCCACCAAAAATGCTCTTTCAAGTCCTTATACATCTTAGTCGCTCCAGGATGGACAGAGTATGGAGTATCGTGGGCCTCCGATAGAATCTGCTTCCGAAGTTCTTCCTTGCTAGGCACACATAACCTACCTTTAAAATGAAGGATGCCCTCATCTGACACACCAAATTAGTTTCTTTCCCTTCCATGACTTCTTCCCTTATCCTGACCAAACTAGGATCGAGCCCTTGAGCTTCCTTGATTTCACCAATAATAGTAGGCTGGAGAGTCATTGAGGAAAGTTTTCCCGAAATGAGCTCCATTCCAAGCTTGAAAATATCTCCCTGAAGCGGTTGTGGTAGTGCTTGAATTGACAAGAGAGTAGCAGACGACTTCCGACTCAGTGCATCAGCGACTTTATTGGCCTTTCCGGGATGATAAAGAATCTCACAATCATAATCCTTAACTAATTCCAACCATCTTCGTTGTCTCATGTTGAGTTCCTTCTGGGTGAAGATGTACTTGAGACTTTTATGATCCGTAAAAATCTGACATTTAACGCCGTATAGGTAGTGTCGCCAGATCTTAAGGGCGAACACCACAGCTGCTAGTTCCAAATCATGGGTTGGGTAGTTCTTCTCGTGCTCCTTCAATTGCCGTGAGGCGTAAGCCACAACCTTTCCGTTTTGCATCAGAACTGCTCCTAAGCCCATCTTGGATGCATCGCTGTAGATATCAACTCTCCTTCGTCTGATGGAATCGTGAGAATAGGAGCACTAGTGAGTTTCTTCTTCAATTCTTGGAAATTTTCCTCGCATTTCTCCGTCCATTCATACTTCCTTCCTTTCCGAGTAAGTGCGGTAAGAGGTGCAGCTAATTTTGCGAATCCTTCAACAAATCTCCTGTAGTAGCCGGCTAGACCTAAAAAGCTTCGCACTTCAGTCACACTCTTCGGTGCTGGCCACTTGCTCACAGCTTCGATTTTGGATGGGTCAACAGATACTCCATCCTTGGAGATCACGTGTCCAAGAAATTGAACCTTGTCGAGCCAAAATTCACATTTAGAGAATTTTGCATAGAGCTGGTGGTTCCTTAGAGTTTGGAGAGCGATCCTTAAATGCTCTTCATGCTCTTTTTGGTTCTTCGAGTAGATCAGGATATCATCAATGAACACAATGATAAACTTGTCCAAATATTCCTTGAATACACGATTCATCAAATCCATGAAAGCTGCAGGTGCATTCGTCAATCCAAAAGGCATGACTAAAAACTCATAGTGGCCGTAACGTGTACGAAATGCTGACTTTGGGACATCGCCTTCTTTAATCTTCAGTTGGTGATAACCGGAGCGTAAGTCGATCTTAGAGAAGACTGATGCTCCTTTAAGCTGATCGAAGAGGTCATCGATTCTTGGAAGAGGATACTTATTCTTGATGGTCGCCTTGTTGAGCTCACGGTAGTCGATGCACATCCTCAACGTACCATCCTTTTTCTTGACGAATAAGACAGGTGCACCCCAAGGTGAGTAGCTCGGACGTATGAATCCCTTGTGCAGAAGTTCTTGAAGTTGCGTCTGCAATTCCTTGAGTTCGGCTGGAGCCATGCGGTATGGGGCCTTGGATATCGGTGCTGTGCCGGGTATCAATTCGATTTCAAAAGAAATCTCACGATCAGGTGGTAGCCCAGGCAAGTCTTCTGGGAAGACCTCGACAAAATTCCTGACTACTGCCACATCTTCCGGTTTGGATCGTTCTTCTTTCGTCGCATCTATGATATTGGCTAGGTACCCAATGCATCCGCTATGTAGCATCTTTCGCGCCCTCATGGCAGAAATCATCACCCTCGATTGTTTCTCAAAAATGCTAACAAATTCGAACTCTTCTGCTCCATCAGGTTTAAATGTCACCTTGCGTGCCCGACAATCGATGTTCGCATTGTATTTTGCTAGAAAGTCCATCCCTAAAATGATGTCGTAGTCGAACATTTCTAAAATAACTAGATTAACGAACAGTTCTCTACCAGCAATAATTATTGGAACATGACGTAACCAATAACTTGACAACAAAGTTTGTCCTGAAGGCAAGGCCGTCCTAAAGGTCTGATTGATTCTATCCTTAAATTGAGTGAGCTTCCTAGCAAATGTATGTGATGCAAAGGAATGAGTTGCTCCAGAATCAAATAAAGTATGTGCATCTTGGTTGGCCACAGAAAGCTGACCTGTCACCACATTCGAGGTTCCAGCATCGACATCATTCTTGGTGTAGGCGAAAATGTGAGCGTTTGGTCCTGGCGGGGCCTCCAAACGTCCTTGTTAAATTTGTGGACCCTCGATCTTGGCTTGCATGTTGTGGAGTTGAGTCCCTTGTGGCTTTAGCTGGTTCTGCCCCGTCTGATTCTGCTTGTTAGAATAACAATTCTTGGCATAGTGACCCTCCTTGCCACATAAGTAACAAGTATTTGAGCCAAGTTTGCATTCCCCCCGGATGCTTCTTCCCACATTTGGTGCAGGTAGGGAAAACAGTGATATTCTTCTTCTGAGGATGGCTTCTCTGGTTCTTATTTCCATTGAAATTTCCCTTTCGCTTGTTGTGGTTCTGATTAAAGTGATTGCCAATCGGATTGGATCTGTTTCCCTGGTTGTTTAGTTGATTTCCTTGGTTCTGCTTTGATTGCGACTTCTCTTTCTTCTTCTCTTCAAAGAACTTAGCCCTCTCTTGTTTAGCTTGAGCAAGACGATACTCAGCGCGTAGTGCCCTTTCGACACATTCAGCAACAGTCGTAGGTGGTTTCTCGCCACTATCGATCACTACTGCTATCTCAGGACGAAACATATCCAACATCCGCCTAACTCTTTCATCCTCAGTTGGCACAAGGTGGGGCAAAGTCGCGCCAGTTGGTCGAACTTGCGAACAGCCTCAGTTACGGACATAGTGCCTTGCTTGATGTTGTTGAATTCATTCTGCTGTGCTTTCATAGCCATCCGATTGTAGAATTTGTCGTTGAATTCTTGAATGAAGTCATTCCATGTCATCTCAAGTACATTTCTCCTCATTTGTACAGTTTCCCACCAATAACGAGCATCCTTCTTCATGACATAGGAAGCACAAAACACTTTCTCTTGATCGGTGAGGTTCATAAAGTTCAAGACTATTTGAAGGGAGGTTAACCATTCCTCAGCCTCCAAAGGATTGGTGGATCCCTCAAATTCTGGTGGTTTCATACGTCGGAACCTCTCATACAACGGTTCTTGTCGAATCACTGGTTGGCCGGCTTGTGCCGCAGGCACAGCTGGTGCTGCAGGTTGAGCTGGGACAGCTGGTGGAGGGGGTATTTCTTGATTCTGTTGAGCAAGCTGCTCGCGGAGATTCTGCATTTCGCGCTCTTGGTCCTCTAATCTGCGCTGTAGGTTAACCACCATTTCAGCTAGGTTCACTTCTTGGGGTGTCTGTTTGCTGCTGCCGCTCGAGGACGTACCATGACTTTATGTATAACTCTAGTGTTCAACCTAAAAGAACCATGCTTGTTTAATATCTCACACACATATATTTTAACTTAATCATAGTCTTATGATATGAGTTTTATTTAAATATAATAATTGAGATACGACTCATAAATCATGGCTTATCACATCATAAACGCATCATATCATAACATCACATAATCATAAGTTCACATAATGATCAACCATACTGGTCATAATTAGTCATAGGGAATACATAAATCATAAAAATAACACATGAGTTACCAAACACATAAAATAGGTAATAGATAAAACATCCATGACAAATAACAACTATTTGATAGTAACTACAACACTCGATTCCCACTAACACTCATGGACCATCAGTCTCGTCATCTTCCCCTTCAGAGAAAACCTCGGTGGGGTCCTCCTCTTCTGAGTCAATATGGGCATCATCGTCTCCCACGGCTCCTGGTTGGTGTGGTGCTGACGCCTCAACATGGCTGCTAGCGTCCTCCACGTTCTCAAATTCCCTTGTTGGAGGAGTATTTACTCTTTCTGATTTCAGGTGCATCTCAGCATAAATGACCTCTGAACATAAGTGATCATAATCCGGACATGGTCGGGGAAAGTAAACAAGTGCTCGTATCTCATGGGGGACTCCCTTCCAAAACAGCTCACATGCATCCTCTTGGCGCAGTTCGTAAGGGCACTCAACTAGGAAATCCTCCTCGAATCGGCGTTTGTACTCCTGCATGCTCTCACCATGAACAGGTGCCCATGCTGCCGCCCGAGTGAAGAAACGACGTCCTTGTGCATATGTCAATTCAGCTCTCCTTTCTCGGTAAAGGAAAGGACCTACAAAGTACTCCGTGATGCTGCGACGGAAATCTCTCCAATTTATGAGGTTCAGGTCTTGTCCAATAGACTCCCACCAATGCCTAGCAGCACCCCTCAGCTGGATCACTGCTAGCCTCGACCACGCCCCTCGTGTTATGCCACACGAGCTGCATAAGGACTCGATGTGATGTAGCCAATCTCCCGGATGAGTTTCTCCATCGTAGTGATCTGGTCTGGCTTTCCGAAATGCAGCCGTTATTTTGGCACCGAGCTCACTAAGGAGTGTGTCTTCGGATGATGATCCTCTAATTGGTGGCATGATGATAATATAGTGATGCCTAGTTTTTAAAATTTAGGTCAATAACAACTACAAATAATAAAACAAAATAAAATTCTAACTTACTTGGACAAGCACGAAACTGATGTGGAAACGACGTAAGGTAGGATGGCAGGATACCTGCTCTGATACCAACTGTAACGACCCGACTTTTCGGTCCGTTAACTAACTTACTTATTCTTATCTAATTTACTCTTAACACTCATTTATGTTTGGTTCCAAAAATGTAAATTTTTTTTTTTTTTTTTATGCTGCAAAAGATAGAGTCACTAAAAAATTTTTAACTGAGAAAATTGAAATCCTCTAGCAACTAATTACCCAAATAAAACCGTAACTAGATGATAATTAAAAAGTTAAAACTTCATATAATTTGTAACGAGAGAGTCTAAAGTCTTTTCTTGTAAAATACTCATATCAGATTAATTGTACCAAAACATTAAAACATAATTATAAATATAGTCGATATAAAATAGATTACGAAATCTAAATGCGGAAAATTAACTCGTGGTGGTATCCCACTCCCGCCCTTCATCGCCTCCGCACAGCTTCGCCAGTCCATAAGACGTCTAAGGAATGGGCTGCTTACCCACGTTACCTACAGCATGAACATACACTGATGAGCTTTCGCTCAGCAAGTACAAACAATATCTCACAAATTATTCTCATAAAATCATATCATCATATGTAGCATCATGAATTGTTTAAAAATGCATGTGAACTATATGTATTCAATTATGCTTTATTATTTACATATCTTGTCTAATTAAGGGCCCCTATGTCGTACCCATATGCGCGCAACCAATGGGGAGTTAGGGGAGCGACCCTCCAACAACCTCCAAGGTCAAAACTTATAACTTTCGTTCTTATCATATCCTCTCACTAGTTGGAGGTTGGTACGACACTTAATCCTATCTTTCGTTAGCCTCATTCTTATTATCTGTGACAATATATGGATTTATATGTCACTATGCATCTATCATTATTGCATACGTACTTATGAGGCAGATCAATCATATCAATGCATGAAAATTTATGCATGTTAAATGCTTAATTAATACAGTACTTATAACTCATAGGCTCATCACTTCATCGAGGTAAATCATAAAGAACATAGAACACCAACAACAAAAACATTTTATTTCATGCTGTAGGTGAGATTTGTACTTACTTGTCTTATATGCTTAAACTTCTGGAGTTGTATCTCCTACTATGCAAATTTGAGAAATTGTCCTGATTAACAATATCTCATTATTAGATAGAGTTATAATAATATTACTTTATTATTTTTCTTTATTTTTTTTAACCTATAGTGAACTTAATTTACTTACATCATAATTAACCTTAACAATTAATCCTTATTAATTATTAAGTGTTAAATAAATTTCGATTAATTATTATTCAATTAATTTAATTAATTAATTAATTTAATTTAATTAATTAATTTTTTATTTATTTTAATTAATTAATTAATTATTTATTTTAATTAATTAATTAATTAATTAATTATTACTTTATCAAATTAAGAAATTATAATTAAATTATATAATTTTAATTGACTTATTAATAATTATCTTGTTGATAATTTAATTATGTTACTTAAATATTCTTTCTCATATAATAATTATTAATTATTAATTCTAATATTAATAATTAATAATTTGATTTATCTAATAATTGGTGTTTGGTTAATCTCTAGTTAATTATTCATAATTATTTTGATGATAAAATCAATTATTAATAATTAATGATTAATTAATCTCTAATTAATCATATATTATAATTATATAGTTATTCAACATAATAATTTTGATTATTACATACTAACCCTTATAATAAATTAATTAATTATCAATCAGTTAATTAATTAATTACCTTATTAATTACATTAAGTTATGTATTAATTAATTAACTAATTAATCCATCAAGGTGATGATGGGTCACCTAAGGGTATACCTCTCTTAGATTTATTGGGCTAGTCCAATCCCCTTGGTTATGTTCATTTAATTGGGCTAAAGTAATCTCTTGGTATATGTATAGTAACCATCTAGTATACTTTATCTTGGCCCATTTAAAACTTATGATTTAATTTTATAAAGTTAGGGTTTTCATATTATTTGATCATATACTTAAAATCAATTCATTTCATAACTAAATACGTTCATATGTCAAAACTTACTCTTGTGTTACATTTTAATGTTTAATCGTTTTATCGGTGTATGATTTTAACTTGTAAAATTTATTTAGATTTGAGTATAATTCCGTTTTCGACACTTGATAACTTATTGGAAAGCTTGAAATATCTATTTTCTGTATTTATAACTTGTTTTCCAAGATTTCAAGTATTTCAAATATTAATGTGGACGTTTTTCTAAGTGTCTCATGGTAAAATCTTAGATTCTTAGATTACACTACAATCTTAAGAGATTTATTAAAATTTATGTACATATCCGTTTTAAACGTATGATATCTCGTTTTGAAGCTTAAGATGTCTACTTTACAGTGGTAAAGTTATTTCCTTTAGTACTTGAGTATTTCACATCATAAACTTAGGTTTTGTCACTGTTGGTCTCACATTTATACAATAAGTCCAGAATCATTGGTAAGATTAGAAAAATCATAACAATTTATTTACAAGTCCAAATAAGACAAAAATATGTCATTGGAAAGCTTATAATGTCTATTTTATATGATAAGAACAGTTTTGTAAAAAGATATGGTTTACTAACTCAAAATCTATAAAACCCGTGGCTAATACAGGGTTCCAGCAAGGATTTTAGGTTCGTAGCCCAAACTTGTAAAATTCGTCAAAAATTGCACATTTATCCGTTCAAGGCGTATGATACCTTGTTGGAAAGATAAAAGAATATATTTTTCAGTTCTCTAACTTAAAAAATCCAAAATCGTGAGTCTAATAGGTTCGGAGTACAGTAAACCCGTGGCTATGCTGTGGCTCGGAGGTTCATTTTCTCATTATTTTAGTGTCACAACTTCAAAGGCACATAACTTTTAACATATAAAAGCAAATCAAGTGATTCCAAAGCCTAAAATGAAGCTTATCCTCTGTAGAATCTTAATATATAGTTTATTTTTCATACTAAAGTTTCTAATACATACTATATGACCACAACAGCTACGAACTTCAACAAGGTTCGTAAATCTTACCGAAATACTCCGGGGGTCCTTTGAGATCTCGAACCTCACGCGTTCTTCTCAAAACTTTTCCTAGGTAAGAAGAAGTCTAATATTAAGATTATGACTAAACATCATACTTTAGTTCTCCCAAAAGACTAAAACACGAAGAATACCACTAGGTTACCTTTAGTGAAACGTCCTCTAACTCCGTCTCTCACTTCTTCGATCTTCGGAACGGGGTTTCTTAGAACTCAAAAATGGATGAAGGAGAGTGCTTGAGGGGTGTTGGAGATGGAGAATAGTGTTGGTGGTTATTGGTTTGTTTAGAGCTTGGTGGTGGTTAGAGAGTTAGGGTTTGAGAGCTTAACTTGTGTGAGAAAGAAAATGGAGTGTTAGGGGTTTGTGCTTAGCCAACTTTGGCCTTGAGAGAGCTGTCTTTTGGGGGAGGAAATTTGAAAAATTCTTGGCTGAATCAACCCTTGAATGGTCGGCAATTTGGGAGAGTCTTTGGGGTAAAACTTGGTTCAATAAAGTTGAGATGATGGGTCACTATCACTAGCCTCTTCCTTAGGTCAAATTGCCAAAAGAAACCATACCAACTCTTACATGTGGTTGCATGCATGCACCACTTTCTTCTTTTTCCCATTTGATCACATTTCCCCTTGCTTCTTGAACCAAAACCGATTCCCCCCCTTTGCCTTCTCAATTTTTTTTGTTTGTTTTTCTTTCTTCCAATTTCCACCCTTGATCCAAGTTGTCATCTTCATTCTCATCCATTGGATCTTCCATCACACCTATCCTCACCCTAAATTCTCATTGGTCAATCCTCACTCAAAGTTTAACCATTGATTTGTCTAGGATTCTCTAGCACCAAATCCACACCATTGATTTCAAATAAAACACAATGTTTGATCAATTTTCCACCTTTGGATTTCTTAAGAGTAAATACCAATAATTCATCTTCTACCTATGTGACACATCAATTCTTAATCACATCTCCAAAACTTAACTATTAGTATGATCAAAATAAATTCTAAGATCACTAAATTGACCTATCAATAAAAATCGGGGTCTTTCCCAAAAATTATCGTTATCCCCCTAATACGACACATCGCATAAATTCATATGTCGTTCATGATCTTGAAATTTGATATTCATCAAAATAATTATTAGAAGCATATTAATGAAGAGATCGTAATAATAATTCATGAATTAAGCTTATGAATTTCTAGGGCATCACAGTTTTAAAATTCAAAAATAATGTGCTATAAGTGCTATAGCTCAGTGGAAATTTATATAATTAATCCTTATTGTTACTATTACCAAATAATTCCAAACTATATGTACAAATTATTAGTTAGTGAATTCAATGAACTTGTGGTGTAATTTTTTTTTTTTATTAATTAGTCCAGTGTTACTGATGTAGAGGAAGCGAATGTTAGTAAAACGATAAAATAAAAGGGATAGATCGGTTAATTTGTTCATTCACACAAAATATTAGGAAATCTGCTTTAAAAATTCATTAATCCACACAAAATATTGAAAACTGATATCAGAATTCGTTGATTCACCAAGAATACCAAAAATTAGAAAGAAAAGAGTAAACATTGAAAATTTCATTAATCAACTGCTAGTTTTCATACAAAAGTTGTCTTTTATTATAAGCCAAAATATAATTAGTAAACTAAACAAAAATGACCAAATCTAATTTAAAAATAATAAAAGTTAAAATTTTCCAAAATGTAAAGTACTTTACAGAAAACACCCACAGGAGTGGATGGGTTGGCAATAGTGGGTGTCTTTGCTAGGCTTCTCCCCTTCGTCCACCTGGGTTCGATTCTCATATGCCTCCCTTTAGGTCTCGCTCTAGCTTGGGCTATTAAAGCATGATTTGGTAACGACATGGTAGACCCCATATGACCAACTAAGAAAAACTAGTATATAGAACATGTCTCCTTGTCATGCTTAGGGAAATGGGTTTCTACAAATTGGGCTGAAAACCTGAAAATGAAGGGGTCACCCCCATATCCTTTCTCTGTTCACCAAAAAAAGTACTTTACGGAAAGCAAAACTAAAAACTTGACTCAAGGAATAATGAAATGTAATAAGAATTAGAATCCTAAATTACTAGGTCTACTTATGATGGAAATTACTTTAAAAAAATAAATAAAGGAAAATACGCTTTTGAAGGTCTAAACAATGAAATTTGGCCAAAAAATACATATGTCATGGCAAAGTGACAAATTTTGCTCGTTGGCCTATTTTCATCTAAAAACACTCTTTTTCGTCTAAATCCAGCAACATCAACAAACCCTATGAAAATCGAAACGCTGTCATTTTTAGCACCGGGGTGATCTCAACACGTCATAAAGGCCAACTCTTGCTACTTGACATCAAATACCAATTCTAATCCCAATTTTTCAATACCAACTCATTGACAGTAAATTGTTATCTTTTTATATTGTCCATTGTTATCTTTTATTAGTAAATATAACTAATTGATGTGACTATCTTTTTAACCCTCAAAAATTAAAAAAATTACAACTCATATAACATATATATTGGTACTCAACTGTTGATATAAAAATTAGTGTATTAATTTTTCTTTATAATTTTGTGAACTTAGTTGCAGTATATATTTTTATCATCCCATATAATGCACAAAGAGAAAATGTAGTATATTATTAGGGTATATAGTATTAATGCCCCCAAACTTGTCACTTTTTGAAAGTTTGTCCTTTGAACTTGCTAAATTATTTCAATTAATGTACTCTATATATATTAATTTTCTGCTGAATTAGTCATGAAAAGCCCACTTACACCTCATGTGAAAATGGGAAACCCCACTTTCAACCAAAAATTTCTAAATCTAATAAAACCCTAATGCAAAACATCAACTTTCAAATATTCAATTTAATGTAAAATTAACTAAAATGGGGCAACAATTTAGCAAGCTAGGAGGGCAAATTGCCAAAATTAAAAGTCTCAGGGTAAGTTTTGATAAGGTAACAAGTTTGGGGGTATCAGCGCTAAGTACCATATATTATTACTGAAACATTTTTTTTTTCTTTTGAACTTGGGGGTTGGGAATTCAAACTCTTGACCTTCTAATGGAGTCATATGTGGAATTATAGCTAAACTAGTCTGCAACCACTATTGTTATTTTGTATATTTGTTACTATGCATATAGAGAAAAAGCATATAATTGTAGTTGCAGACATAGTGTAGTCATAATTTTACATATAAATCCACTCTAAAATGTAGAGTTCATAAATTTCACTCTAAGGGGACGTTTGGAGTGTACACTCCAATTAAAGTTTTGGAAATATTTTGATTGAAAATGAGTGAATGTTTGGAGTTGAGCATATGATAGTTAATTAAAAAGTAATAAAAACTTGAAATGTATAAGGAAAAAATAACAATATGGTTCTTGTTTCGTTTCTCTCTTTATTATATGAAATTAAAAAACATCTCATTTCACCCTGAAATAAGAAAAATTTGGACTTTAAAGTCGAGTTTTTAAGAAAGATTTGAAGATATAAATAACAAAATTGGTATTTTTTTTGGAGAAAATTTTTATTTTTTTTATTTTTGAAAATTTCAACTAGAGATGTGACTTTAAACAGATCCTAAATTCAAAAAAAAAAAAAAAAAAAAAAAAAAAAAAAGCATACAATTTTACTCATTACTAGAATCTGTTACCCTATAATGGTAAAAGAGTAATTAGCCAAAGTAGTTCCTGAACTATTTAAAAGGTGACGATTTGGTTCTTTTTTAAAATTATGACCGAGCAGACCCTAAACTTTTCAAATATTGACAATCTTAGTTTTTTCCATCCAAATCCATTAAGTTTCTAACGGAATGAGTCATGTACAATACATGTGATCTAATTTGACAAGATATTTATGTAACAACCCATGCCTCCCTTTAGTATGAAATTATCCGTTTTGGGCCTCGTTCCCTCATGGTTTTGCTATTGAACTCACTACAAAAGGCCTCATACCATTAAGAGGTGGTCTCTTTGCTTTTGAACTATCATATATATCTATCTCCAAGCGATGTGGGACTGCACATCTTACTATTTTCTTGTAGGGACTGACGACTGTCATAATTACCCCTTCTGGGCTCAATGTTCTCGTTGGCCATACTTCCGATTAAGTATTGGCTCTGATACTATTTGTAATGACCCCGTGCCTCCCTTTTATATGATATTGTTCGCTTTGGGCCTCGTGCCCGCATGGTTTTGCACTTGGGTTCACCTCAAAAGGTCTTATACCATAAAGAGGTGGTCTCTTTGCTTATGAACTATCACATAAATCCATCCATAAGCGATGTGAGACTGCACAGCTTATCATTATCCTTTTCAGGACTGATGACTGTCACAATCATCCTTCCTATTGGGGCCCAACGTCCTTGTTGGCCACACTACGGTTGGGTATAGGCTCTAATACCATTTGTAATGACCTATGTCTCCTTTTGATATGATATTATCTGCTTTAGACCTTGTGCCTGTACAGTTTCGCTCTTAGGCTCACCCCAAAAGACCTCTTTTCATTAAGATGTGGCTTCTTTACTTATGAGTTATTACATATGTCAATTCCCAAGTGATATGAGACTGCACAGCTTACCATTTCCTTCTAGAGACTGATAATTGTCACAATTTAGTCATTTAATAATAAATTTAATTTAATAAAAATTAAAAACTGATAAACAAAAAAAATAAAATAAATAAAAACCCCTATCCTCCCCACACAGATACCAAAACCCCCAATTCCGTCTCCGGTGTGCCACCCCTACTGACGCATTTCTCCATTGTCCAGACTTCGACGACGATGAGCCATCAATAATAGCCCTCCGATCCCTCCTACACCAACACCAAAACCCCCAATTTCGATCCTCCCCCACCGTCAACAACCCCCACATTCCTCCGAGTATGCCCTTTACCCTAAGCTCCAATCCGACGATGTCGCTCATCTCCTTCACTCTAACACTTGGACCTCCATATTCATCTCTTCCAATTCCCAATTGCCACCGGAATTGCCCTTCGCCCTTCCCCCTCCTCCTCTTCCGATAACACACTCTGAAGCTAGGGCTTCGATCGCCTACGATGCCACCTCTTAATTGCCTAGGAGTCCAACCCCTATGCCGGGTCTCCCACCCAACCTCTGCCTTCCTCTGCCAAGAGTGAGATCCCCTAACGATCTTTTACGCCTTCAATTGACCATCTTCTGGTGTAGGATTTGAGAATCGGTTTCTCTAGGGTTTTGTTTAAAGAAAATGGATTGGAAATTTGTTTGTGTATTTTTTTGGTTTTGTGATCAGATTAGATTGACTCGATGAAGGATGTTCTCCGGCCAAATCTCCTATGAATGGCATCTAGGTTGTTTATTTTAATCAGTTTTTATTTTTAATTTTGTTAATTAAATTTATTGTTAGATGACTAAAATACCTTCTCAAATTATATCACATGCATTGCACATGACTCATTTCGTTAGAAACTTAATGGATTTGGACGTAGAGTACTAAGATTGCCGATATTTAAAGAATTTATGGTCTTCTTAGCTGAAATAAAAAAATTGGATCAAATTGTCGTCTTTTAAATAGTTTAAGGATCATTTTGATCAATTATTCATCGTGAAAATTGTTTTTTTTTTCCTTAACCACTAGTATTATTTATTTATTTTTATGATGTCAAATGACCAATCTATTTCTTTCTTGACTTTAATAGGGCAAACTAAAAGGTAAAGAAACAGAAAAAGAAAACAACTTTATAGTCAAAACAACATGCTTCCAAAAATTAATAAATAAACAAATAAGAGAATTGCACATATATTCCTTACGCTTTATTGATATTACAAATTATATTGCACACATGAAATACGTGTGGAATAGATAAATAAAACAAAGTTTAAAAAAATGAAAAGAAGTCATGTGGCAGTGACTAGACAGTAACATAATTGATACTACGTATCAACTAGAGAAGAGATGACCAAAAACACTATTAATAGTGCATTGACTCTTTTATTATTAGGCATAGATAAATATAAAGACACATCGTTAACTAATATTTTTAACCCTATAAAATATGATGAAATTTCTTTCGGGATTACATTTCCACAAAAAAATAAAAAAATAAAAGGTCTTATTTTTCAACTCAAAACTACTTTTTGTTATTTACATATTCAAATATCTAAAGTGAACTCAAACTTTAAAAATCCATAACTTTGTTATTTCAACTCCAAATGAGATGATTCTTTTTAAATTGTATATAATTTTGAAAGAAACACAACAATATTCATATTAATATTTTTGTCCAAACATATTTCAAGTTTTATAAATCTTTCATTCCAAACAGCTTTTTTCAACCAAACACATATATCCAAAACTTGTGTCAACTCCAATATAAATATCTCCAAAACTCCATCTTCAATATCTCCCTCAAACGGGCAGCACCCTTTGTTTAATAAACATGACAAAGAAACTGGTGGGCATAGCTTTTATTTTTATTTTTAGTTAGTAGAATAAAAAAAGTAAAAGTTATGGTTTTTTTTTTTTTTAAATCAAAATGATTTTAAAGTTTTCTAATAAGTAATAACAATGTCAAAAAAAAAAAAAAAGTTTATAATGTCTAACTTAAAGTCTTATACATGTTTTAAAGTCTATACAGATAAGGTTTTTTCTCCCCTTTTTTTTTTATTTTTTAAGAAGCTCTTGTATAAACTAAAAGCTTTTCTAATAAATCATACAAATACTTTCAGAAGTAGTTGTTGGACTTATGAAACTAAAAGTAATTTCTAAAAAACTATGCCCAACATGTCCAAAATGACTATGATTAATTGGATTTTTGTTGACATTTAGCATCAAAAATTTCATTTCAGGTACCAGATGAGTAACGACAACGAGCTGACAAGGGAGTTGCGTTAGCAAGAGGATAGCTGTTAGATGGTTGTGATTGTTGTCGACAAAATTATGAATGACATGGCAAAATTCTGGCAAAGTCCAAGGCCCTCTTACACGACAACATAAATCCCACCGCTACACGAACCCTTCTCCGTTGAGCTCGCCTCCGTGCTCGTAGATCCCTAAGGAGAGAGCCCTCTTCTCGTCAAGATCGTTCTGAGGCCAACAATGCCTTAGATCGTTGCCGTCGCATTGAGATTTTAGAAAGAAAGAGATAGAGATATTTTAAATATCTTATTTCTTCTTTAAAGGCTGCTTTTTTTATTTATTTTTTATTTTTTTATTTTCTTCATATTAGTTTTATAAATTAAATAAAATTCAACATTTCAACTATAAAAAAATTGTGACCAACAAGTCACAAACGTAATAATTTAGAGACCAATCAAATAATTAAATTAATCCATTAACGGATTTCATTAAAAATGAATCTTTTGTGTTATTTTAAGAATTCACAGTTATTTCAGTACTCAAAACGTCACAAATATAGTTATTTAGGGACCAATTGAGTAAACAGTTATATATATATATATATATAATATGATATATGACTTCTATCTTTGGACTTTAGAATAAAGTTCCTACCAAAATTCTCCCTCAAACCAGCTGAGTGAAGCAATATAGTTTTATGAGAGAAGCAATGAAGGAAGTTGGTGGCCGAAGTTGGTGGGAGGGGGAAAGGATTGATGGTGGGCCACTTAAATTATAGCAGGAGAGATCATATTTTTTTTAGTTTGATCCTTTTTAATTTTCCCATGACCCTCTTCTTTTATTTTATATACGCATATGCCAATATATATACACACACATTGAAATGTGTTTATATGCAGAAGGAGGGATGGAAAATACCAAAAAAGGAAAAAAATTCTTCAAAAAAGAAAAAAGAAAAAAATATATTATAAAGCAAGAAGGGAAAAAGGAACGTTTCTTTTGTAGTGTTTAATAGAAGCGAAAACAAAAAATATGCGTTGTTTTGTGGATTTAAGGCAACGCAAAACTTCATATTGTTCATATTTTGTGTTTTGTTTTTTGTTTTTGTTTTTTTTTTCGGAGACCATATTGTTCATAGTTTACTACCGCTAAACTCCATGCTATTTGCAGTAAGAGTAGGTGAGATGGGGACTCATCTTCGTACTTTAAAGATTGAGGGATGTTTATTATATATGCGTACACGTTGATCATGGCAGCCATTAATTTTCTACAGGAACATATATTTATATATAAAATATTATTGAGGGATTATTTCCACATCCCCCCATTCCCCCCCCCCCCCCCCCCCCCCCCCCCCCCCCCGAATATACACGGTATACTCGTTCTTTTTTTTTTTTTTCCTTTTCTTTTTTTGGGAGAGGGGAAAGGTTTTACTCCTGTCATTTTAAGCTTTTTCTTTATGGTTTTGCATATCATAATGAAACACATAGATAAATTGTATTTTATGCAAGAGCTAATACAAGTATTCAGTGGTTGCAGACGTACCTAACCATAATTTCACATCCGACTCCATCAGAAGGTGTAGAGTTTGAATTCCCTCCACTCCTAAGTTTTTTTTTTTTTTAATTACTTATCATCATGTGAAGTTGGTATTCAAAAATTAAAATTGTGATTGAACAATCTCATCTCCTTTCCACATTGACTTTCAATCCTAATGTTAGTATTAAGTAATTATTTTACTGCTAGTTTACTCCTAATATATTAGATTAAAAATAAAAAATAAAAAATAAAAATCACAACCCACATTTACATTCTATTCTTTACTATTGCTGTAACTACCGTATTATTAATACCTTCATATAAACCAACCTTAAATAATTATATAACTTATTTTTTTGTGGAAAAAAATAATATATTCAATATTTAGCACTTTATTTTTAATGTTATGTAATTTGTACAATTTTTAATCATTTTTAAAATTTTTAAAAAATATTTTTCATATCATATATTATTATGTTGTTGTCTTACTATTATAACAATTATTAGAATTGTGATCAACATAATTATAAGTATCCAATTTAAGTATCCAATTTACGTCTCTAATACTAAACTTTTGAACACCAACCTATATGACATACAAGTTGTCGTTTATTTATTGGTAAATCTTTAAAATATTATCATGTCAATCGATTGTATTTATCAATAAAAATGTAACATGTGAGTTGGTAATTAAAAAATTGATATTAAAATTGATATCCCTAGCATTACTACTAAAAAAAATAAAAATAAAAATAAAAAAACCCTACTAGTTTCTTATTAGCCCCAGGTTTTAAAAAAGGTGTTTCACAACTTGAAGCGATCTGCTATGCCCAAACCCATTTTTCAACAACCTAAAAGTGGGACTCACTACAAATCCAACCAATACGAACCGTAGGATCATACTTTGAGGAAAAGACTCTTCTATTTTGTCTTCAAAAATCCCTATAGTGTTTCTTTCCTCTTATTTTTTACTTCTCAAACATCATATTAGAGTTTGAATCTCCGTCTCACTTTAACAAATAAAAATAATAATAGACTCCAACTTGATAGGCAAATGTTATAGGAGTACTTGGCATGCAAAATTGCAGAGACCGTAAGTTACGTCAGTCCATTTTTTAATTTTTTTAAGATTGCTTTTTACCTGAATTAAAAAATAACATTGTTTTGATAGGATATGAACAAAAATACCATACTAACTAATAAAATCGTGTTATCTGTATGATATTATAAATCTAATAAAAGTGCAATATTGTTAAGAATAGGTAGAATACATATATACGGGAAATCTTTTATATTGCACCCTTATGAATGGCACTTGCAACATTTTTATGTGTTATGATAACAACTTGTTGATTCTAATATAACATTGTCAGTGACACTTGTCCTTTCTATTAAAGTTTAAATAGTCCATGTTTAAGATTTAAAATAAAAATTACATATAAATCAACTAGTAGTTACAAAGATACAAAATAAAATGTTAGGAAAGAGAACTTTCTTATAGATATTTATAAGTATATAGATATAGGGGCGTCTATTAATACCATTCATTCTACTTTTTCCACCCCTTTTTAACTCATCCATGAATTAAATTTAAATATCAATTGCTACTTGTTACATCCCTTTTAATATTCCAAAAAAGTCCCTCTATACAGTAATGTTGTAATTTTAATCCTTTTCTCCTCCCACCCATCAATAATAACCCTCTATTTATTAAACAATCTTTTTTAAAATCAATTTAGTTGCTTTTCTTCTTCTTCTTCTTTTCTTTTTTCCCTTATTGGAGGTCCCAAACAGTGATGAGTATGTATAGCCAGCCGTTAATGTGTGTACATATATATATATATATATATATATATATCTATACACCCGTAATTTGACATGAAGCAGGAAGTTTTGGGCAACAACCCACAAACCTTTTCAACGCTTTGATTAGAAAAAGCAAAGAACCAGCCAAGGGAGGAAAATGATGACTTGGGGTGGACCTATTGGCTGTTGGGTACCCACTATGAGTGGGGAAGAAACCAAGCCGAAGAGAAATGAGGTCATTAACAAAAATTTTTGATTGAACTAACACTTTAGAGAAATTAATGTCCTTGGATACAAAATTTTCTAAGAAGAAAAGTAGCCAAAGTGATTAAAAAATTATTTAGCATTTGTTGGTGAGTGGGTGAAAAAAGAAGAAGATAAAAATTAGAACTTTATTGTAGAGACTTTTCTGGAATATTAATAGAGGTGTGTTAAGTTTATTTTCTTCGCCTATAATCCCAAACAATAAATTCTAAGTTTACTCTCAAGAAAAAGGAATTCGCAAATGAAATTCGAATGGAATTCTTTATTTCTCAAAAGTTTGGAATATAATCGTTAAGTTTCTCTCTCTAAGAATTCTCAGAGTTTCTCTCTCTACAATTTTCTCTTCGAAGTCTCAAAAAGTGTAGTACTTAGATTCTAGAATTCAACTCCTATTTATAGGCTTTGGTGAGTTTTTATGTCAGCTCAGCATCTTTACTCTGAATCTCTCTTTTCCCTCAGTCTGCTTATCATTCATCATTTCTCCAGTCTAAGCCTTAATTCACTACTACAAAAGGTAGATTACACGACGGAGATTACACGACGGTTCTTCAAAACCGTCGTGTAAACCTCACTTTACACGACGATTCTTTAGAACCGTCGTGTAAAGTCAGGTTTCGACCAACTTTACACGACGGTTCATTAAGACCGTCGTGTAAAGTTGCACTTTACACGACGGTTCGGCCAAACCGTTGTGTAAAATTAGTTGAAGTCTAGCTTTACACGACGGTTCGGCAGAACCGTCGTGTAAAGTTAGTTGATACTCACACTTTACACGACGGTTCTAAGAACCGTCGTGTAAAGTGGCATTTTATACGACGGTTTTGTTGAACCGTCGTGTAATCTTTAGATTGCACGATGAGTTTTTAAAACCCGTCGTGTATTCCTAATTTTTTTATTCCTAGCAGCAGCCCTCATTTTATCTCACAGAACTCTCACGCAGCCACAAAAACATCACAGAGACCTGCGAAACCACGTCTCCTCCACTGCAAAACCAACACTCGCATATACTGAATATTTGTGAGTATAGTGATTATTACTTACCCTTCTTTTTAGTTATTTGATATTTATTGACGATTTATTGTAGATGTCAAAAATGGTATATTCTCGTTTTTTTCTTCTTTTTTTAAGTATGATTATTTGTTGACTTTTTTCAATAGCTTAATATATATATATATATATATATGTTGTGTTTTTAAATGTAAAAACTTGATTATTGAATAAATTGTATGATATATTTGATATCGATTTAGGTCGGGTTCTTGGAAATGGATCGAAAATGGATGTGGGCTAATAGATTGACTAGAAAATATCGAGATGGTGTTGAAGAATTTTTGTCATTTGCGGAAACTCACATGAAGAATGATAAGATTCGATGTCCGTATGTGGATTGTGGAAATCATAGATCTCATTCAGTTGATGAAGTTTTGATGAAGTTAGAAGACACTTACTTGCCTGTGGGATTATTTGTTCGTACCAAACATGGTATTTACACGGTGAAATGTGTTTTAATCCATCATCGAAGAACAAAGCGAAAGAACCTATTGTTGAGGAAGATGTAGGAGATAATTTGTTTGATATGGTTAATGATTTGGAAGAACAGTTTGTGCATCGTCCGGAGTTATTTGAAGCAATGATGAATGATGTCGAGATGCCCTTGTATGACGGGTGTAGTAAATATACGAAATTATCCACATTGGTCAAATTATGGAACATGAAGGCATCGGGAGGGTGGACAAATTCTAGTTTCACGGCTCTTTTAGAATTTCTAAGAGAGGTTCTACCGGTTGATAATAAAATACCTACTAGTATGTACGAAGCTAAGAAGACGTTGAGCACTTTGGGAATGGAATATGAAAGAATTCATGCATGTCCAAATGATTGCGCCCTTTATCGAAATGCGTACGAGGATTTGAATGAATGTCCGGTTTGTAAGGAGTCAAGATGGAAGAAGGGTAAGAATCCAACGAATTGCAGCAAAGGCGTGCCAGCAAAGGTGTTATGGTACATTCCTCCGGCACCGCGTCTGCGGCGTTTATTCCGTAATACCGAGCATGCCAAGAATTTAACTTGGCACCACCATAAACGTGTCGAAGATGGCATGCTTAGACATCCAGCCGATGCACTACAATGGAAGACCTTTGATGCCGATCATCCTGAATTTTGTGCGGAATCACAGAATCTACGTCTTGGTTTGTCGGCGGACGGAATGAACCCACATGGTAATATGAGTAGTAGGCATAGTACTTGGCCCGTCATACTTGTCAACTACAATCTCCCTCCGAAGTTGAGCATGAAGCGAAAGTTCTTGATGTTGACCTTATTGATATCTGGTCCTCAACAACCAGGAAATGACATTGATGTGTACTTAGCACCACTAATCGATGATCTAAAGAGCTTATGGGAAAAGGGGATCGAAGTTAGAGATGCTTACCATCAAGAGACATTCACACTCCGTGTAATGTTGATGTGGACAATTAATGATTTTCTTGCTTATGGAAATCTATATGGTTATTCAGTCAAGAGTTCTATCGGTTGTCCCGTTTGTATGAAAGAAACATCTTCCATCTGATTGAAGAACGGTAAGAAAACTGTTTTCCTTGGTCATAGGAGATTCTTACCACAAAATCATCGATACCGCAAGCAGAAAAAAGTGTTCGGTGATAACACGGAAGAAAGAACCCCTCCCCGGGTTTTGACGGGCGAAGACGTTTACGAGATGGTTAAGGATTTGAAAGTGGTGCTCGGAAAAAGAAAACGAAGCAACAATACTCCCGTTGTTGATGGACCTTGGAAAAAGCGGTCAATCTTCTACGAACTTCCATATTGGAGGACACTTTTTGTTCGTCATTGCTTGGATGTGATGCATATTGAGAAAAACGTTTGTGAATCAATAGTGGGCACATTGCTAGACATTCCTAATAAGAGCAAAGATAGTGAAAAAGCACGGCTGGATCTTAAGGAATTGAAGATTAGACTTAACTTGATCCCTACAAAAAAAGGGAATGCAACTTATTTACCTCCGGCGAAGTACACATTATCAAGACAAGAAAAAAGAAAGCTTTGTGAGTGGCTCGCTTCTGTGAAAGTACCCAACGGGTATTCTTCTAACTTCAAAAGGTTGGTGTCTATGAAGGATCTGAGGTTGATTGGAATGAAAACACATGATTGTCATATATTAATGCAACAGCTTTTACCGCTGGCCTTGCGAGGAGTTTTAACGAAGGATGTGAGATTTGCAATTACCAAGCTATGCTCATTTTTCAACTCGATATGCTCCAAGGTAATTGATCCATTGACACTAGAATCACTACAGTCAGAGTTGGTTAAGACTTTGTGCTTGCTTGAGAAGTACTTTCCACCCTCATTTTTTGACATAATGATTCATCTAATGGTGCACTTAGTCCGGGAAGTGAAGCTATGTGGACCGGTGTACTTGAGATGGATGTATCCTTTTGAAAGGTACATGAAGGTTTGAAGGGGTATGTCAAGAACCGAAATAGGCCGGAAGGATGTATAGTAGAAAGCTACATTGCGGAGGAATCGGTCGAATTTTGCTTCAAATATTTGTCCACCGCGGAAGCGATTGGGTTGTCAAAGACTACAAACATTGACCGGAAAGGACTATCCGTCGGCATTCCATCGCCGGTAAATCGATGTGAATGGGAGAAAGCTTGTCTCTATACTTTACATAATAGGGTTGAAGTTGAGCCTTTTATTGAGGTTCACCTCCAGGAATTAAGAGATAGAAATCCAAGAAGAGGAAGAAATGAAAGGTTGCTACAAGATGAACACAATCGGACGTTTCGTCAGTGGCTAGGAAGACATGTACTCTTTCAGAAGGATGGCTTTTCGCATGAGATAATGAACCTCGCTAGAGGTCTGTCGACGATTGTTACACGGTATACATCATACTTCGTCAATGGTTTTACATTCTACACTCGCGAAAGAGATGAGAAGCATCCTGTTCAAAATAGTGGTGTTAGTATCCATGCTAAGGCCATGCACATTTCATCTACAAAGGACAAAAATCCAGTTTATGGAACTATGAACTACTTCGGCTTCATTGAAGATATTTGGGAACTCGATTATTGTGGTTTACATGTCGCACTATTTAAGTGCAAATGGGCCGACAATAATTACGTAAAGATTGACAGTGATGGGATAACAGTGGTGGACTCACTACTACAAAAAGTATATTACACGACGGAGATTACACGACGGTTCCTTGAAACCGTCGTGTAAAGTCGGACTTTACACGACGGTTCATTTGAACCGTCGTGTAAAGCGCACCACAATGGACTTTACACGACGGTTCCAAAGAACCGTCGTGTAAAGTCCGACTTTACACTACGGTTCCAAAGAACCGTCGTGTAAAGTCCGTCTTTACACTACGGTTCCAGAGAACCGTCGTGTAAAGTGTCTCGCGGAACCACTTTACACTACGGTTCCAAAGAACCGTCGTGTAAAGTCCGACTTTACACGACGGTTCCAAGGAACCGTCGTGTAAAGTGCCTCGCGGAGCAACTTTACACGACGGTTCCAATGAACCGTCGTGTAAAGTCGGACTTTACACAACGGTTCCAAAGAACCGTCGTGTAAAGTGTCTCGCGGAGCTACTTTACACGACGGTTCTAAAGAACCGTCGTGTAAAATGCACTCGGCGGAGCCACTTTACACTACGGTTCCAAAGAACCGTCGTGTAAAGTCCGACTTTACACTACGGTTCCAAAGAACCGTCGTGTAAAGTCCGACTTTACACTACGGTTCCAAAAAACCGTCGTGTAAAGTCCGACTTTACACGACGGTTTTTAAGAACCCGTCGTGTATTCCTAACTTTTTTACCCTTCATCAGCCCTCATTTCATCTAATTACAGATCTATCGCGCAGCCGCGAAAAACATCACAGACACCTGCGAACACGAGTCTTCTCCACTGCGAAACCAACACTCGCGTATATTAAATATTTGTAAGTATTGTGATTATTACTTGCTCTTATTTTTATTTATTTGATTTTTATGGGCGATTTATTGTAGATGTCAATAATGGTATATATTCTCTTTTTTTCTTTTTCGGTTTGATTAGTTGTTGAATATACGTTGTGTTTTTAAATGCAAAAACTTGATTATTGAATAATTTGTATGATAAATTTAATATCGATTTAGGTCGGGTTCTTGGAAATGGATCGAAAATGGATGTGGGCTAATAGATTGACTAGAAAATATCGAGATGGGATTGAAGAATTTTTGTCATTTGCGGAAACTCACATGAAGAATGATAAGATTCGATGTCCTTGTGTGGATTGTGGAAATCATAGATCTCATCCAGTTGATGAAGTTAGAAGACACTTGCTTGCTCGTGGGATTATTTGTTCGTATCAAACGTGGTATTTACACGGTGAAATGTTTTTTAATCCATCATCGAACAACAAAGCCAAAGAACCGATTGGTGAGGAAGATGTAGGAGATAATTTGTTTGATATGGTTAATGATTTGGAAGAACAGTTTGTGCATCGTCCGGAGTTATTTGAAGCAATGATGAATGATGTCGAGATGCCCTTGTATGACGGGTGTACTAAATATACGAAATTGTCCGCATTGGTCAAATTATGGAACATGAAGGCATCGGGAGGGTGGACAAATTCTAGTTTCACGGCTCTTTTAGAATTTCTAAGAGATGTTCTACCGGTTGATAATAAAATACCTGCTAGTATGTACGAAGCTAAGAAGGCGTTGAGCAGTTTGGGAATGGAATATGAAAAAATTCATGCATGTCCAAATGATTGCGCCCTTTACCAAAATGCGTACAAGGATTTGGATGAATGTCCGGTTTGTCAGGAGTCAAGATGGAAGAAGGGCAAGAATCCAACGAATTGCAGCAAAGGTGTGCCGGCAAAGGTGTTATGGTACATTCCTCCGGCACCGCGTCTGCGGCGTTTATTCCGTAATGCCGAGCATGCCAAGAATTTGACTTGGCACCACGATAAACGTGTCGAAGATGGCATGCTTAGACATCCAGCTGATGCACCACAATGGAAGACCTTTGATGCCGATCATCCTGAATTTTGTGCGGAACCACGGAATCTACGTCTTGGTTTGTCGGCGGACGGAATGAACCCACATGGTAATATGAGTAGTAGGCATAGTACTTGGCCCGTCGTACTTGTCAACTACAATCTCCCTCCGAAGTTGAGCATGAAGCGAAAGTTCTTGATGTTGACCTTATTGATATCTGGTCCTCAACAACCAGGGAATGACATTGATGTGTACTTAGCACCATTAATCGATGATCTAAAGAGCTTATGGGAAAAGGGGATAGAAGTTAGAGATGCTCACCGTCAAGAGACATTCACACTCCGTGCAATGTTGATGTGGACAATTAATGACTTTCCTGCTTATGGAAATCTATCTGGCTATTCAGTCAAGAGTTCTATCGGTTGTCCCGTTTGCATGAAAGAAACATCTTCCATCCGATTGAAGAACGGTAAGAAAACTGTTTTCCTTGGACATAGGAGATTCTTACCACAAAATCATCGATACCGCAAACAGAAAAAGGCGTTCGATGGTAACACGGAAGAAAGAACCCCTCCCCGAGTTTTGACGGGCGACGACGTTTACGAGATGGTTAAGGATTTGGAAGTGGTGCTCGGGAAAAGAAAACGAAGCAACAATACTCCCGTGATTGATGGACCTTGGAAAAAGCGGTCAATCTTCTACGAACTTCCATATTGGAGGACACTTTTTGTTCGTCATTGCTTGGATGTGATGCATATTGAGAAAAATGTTTGTGAATCAATAGTGGGCACATTGCTAGACATTCCTAATAAGAGCAAAGATGGTGAAAAAGCACGGTTGGATCTTAAGGAGTTGAACATTAGACTTAACTTGATCCCTACAAAAAAAGGGAATGCAACTTATTTACCTCCGGCGAAGTACACCTTATCAAGACAAGAAAAAAGAAAGCTTTGTGAGTGGCTCGCCTCTGTGAAAGTGCCCAACGGTTATTCTTCTAACTTCAAAAGGTTGGTGTCTATGAAGGATATGAGGTTGATTGGAATGAAAACACATGATTGCCATATATTGATGCAACAGCTTTTACCGCTTGCCTTGCGAGGAGTTCTAACGAAGGACGTGAGATTTGCAATTACCAAGCTATGCTCATTTTTCAACTCGATATGCTCCAAGGTAATTGATCCATTGACGCTAGAATCACTACAGTCAGAGTTGGTTAAGACTTTGTGCTTGCTTGAAAAGTACTTTCCACCCTCATTTTTTGACATAATGATTCATCTAACGGTGCACTTAGTCCGGGAAGTGAAGCTATGTGGACCGGTGTACTTGAGATGGATGTATCCTTTTGAAAGGTACATGAAGGTTTTGAAGGGGTATGTCAAGAACCGAAATAGGCCGGAAGGATGTATAGTAGAAAGCTACATTGCGGAGGAATCGGTCGAATTTTGCTCTGAATATTTGGCCACCGCGGAAGCGATTGGTTTGCCCAAGCCTACAAACATTGACTGGAAGGGACTATCCGTCGGCATTCCATCGCCGGTAAATCGATGTGAATGGGAGAAAGCTTGTCTCTATACTTTACATAATAGGGTAGAAGTTGAGCCTTTTATTGAGGTCCACCTACAGGAATTAAGAGATAGAAATCCAAAAAGAGGAAGAAATGAAAGGTTGCTACAAGATGAACACAATCGGACGTTTCGTCAGTGGCTACGAAGACATGTTCTCATTCAGAATGGTGGCTTTTCGCATGAGCTAATGAACCTCGCTAGAGGTCCGTCGACGATTGTTACACGGTATACATCATACTTCGTCAATGGTTTTACATTCTACACTCGTGAAAGAGATGAGAAGCATCCTGTTCAAAATAGTGGTGTCAGTATCCATGCTACAGCCATGCACATTTCATCTGCAAAGGACAAGAATCCAGTCTATGGAACTATGAACTACTTCGGCTTCATTGAAGATATTTGGGAACTCGATTATTGTGGTTTACATGTCGCACTATTTAAGTGCAAATGGGCCGACAATAATTATGTAAAGATTGACAATGATGGGATAACAGTGGTGGACTTTAGACGATTGGGGTACAAAAATGATCCATTCATTATGGCATCACAAGCACTCCAAGTATTTTACACAACGGACCCCAGTAATGTAGAGTTGTCCTTAGTAGTGCCGATGAAGCCAAAATTGATCCGTGGTCAAGAAGATGAGGAAGATGGCTCCGACATTCCATCTTTCACACAGGGCTTGCCACCGGTAGAGGATATCGACGAATTCGATGATGATGTTTCCCACTTGGTTCGACCAGATGTTGAATGGACACGTGTTGAGAAAGCAAAGCGAAAAAAGAAAAAAACTTGAACAATATTATGACATTTATTTTGTACATCAGTTATTTTGTTTTTATTATATATATACAAACATTGTATTATTTAATTTTTTTTTACATGTTCATTGCTATATATATTTTGAAAATTAGTTTTGCATAAAGATAAATAATATAGTATCAGTAATTTTTGGAAACTACACAGGGTTATAAGGCCGTGTATGTGTTGGATAAAAACAGAATTACAAGGATTACACGACGGTTCGTCCAAGAACCGTCGTTTAATAAAGGGTAACCGTGGGAAAACGACGACGGGCCGCTGGGGGACCGTCGTCGTTTCCCACTGTTAAGAGGAAACGACGACGGTCCCTTGGACCGTCGTCGTTTCCACCCATCAGTGGAGGAAACGACGACGGTCCCAGGACCGTCGTCGTTTCCCAGGGGAAACGACGACGGTCCCTGGGACCGTCGTCGTTTCCTCCCATCAGTGGAGGAAACGACGACGGTCCCAGGACCGTCGTCGTTTCCACAGCATAATGGGGAAACGACGACGGTCCCAGGGACCGTCGTCGTTTCCTCCCATCAGTGGAGGAAACGACGACGGTCCCAGGACCGTCGTCGTTTCCCCAGCATAATGGGGAAACGACGACGGTCCCTGGGACCGTCGTCGTTCCTCCCATCAGTGGAGGAAACGACGACGGTCCCAGGACCGTCGTCGTTTCCCCAGCATAATGGGGAAACGACGACGGTCCCTGGGACCGTCGTCGTTTCCTCCCATCAGTGGAGGAAACGACGACGGTCCCGGGACCGTCGTCGTTTCGTCCCATTTGCGTGGGAAACGATGACGGTCCCAAAGGGACCGTCGTCCAATCATTTTTTTTTGTAAAAAAATTTAAAACTTTTCAAATTTCATTTTTCGAAATCCGCGCGAAGACCCACTACTTATACCACAATAGCCTTTTCATTTCTCTTCAAATTTGAGCGCGAATTTCTTTACTCTTCCTCACATTCTCCAAATTTTTTAACTGCCCATATCCTTCACCAACCCGCCGCTCCTATTAATTTAAAATCCGATCAACCCGCCCTACCGTCATTGCCGCCACCGCCGCCTCCTTCTTGGTGTGGCCTTATTTTCATCTTCAAGTACAAGCAAGGTAACTTCGTATATAAACAAAAAACCATTTGCTTCTTTGTATAGTTGTTTGTCACTAAAGATCAATTTTTAAAATTAGTGTTTTTGTTTTTAATATTTCTCTTTGTATAGAAACAAATAGGCTTGTTGGTTTTCAAATTTGGCACTTTACACACATTTATGAACATGCTTTTTTCTCGCACACATCATGCTCGACGAAATGCCATAATGAGTTTCTCTTTTCAAAAAACATAATAGAGTTTGATAAATATTCATAGAATAACTAATGCAAAATTACATGACTTTCTCTACCATGAAAATACAAAAATAATGACTCAAAACGGCATATGACCGTGGAGACCGCGCATGGCGCCCGTGCTCTTGGGCGGCCGTGTGGGGCGCCTGGCGCCCATGGCGCCCGTGGGGGGCGCCTGGGGGGCGCCTGGCGCCCCTGGCGCCCGTGGGAGGCGCCCCCCAGGCGCCTGGCGCCCGTGGGGCCCGTGGGGGGCGCCTGGGGGGCGCCTGGCGCCCGTGTGGGGCGCCTGGCGCCCGTGGCGCCCGTGGGGGGCGCCCCCCAGGCGCCTAGCGCCCGTGGGGCCCGTGGGGGGCGCCTGGGGGGCGCCTGGCGCCCGTGGGGGGCGCCTGGGGGGCGCCTGGCGCCCCTGGCGCCCGTGTGGGGCGCCTGGCGCCCGTGGCGCCCGTGGGGGGCGCCTGGGGGGCGCCTGGCGCCCCTGGCGCCCGTGGGGGGCACCTGGGGGGCGCCTGGCGCCCCTGGCGCCCGTGTGGGGCGCCTGGCGCCCCCCAGGTGCCCCCCACGGGCGCCAGTATGGGGTGCCTGGCCCCCCGTGTGCGTCGCTTGGCGCCCCTGGCCGCCCGTGGGGGCCGCCTGGCGACCGTGTGGTGGGGGCCGGACATCTACCTCTTTGTGTACCTTTGCCGTTTTTTTAAAAAATTAATGCATCGTGTACTTAGTAGTTAAATATAAATTGCTTCTATTATATTGGTATGACATAATTATTATTTTGTTTTGTTGTATTTTTTTTTTTTTGTACAATAACTATAGGTGAACGACTACAATGGAACATTCCAAAAAGGGACGAGCACGGAGGAAAAACCCTTCGGATCCAAATGTCGAAGGGGTGCGAAGGGCAACTATAATGAAACGCGTCCATATGGCGAGGAAAAGGGGTGAACGAATTCCCGTCACGTTTGACGAGAAAGGACAACCGGAAGGAAAGCACGGTGACGAATTGATGAGTTGGATTGGTGTGCTAGCTCGAGAGCATGTTCCAATATGGATACAAGATTGGCGATCTCGTGATTTAGACCAAGTGAAAGATATTATTTGGAAAGAAACCGTTACTTCTTTCACCGTTGATGGAAGCTTTCGGACTGCGTGTATAAAATCATGTGGTGAAGCTGCACGGAATTTCCGGCATGATCTGTACAAGACGTTTGTCGAAGGATTTTTAAAAGAAGAAAGTGTTTGGACACGGCCGCAAAAAGTTATTGACAACTACCCTAATATAGAAGAAGAGGATTGGGTGAAATTCGTTCAGTATAGAACATCCTCCCAATTCCAACAGCTATCTGATCGTGGAAGCGAAATAAGGACAAACAACGAATACTCATCAAGAGGAGGCCGAGATGGATATAGGAAGCTCGATCAGGAAAAGGTATGTCAATTAATTTTGTTCAAACTAAATCATATGTCATTTAATGTATAGAACATTATGCCATCATTTATACTAATAATGTTCAATTACATGCAGTTTAAGAAGACTGGGAAATATGTAAAAAGAGATTGTTTATGGCTTGAGCAACAGATGGGACTTGATGGAGAGTTGAAAGATGCAGCATGTCAAAAAGCTAGCGAGTTGATAGTAAGTTTGCTAACTAACAATGAATTTTTCATCATTAGTATATGTACTTACAACCCTTAATCTTAACTGAGTTATGTTTATTATCTTGTAGATGGAGTTCAACACACAGGAGAGCCAAGGCACTTTCGAATCAGTTGGCACTAGTGATGTATTGTCGCATGCATTATCTAGACCCGAACACAAAGGGCGTGTCCGTGGACAATCAAAGTTCGTAAAGCCGTCTCAGTACTTTAACCTAAATCGAAGTTCGAGTAAAGACCTTGAAGTACAGTCAATGAGACGTGAAATAGAAGAATTAAAGGCATTGGTGCGTGGTCTATGTGCGAACAAAGATGTGGCGCCGTCGGTTGATCCCAACAATGTGCCAACTGTGGACCAACACAACAGTGTTAAGGCTAGTTGCTCTGCCCAAGGAAAACAACATGGAGATTCTGATCCGCCAACGATGGCAGTCGACAGTCAGGAGTGTAAGCTCTATATTATCGATGAAGTGCAGGGTGGACAGGTGCTTGTTGCGTTTGGAAGAGCATGGCTGGAGAGCCTTCCCACCGAAACGGTGCATGGGATTCCCCTGGGGGAAGGGAACGTGCGAGTGTCAATCAATGTGCCAAAATTAAAAAAAGCACCATTACCTATACCGACGTATGAGGCAACAACTGTGGAGGATGCTATTAATGGGTTTGTTGCTTGGCCTAAAACATTAGTCGAGCTCGACACGAGTATGAACAAGGCAAGTCGAGGGCCTAGTCACGTTGCTGACCCAGAATCTGGAAAAAAAAAAACGCCAAAGAAAGCTTGGAAAAAAAACCATCGACTCTCGGACAGAGGTACAACAAGGTGTGCAACAACAACAACAACCTTTGTTCGACTTTAATAACATGAGCATTGCGTTGAGGCCTTTGGCTTATTATGCCCATAGTTCCATGCGTCAAGGTAATCAGATTGAGGTCCCAATACCATACACGATCATGACCTTTGAAATGCCTGTCTTTCTGAGCTATGAAGATATTTATGAGTTCATTAATTTACAAGAAATCAGTGCAAATTGTATATTAGTCTACATGAGGTACGATATTCTATCTCAATAATTTGTTTAATCTAAAAATTCTTCTATATGTCAGGTACAGTAACAATTTTGATACGCTTATATGCAGATATTTGGAGGAACTATGTAGGATTAACGGGCAAGCTGACAAGTTTGCGTTTGTGTCTCCAACCTTGATCTCACCGGTGAGGACAGATACTGAAGATGCTGGCATGAGAGACCGAGCCGACAATCTTATCAGCTTTTTGCGGGACGCACCAAAAGGCCGGCTTTATCTTGTGCCACATAACAGAGGGCGACATTGGGTTTTGGGAGTCATTGACCCATGGGATGACCTCGTCCTTTATTTTGATCCTCTTCGAGAGAAGAAACGGGAAGATTTTACGGCGCTAATGAACATGTAAGTCAATTTTTATATGTTCTTTTTTTTTTAATCTTAATTATTATATGTATCTTAATTATTTAGTTTGAATTTAACCAATTTGCTAGGGCCCTATCGGATTGGAAGATTATGGCCGGAGAAGGAATTAGAAGGAGACAAGACTATAAAACCAAAATCTCGAACCGTCCTTGTCCTATACAAGAGGGAAGTGTTGAATGTGGTTATTTTATTTTAGGTTTTATGAGGGACATAGTGTTGAATGGAATTGATGTACTTGAAAGTAAAGAATTTTTTACTTCTGATGATTTGGATTTAATTAGGGGAGAATGGGCTAACCATGTAATACAATTCATTAATTATGTTTTGTAAACTTGTAATGTAAATATTGGTATGTATTTTTAATTTGATCACTTGGATCGTGTATTTTTAATTTGATAACATACAGTTTTAGGCTAGCACAGGAATAAAAAAAAATCCAATTTTGTTTTAATTAAATAAGATTACACGACGGTTCGAAGAACCGTCGTGTAATGTCCGCATTACACGACGGTTCGGCCAAGAACCGTCGTGTAATCAACGCATTACACGACGGTTCGGTCAAGAACCGTCGTGTAATCTCAGCGTTACACGACGGTTCGGCCAAGAACCGTCGTGTAATGTCCGCCGTACACGACGGTTCGGCCAAGAACCGTCGTGTAATCTCCGTGTTACACGACGGTTCGGCCAAGAACCGTCGTGTAATCTCCGCTTTACACGACGGTTCGGCCAAGAACCGTCGTGTAATCTCGGCTTTACACGACGGTCGGCCAAGAACCGTCGTGTAATGTCCGCCGTACACGACGGTTCGGCCAAGAACCGTCGTGTAAGAACCGTCGTGTAATCTCCGTGTTACACGACGGTTCGGCCAAGAACCGTCGTGTAATCTCCGCTTTACACGACGGTTCGGCCAAGAACCGTCGTGTAATCTCGGCTTTACACGACGGTCGGCCAAGAACCGTCGTGTAATCTCTTTGTTACACGACGGTTCGTTAAGAACCGTCGTGTAATCTCCGCATTACACGACGGTTCGGCCAAGAACCGTCGTGTAATCTCGGCTTTACACGACGGTTCGGCCACGAACCGTCGTGTAATCTCGTCTTTACACGACGGTTTGGCCAAGAACCGTCGTGTAATCTCCGCATTACACGACGGTTCGCCAAGAACCGTCGTGTAATCTCCGCATTACACGACGGTTCGGCCAAGAACCGTCGTGTAATCTCCGCCTTACACGACGGTTCAGCAAGAACCGTCGTGTAATCTCCGCCTTACACGACGGTTCAGCCGAGAACCGTCGTGTAATGTGATTTTGAGGACCCCCACCTTGGTGTAACATTGAAATACCACGACGGTAACTGAACCGTCGTGTTATCTACCACGACACTGGATTACACGACGGTTGATGAACCGTCGTGTAAACTTTACACGACGGGAAAAACCCGTCGTGGAATCCACAATTTTTACTAGTGACTTTAGACGATTGGGTTACAAAAATGATCCATTCATTATGGCATCACAAGCAATCCAAGTATTTTACACAACAGACCCCAGTAATGTAGAGTTGTCCTTAGTAGTGCCGATGAAGCCAAAATTGATCCGTGGTCAAGAAGATGAGGAAGATTGCTCCGACATTCCATCTTTCACACTGGGATTGCCACCGGTAGAGGATATCGACGAATTCGATGATGATGTTTCCCATTTGGTTCGACCAGATACTGAATGGACACGTGTTGAGGAAGCAAAGCGAAAAAAGAAAAAAACTTGAACATTATGCCATTTATTTTGTACATGAGTTATTTTGTTTTTATTATAATTCAAGTTGTATAATTTATTTATTTTGTCATGTTCATTGCTATATATATTTTCAAAATTAATTTTGCATAAAGATAAATAATACAGTATCAGTTATTTTTGTAAACAACACAGGGTTATTAGGCCGTGTGTTTGTTGTGACCAAACAGAATTACGAGGATTACATGACGGTTCGGCCAAGAATCGTCGTTTAATCCCCATGGTTTGGAAGATTACACGACGTCCTGAGGACCGTCGTTGAATCCCCTTAAAAAGAGGCTTCGACGACGGTCTCCAAGACCGTCGTCGTATCTCCCAAAACTGGGGGATACGACGACAGTCCTGGGGGGCCATCGTTTAATCCCCCAAACTAGGGTATCAAACGACGGGGACCATCGTTTAATCCCCCAAACCGGGGGATTAGACGACGATCCGGGGGATTAAACGACGGTCCACCGGACCGTCGTCGAATCCTCCTTTTTGGGGGATTAAATGACGGTCCACACACGACGGGGTTCTTCCGACCTGTCGTATAATCCTAAAAAAATTTGAAACTTTTCAAATTTCATTTCTCGAAATCCGCGCGAAAACCCATTACTTATAAAAAATAGCCTTTTCATTTCTCTTCATATTTGAGCGCGAATTTCTTTATTCTTCTTCACATTCTCTAAATTTCTTAAGTACCCATATCCTTCACCAACCCGGTGCCACCACTATTTTAAAATCCGGTCAAGCCGCCGTGCCGTCATTGCCGCCGCCGCCTCCCTCTTGGTGTGGCCGTATATTCTTCTTCAAGCACAAGCAAGGTGACTTCGTATATAAACTAAAACCCATTTGCTTCTTTGTATAATTGTTTGTCACTAAAGATCCATTGTTGAAAATTAGTGTTTTTGTTTTTAATATTTCTCTTTTTAGAGAAGAAAGAGGTTTGTGGATCGTTAAATTTGGCACTTTACACACATTTATGAACATGTTTTTTTCTCGCACACAACATGCTCGACGGAATGCCATAATGAGTTTTTCTTTTCGAAAAACATAGTAGAGTTTGATAAATATTCATAGCATAACTATAGCAAAATTACATGAATTCCTCTAGCATGAAAATACAAAAATAATGGCTCAAAACGGCCTATGACCGTGGAGACCGCGACGGGCGCATGGCGGCCGTGGGGTGGCGGGGCGCGCCTGGTGCTCGGGGGTTGGGGGGCGCCTGGTGCCCGGGGGGTTGGGGGGCGCCTGGCGCCCATAGGGTGGGGGGCGCTTGGCGCCTGTGGGGGGCGCCAGGCTCCCTCTTCGTGCGCCTGAGCGCCTGTGGGTATTCTAAAAAAATCAGTTTGTGCCCATGCTTTTTTTTTGGACGAAATTCCAACTAAATATGTTTGTGCACCTTTGCGGTTGTTTTAAAAAATTAATGTTATCGTGTGCTTAGTAGTTAAAGTTAAATTGCTTCGATTATATTGGTATGACATAATTATTACTTTTTTTTTGCCTTTTTTTTTGACAATAACTATAGGTGAACGAATACAATGGAACATTCCAAAAAGGGACGAGCACGAAGGAAAAACCCGTCGGATCCAAATGTCGAAGACAAGCGAAGGGCAACTATAATGAAACGCGTCCATATGGCAAGGAAAAGGGGTGAACGAATTCCCGTCACGTTTGACGAGAAATGACAACCGGAAGGAAAGCACGGTGACGAATTGATGAGTTGGATTGGTATGCTAGCTCGAGAGCACATTCCAATATGGATACAAGATTGGAGATCTCGTGATTTAGACGGATTGAAAGATATTATTTGGAAAGAAACCGTTACTTCTTTCAACCGTTGATGAAAACTTTTGGACTGCGTGTATAAAATCATGTGGTGAAGCTGCACGGAATTTCCGGCATGATCTATACAAGACGTTTGTCGAGGGATTTTTAAAAGAAGAAAGTGTTTGGACACGACCGCAAAAGTTGTTGACAACTACCCTAATATAGAAGAAGAGGATTGGGTGAAATTCGTTCAGTATAGAACATCCTCACAATTCCAACAACTATCTGATCGTGGAAGCGAAATAAGGACAAACAACGAATACTCATCAAGAGGAGGCCGAGACGGATATAGGAAGCCCGATCAGGAAAAGGTATGTTAATAAATTTTGTTCAAACTAATCATATGTCATTTAATTTATAGAACATTATGCCCTCATTTATACAACAATGTTCAATTACATGCAGTTTAAGAAGACTGGAAAATGGGAAAGAAGAGATGGTTTGTGGCTTGAGCAACAGATGGGCCTTGATGGAGAGTTGAAAGATCCAGCATGTAAAAAGCTAGCGAGTTGATAGTAAGTTTGCTAACTAACAATGAATTTTTCATCACTAGTATATGTACTTACAACCCTTAATCTTAAATGAGTTATGTTAATTATCTTGTAAATTGAGTACAATACACAGGAGAGCAAGGCACTTTCGAATCAGTTGGCACTAGTGATGTATTGTCGCATGCATTATCTAGACCCGAACACAAAGGGCTTGTCCGTGGACAATCAAAGTTCGTAAAGCCGTCTCAGTACTTTAACCTAAATCGAAGTTCGAGTAAAGACAATGAAGTACAGTCAATGAGACGTGAAATAGAAGAATTAAAGGCGTTGGTTCGTGGTCTATGTGCGAACAAAGATGTGGCGCCGTCGGTTGATCCCAACAATGTGCCAACTGTGGACCAACACAACAGCTTTAAGGCTAGTTTGCTCTGCCCAAGAAAAACAACATAGAGTTTATGATCCACCAACCATGCCGGTCGACAGTCAGGAGTGTAAGCTCTATATTTTCGATGAAGTGCAGGGTGGACAGGTGCTTGTTGCTTTTGGAAGAGCATGGCTGGAGAGCCTTCCAACCGATACAGTGCATGGATTCCATTGGGGGAAGGGAACGTGCGAGTGTCAATCAATGTGCCAAAATTAAAAAAATCACCATTACCTATACCGACGTACGAGGCAACAACTGTGGAGGATGCTATTAATGGGTTTGTTGCTTGGCCTAAAACATTAGTCGAGCTCGACACGAGTATGAACAAGGCAAGTCGAGGGCCTAGTCACGTTCCTGACCCAGCATCTGGAAAAAAAAAAAAAAAAAAAAAAAAAAAAAAAAAAAAAACGCCAAAGAAAGCTTGGAAATAAAACCATCGACTCTCGGACAGAGGTACAACAAGGTGTGCAACAACAACAACCTTTGTTCGACTTTAATGACATAAACATGGCGATGAGGCCTTTGGCTTATTATGCCCATAGTTCCATGCGTCAAGGTAATCAGATTGAGGTCCCAATACCATACACGATCATGACTTTTGAAATGCCTGTCTTTCTGAGCTTTGAAGATATTTATGAGTTCATTAATTTACAAGAAATCAGTGCAAATTGTATATTAGTCTACATGAGGTACGACATTCTATCTCTAAAATTTGTTTTATATAGAAAATTCTTCTATATGTCAGGTACAGTAACAATTTTGATACGCTTATATGCAGATATTTGGAGGAACTATGTAGGATTAACGGCAAGCTGAGAAGTTTGCGTTTGTGTCTCCAACCTTGATCTCACCGGTGAGAACAGATACTGAAGATGCTGGCATGAGAGACCGAGCCGACAATCTTATCAGCTTTTTGCGTGACGCACCAAAAGGCCGGCTTTATCTTGTGCCACATAACAGAGGGAGACATTGGGTTTTGGGAGTCATTGACCCATGGGAGGACCTCGTCCTTTATTTTGATCCTCTTCGAGAGAAGAAACAGGAAGATTTTACGGAGCTAATGAACATGTAAGTCAATTTTAATATGTTAATTTTTTTTAATCTTAATTATTATATGTATCTTAATTAATTAGTTTGAATTTAACCAATTTGCTAGGGCCCTATCGGATTGGAAGATTATGACCGGAGAAGGGATTAGAAGGAGACAAGACTATAAAACCAAAATCTTGAACCGTCCTTGTCATCTTCAAGAGGGAAGTGTTAAATGTGGTTATTTTATTTTAGGTTTTATGAGGGACATAGTGTTGAATGGAATTGACGTACTTGAAAGTAAAGAATTTTTTACTTCTGAGGATTTGGATTTAATTAGGGGAGAATGGGCTAGGCATGTAATGCAATTCAGTAAATATGATATGTGAACTTGTAATGTAAATATTGGTATGAATTTTTAATTTGATCACTTGGATCGTGTATTGGATAACATACAGTTTAGGCTAGCACGGGAAATCACTAAAAATCCCAATTTTTTTTAAATAAAATAATATTACACAACGGTTCGGCCACGAACCGTCGTGTAATGTTTATATTACACGAATATTACACGACGGTTCGGCCACGAACCGTCGTGTAATGTTTATATTACACGACGGTTCGGCCACGAACCGTCGTGTAATGTTTATATTACACGACGGTTTCGATCAAGAACCGTCGTGTAATGTGATTATGATGACGGTGTATCATAGTGTAACATTGAGATACCACGATGGTAATGGAACCGTCGTGTTATCTACCACTACACTGGATTACACGACGGTTGGTAACCACAAGGGTGTAACAAGTAATAATTGATATCTAATATTCAATTGAAGATTAATTTGAAAAAGGGTGGAAAAAAAAAAAAGAATGAGGGATGCCAGTAGATGCTCCATATAGTCTGCTGAGACACATAAGAAATAATTTGTACCATCAAAGCTTTAACCTAATTATAGGATGTTGTAGAACGGGAGACTGATGCAAACTTCTTTATAATATCACGTACTATGTTATTAAACTAAACTATTGAAATAAAATAATTTAAAAATAATAATTTAGAAAAATTCTTGCTTTCTAATATGAGGTATTCTGCCACAGCTTTTCCCCTTTTGGCTTTTGCACGTGTCGGAAAGCCATTCTGAAATTGTGAGGTTAGTTTGGTATTTTCATGTCTGGCACTCTGAATCAGCTAGGTGTTTTTACCTCATATTGTCGTTCAACTTCTATATATACCTACTTCCCCCAAGTATGTTGGCAGTGCTTTTTGGTCATAATAAATAATATTTATATTTAGTCATTGTTCAGGCTTTCTTAGATCTAAGGATATGGATCAGTTGATCTGTTATACATATATGTATATATATCGGTGTGTGTGTGTGTGTGTGTGTGTGTGTCCTCTTTAAATGTTCCTTTTAAGATCTCATGAGTTTGGAGTACTGTTTTGGGCCTCAATCACCACAGTCAGTCATGAGTAGTACTGAATCTTCAACCAGGTTCCCCATTTCTAGCAATTGTCTCGCTTAATAAACAAAGCCTTTGGATTTCATTGTGTGTGTACTAGATTTGTTACTTGTAGAGAGATATATATTTTGTCCAAATTATATTACTATATGTTGTTGAAAATTGGTTAGAAATTTCCTTGAAATTAGCTTAACTGCTGCTACTTTATTACTGCTCGGCTTTTGTGTTCGCGCTCTGTGCTCCCAGATATCTTTTCGTGTATGTTATTTTATTATCATTATTTTTTTTACCCTTATTCCGGTTTAGTAGGAGACCTAGCTAATGTTATGTTTGGTAGAGGTGAAAAGTGGGAGAAAAAAAAAAAAAAAAAAAAAAGTGTAGAGGGATTTTTTGAAAGGAAAATAGGGTTTAGGTCATTTGTTAAGAGAGAAAAATAGAGAGAGAAAATTGATTTATGAGTCCCGGATCCCATTTGTTTTTATCTTTTCAAAAGTGGAAATTTTTTGATAGGAAAAACTGATTTAACTTGTATGAATGCTTGAATTACCTTTTTATCTTATCTTTAAACTAAATTAATATTAAACAATTGACAAATTTTTATTAAATTTATCACATTTTCTATTCATACCAAGCAAGATAAAAAAAATAAAAATAAATTTTCTTTCTTTCGTTTATAAATTATTTTCTCTTTCTTAAGTGTTTTCTTTCTTTCTCTTTTCTTTTTCTCAAAGTGTAAAATGTTGTTGGTTGCTCGGACCTAAATATTGTCGGTTGCTTCAGTGAAGTACACTTGGCATCACATGCATTCTTTTTTATGTCATTTATTGGAGGACAATTTTGGGAAGATATATATATTACGAAAATATAAATATATATTTGTTGATATTACTTCAACACTGAAGCATCGGATCCTATCAATTTGATTCACTCCATTTCAATTTGGTTAAATTAGATAAAATATAAACTTTAAAAAAATTAATGACAAAATTGAGATTTTAAAAGTGTACCAATATATCTTTTTACCATCACGAGATTTATTCTTCTTGAATGATGTATGGAAGAAAAAAAATTATGAATGTTGATATAATCTATCGATAATTTAATATTTTGTGATTTAACTATAGAAGTAGAACTCGAATTCATCATCCTAAATTTGGGGATTTAAAAAAAAAAAAAAAAAAGCAGCAGCAAAAACTACCAGGAGGAGTATGACTTGGACCACTAACATGCCTTGGACATTCAGCAAAACAAAAATGACGTGGGCAATTAGGATGCCGATATCCCAGTGACTTTTGAGACCATATAATATAAATAATAATAAATATATATATATATATATAATATATTATGGCTGAGATCTAACTGCAGCACTGTCGGTGATGACAGGATCTTCCATACCACCAATTATATTCCAAAAAATAAAATAAATAAAACAGCTTGTTATGCTTGGCTCCATTCATGAATGTGGAAAATCAAAATGGAACTCAACTAATTCACATCTGAAATTTGAGATCTCCAATTATTCTATCTCATAAGTTAGAAAATCTGTCTCATGTGGGATTTTTTTATAATAAAATCGAATTAGATTCAAGAAGTGATTGCAAATATAGTTTAACGATAATAATATACTTGACTCCACCATAACATTTAGAGTTTGAATTTCTCTACTCTCAAATTCAGGAAAAAAAAAAAAAAAACACTCAAGAAAACTTTTTTTTTTTTTTTTTCTTTTTAAGCCTCAGGATTTCGTGATATATATATTGTTCATGAATAACAATGCCAAGATTTATGTAGTTGCATAAAAGAAAAATGAAAATTAAATTTGACAAGCAAAATCTTGTTGTTGTTTTGTTTTGTTTTGTTTTTTAGAGACAAGCAAAATCTAGTTAGGAAAAGATAATGCAACCGTCAAAATAAGATACGCTAGGCTCCTTTAAATGCTTATGTTTTAGACAAGCAAAAATAAAAGAAAAAAAAATTCACTAATTTTTATCGAAATATGATTGCAAGTATAGTACTCTAACAATTATTTCATACATAATTACATTATTACATGTAGAGTTCGAATATTCGTATTGTTAAATTAAAAAAAAATTCTGTTATAAAAAAGTATATTTTATACACCAAATTTAATTTTAATTTTAACTTTTTTTTTTTGGTAGTTATGCTAATTTAAATCATGTAGGAAAGCATGATATTCTTAAAGAAAACAAAATCAGAATAAGATACTTTACGATTATAAAATTTCATAATTTTTATTCTTTAATTATGATATAAGTGTTAAATAATCCTAGATCCAAATTATACCTACCGAATACGAAAGTTCTCCAATATTTTCCAACGTTCTGAACATAAGCGAATAGCCAAAGTGTCGGTAGGTGAGATGCAGATCCCTTTCACACTCTTTTAATTTATTTATACTTATTTGTACGACCCCCTCAACTTTTCAAATTAGTCCCTGAACTAAATTTTCTGGTAATTAACTCCTTCAACTTAGAAATCCTTGCATGAGAGGTCCTTCCCTTAATTTAGTTATTATTATACTTTGAAATTTAAATATATATATATATATATATATATATGTGTGTGTGTGTGTTTTATATTATAAATCTATACAAAAAGTGATTGCAAACTTAATGTAATAGTGATTATATATTTAGTTTATATTAAAAAGTGTAGAGTTCGAATCCCAACCTAAGTCGACAAAAATTCATAAAAAATATTTTATTTATTATGGATCTCATAAAATATATACTCGGATATTCAATATATTTATATTCTAATTTAGTCAATGCTCAATTTTAACTATTAAATAATATAAAAATGTATATGTGGTTACAAGTATAATTTGGTGATAATTTGATATTTGACATCACTAAAAGTAATAGAGTCTGAATCACCCAACTCTCAAAGTTAAGAAAATAAAAAAAAGTTTGGAAAAAATGAAAATGAAAGGAAAATATTTTAAATTCAGAATTTTATTTACTGATTTATTTTTTATTTTTTATTTTTTTATTTTTTTCCTTTTATAGCATGAAATTAGTTAATATATAGCTTTGACGGTAATATGACATAAATTTGTTATCATACTTGTAATAAGTGAACATATTTGATCAGTTTCAAATGAATGTTTAATTTTTTGCACAAATCTTATATGGTTTAATTTTTGTGCACAAATCTATAAGAAATGATTCATTTATAAAAGGGCAACACTCAAAGGGTCTCTACTGATAAAGTCTTTTTTTAAACCGCATAAATTGAATCGGATGATGTAGATATTAAGGGTATATATGATGAGTTGTAGGCATCACCCAAGTAGGTGAAGGAAAAAAAAAAAAAAAAAAAAAAAAAAGGAAAAAGCTGGAGAATCAGCCCTAAGTCTTCTCCGTCGCTGGTGACCTTCCCGCCGGCTGCGAAAGCCCCTATGTCGGCGAGCCACCCCGACCCCCCCCCCAACCCCAAGCCCCAGCCCTAGCCGCCCCCCACCCAGCCCCCGAAACCCCCCGGCACCCCCCCTCCCCCCCTAGCCGGCCCCCCAGGCCCTAGCTCGCCTGGCGCCTCCCTCCCCTGACCTCCTCCCCCCACCCACACCCCCCTCAGTGCCCCCAGACGGGGACCCCCCTACCCCCTTTCTCAGTCTCTCCAGACCACTGCCGCCCCCCAACACCCCCGACGCTAGAAGAAAGAGAGAGGAGATGAGAGAGAGGGAGGGGGGATGGGGGGGCACGAGGGGCGGGGGCTGGGAGAGAGGGAAAGAGAAAGAGAGGGGGTGGGGGGTCCCATCGGGGGGAAGGGGGGGGGGGCAGGAGGGGCCTGGGGGGGGGGGGGGGGGCAGCTAGGGGGTGCTGGGGAGTGGGGGGGCCGGGGTTGGGTGGGGGGCGGTCGGGGCTGGGGCTTGGGGTGGGGGGGTCAGGGGTGGGTCACCGACGTCGGGGTGTTTGCCGGCGTTCGTCATTAGTGACAGAGAAGACTTGGGGTGGGAAAAGAATATGAGATAAGGTGTATGATAATTATGATACACGAATAATATTTAAACCATTCGATTAATCTTACGGTTAAAAAAAAACTCTATTGATAATTACTCTAAAAAAGACTCTATCACATTCTCTCTTTTTATAAAAACGTTGCTCGCTTATTTTTTGGTTGAATCTGTAGTGCAAAAAAGGCCAGATTCAGTGGGATTTTTTTTATTTTTATTTTTTGAGGAAGTGTTTGAAGGAATTTCAGATCACCGCGAGTGGACGCACGATGTGCGTCGGTGCTGCAACCTGATTTTGGACAGTACAGCTGGCGCTTTCAGGGCACGCACATTAACACAGATTTTGCTGACTTACTTCTGACTTTTCACTGGTTACCAAATTCCACCCTTCAAACAAAGACTGTGCAACGCACGCGCTCCTGGCTTCACTCTGTGGTAGGTGGGTGGCAAGTATCAGCTAGTGGGCCACCCACCGGGAGCCACGTGGAATTTCATTCCAAAGTCGCAGACCACCGGACATTAAGACCAACCACGGTTCCTTTCGTCAACTTTTGTGTAAGCAAAGTAGGAAAAATACAAAACATGTAAACATGTCTAATTAAGCATGGTTGGTACTAGATTTAAATTAAAAATATTAGGGCCTATTTGAGTTTAACTTACATTAAACTGTATTTTTTTTTTTGTCCTTCTCTAAAAAAGTTTTTCGTCTTTTCTGAAATTTTTTTTTTGTCTTTTCTAAAAAGTCAACAAAAATTACTATTTAAACTTAAAATTTTCAACTCAAACTCATTCACCAAACAAACCCTTAGATTTTAATTGATTATACATTTATCGAGATATCTAAATTATTTGAGTAAAAAAATATTAAATCTTGAAATATGTTCGGAAAAAAGATCAATACGTAAAAAATATTAAATCTTGAAATATGTTCGGAAAAAAGATCAATACGGAACT
>CM019748.1:24158220-24195720 GCA_009761775.1 Ficus carica | reverse complement strand
TCAGACCTCCAACTTCCAAGTTTCATTTTTTAATCTCTGATTCATGAGCAAACCAACCTTCCAAATTTCATTCGAAGTTTCATTTCCTAATTTCCTAATCATTGAGCTAATGACCTATTTATACTTCATCTTTCGTTCACTTCTTTTTCACATTATAGTAGTTTCTAATCTCTCTCTCTCTTTTATTTAGAAAAATTTAAAAAATTAGATTGGGTGATATTTTTTAATAATCTAATTTAATAGATAACTCAATTTTTTTTATTTTTAAGAAAATAATCATTTGTCATTTATCAAATTGGTTAATCAAAGTGATTTGACCATGAAATTGGTGATTTACGTTATTATTATTAATTGATTGACTATTATGTGGTTAATTACTGATTGACCATTTTAAAAAATTGATTAACCATTTTAGAAAAATGGATATTTTAACTAAATTTTTAAAAACTTTGGTTATTTATTATTAAAAACTTCTTAAAAAAAATGCTATTTAGCTATAAATCAATTTTTTTTTTTTTTTTTTTGGTATTTGGTGTTTTTTTTTCACCATTTTTTAGAGGGTATTGTTGAAATATTAAATTATTGTTGGCCAATCTCCTAAAGTTTAATTTTTAGGAGAATTGTTAAACTAACATGGTATTAGAACGGGAGGTCTTAGGTTTATGAACCCCTACAATTGCACTCTTTATAACCCCTTTATTATCATTGTGTTTTTGGCTTTTAATATGTTTCGGGTTTCTTATAATTTGTGTTAGACTTTCAAATTAATATTTGTTCGTACGTTTATCCATTGGCTGGCCTGCACATGAGGGGCAGTGTTGAATTATAAAACTATTATTAGCACACTTCCTAACAGTTTCAGCTTTTGGAGAATTGGTAATGAATAATATGCTGAAATTAACTATGTGTTAACTATTGTTGAAATTAACATAACTGAATCTCTTAAAGGCTGAAGCTTCCAAAAATCAATATGCTGTCTGTGAAATTCATGTGAACTTGAGTTGATATATGAGAATTATAAAGTTGTTTTTGAAGTATTTAAGGCAAGTTGGTATGTCCAACTTAAGGAGGAGTGATGAGATATAAGCTATTGTCAAATATTCATTTAAATTATTCTTTACTATTCTTTCCAATTTTTAGACTGGTTGATTGTAATATAGGAGATTTATATTTATTTGTATTAATTTTCATATTAGGAAATATGATTTTTGATTATAGAAGATTTCATATTTTGGGTAACTTACCTGTTTTTGGTACTTGTAAACTTGTATTTATATGAGAGCTCATTTATAGCACTCCTCACTAGTGAATTTTCTCTCTATTCCTAGTTCGTGGATGAAACTACGTTAATCTTTTGCCTCCTTCTTCTATCTTTTATTCTCTTATTTATTTACTTTCATTTTTCAAGAGGTATATGAGCTTGTATCATTTTTTTTTTTTTTGTTTTTGTTTTGTTTTTTATACTTTGGAGGCCAACCCAACCCAGCCTGAACCGAATTTGAGGCAAGCCGCAATTAGGGTTGGCAATTTGGGTCACGACATGACAATACGACATGAAACCCCGCACGAAATTAGAGGATTTGGGTTTTCCTTAAATGAGTTTGGGTCGAAACAGGTTGAACCCGCTAGACACGATTGAATAGAGGATTAGAACGGATTGAACCTGCTAACCCGCAATTAACTCGTATTAACTTGTTTAATAAGGAGTCATATATGGGTTGACATGAACGCGACCCATTATTCACCCATTTAGAACCCTTATGTAGTTTTGAGCTTTCATAGAAATATCCTTTCTATAATTTTTTAGTTTTTGTTGAAATGAAAATAGGGGGAAAATATTTAAACTCTCAAAGATACATAACTTTCTAGGTTAGGTTGATAAAATGGGTTCATAACAGGTTAAATGACCCTTTAAGTAAGCGGGTTTAGCATGACACGACACAATTAAGAATCGTTAATTAATGGGTTACACGAGTCGTGTCCGTGTCAACCCTTTTACTAAAGGGTCGTTGTTTAGGTTTTGTTTTTGGGACACAATTATTAAATGAGTCGTGTTCGTGTCAAGGCTATAATGTTAATTAAGAGGTCAAACATGACATGAGCATGACTCACTGACACGAATTGCCAGCCCTACCCGCAACACAGTTTTAGTGGGCTTGAAATTAAGTTGCAGGCACACCATTCCTTAAACCGAAAACTTCGACTCGGCCCAAAAGGTGCCTCTAACCCGCCCAACCCAACCGTGTGCAGCTAGCCTTAACGTTTTCTACTTATTTTGGACTTTGTAAGTAGAATCTAAGAAATTGAGGAGGATTGAACATTGTACACACCAGTATATGACTAATTCAACATGTAGGGAGACAAAAAACACCATCCAAGATACAAAATTAAGAGATAAATTTACCACTCTTGAAAATTCACAAATGAGATTAAGAATTTTGGAATAAAAACTGAAAACAATTCAGATTTCCTCTTGATTACTCAACTCACTCATCAAAGTTATTGTTTTTTCTACTGAAATCCGCGCTAAAATAAAGCATGAAACAACCCTTCATGCTAAGAAAACCAAGAGACTAATTCAGCACTAAAAACAAAAGCGGTATATTCATGCATCACACTTGTGGCTGTAAAAATCATGCATTCATGCACACCACACTGAACAGACATTAAAAATGGAAACCATAAAGTCTACAATTAACAAACCATTAAGACTTTTCAATTTCAGCTTAATTCAAATCTGAAACTAAGTCCTTTAAGATTCAATCACGTGGACGACACCTTACACCAATGAACTTGTACAATAAATCCACGTCATTAGTATGTTCGGATTATTAGATTCACAAATCGTATCATCTCCTCTTGTTGGAGAGGACTCGACCTCGAGTCGAGTTTTTCACTGCATCATTTTCTCTGCAAATTTTCTCCTTTGTGGAGAAAATTCAACCTCTAATTTGGAGCAGTTTTAATTGATGAACGTAGGAATAATCTTGGTTCACCATCTTCTAAAAACAGTCTTAAGAATATGTTACTTTCTTTAGTAGAGAAGCATAATCCATAGAAAAACAATTGTGTCAACATTTACCTTCTTCATACATATATAATAAAAAAAGTAAGGATCATGAGAAAATTGTTGAATATCATATATATATATATATAAAATTTTCCTCCGAGCCTCTCTCTCTCAAAAAAAAATATATATATATATATAAATATATGTATCATAGTATCATATCATTGTTGTTTTCTCTTCCATCTCATCATTTTTGTCAATCTCTTTCTCAATTTATTTCTTAATATTGTTTTAGATTAAAATTATGGTTGCTCCTATCAATTTATTAGTTCAATAGTCATAATCAATATTTTGAGGTCTGTTGACTTTCCTTTATCGACTAATTTTAAGTTTGCGCCTCTCAATCGCGTCGATGCAGTGTGTGTTTGACATCACATCGTCGCTTGCAAGTTGCTACAACCTTTATGGCTCTGATACCAACTGTCACTAGCCAGCTACTTTGTCTCTCGCAGACGACGGGCCATGTGCACCTACTTGACCCTCGAGATTAGCCAGTCAGTATAGCAAGTTGCCTGCAAGGCAACAAACCAAGATGCAAGTCCTGTTGCTAGCACAAGGCATGTAACGGTAAATCACAATAATACATAGACGAAACACGTATTTGATAAGCGGCAACAACCAAGGCAAACAAGCACATAAGAACATAGCAATGAGGCAATAAACAAGGTATTAACGAGATAAGATAATGCTATACGATTTTAAAATGGACTACTTGTTTCATTGATAAGAGAGAGGGAGTATACGGCTGAAGCTCCTATCACACTGGTGGCCTAGTCCGATGACAACCTAACTGACCATCCCCCTAAAGACTTTCTGAGCTTTTCTCACTGTACGTGAGGAGACACGTAAAGTGGTGAGGAGGTATTGCTCTTAAAAAGTAATTAAAAAAAAAAAAAAAAAACCAAAGCAAGCGGCCAAGGCTTGACTAATGACCTTCACCAAGTTCACTTGTACAAAACAAGAGTGCATACTCTCACACCTTGCGTTGCATTTATCTTAATATAAAGTTGCCTTTTCTCTTTCATAGGGAAAATTAATTGGGAACGTCTATTGACGCTCATTTTTTTTTTTCCTTCCATCCTTCTACTTAACCACCCATTACAAAAATTTTAAATTTTAATTATTACTTATTAGCCCTTTTTTATTCAAAAAGACCATAAAATTATAATGTTTATCTTTTTTGCACCCACCAAACCACACCCACAAAACCAATGTAAAGTTTTTTTTTTCTCCTACATTTTCTCATACACCAATCAAAGCCCACGTTATTTAAGGTCTTTGTTAAAATATAAAACTATTGTTAGCCCACCCCCTAACAACTTAAGCTTTTGTGATGGATTAGTAAACTAACATGGTATCAGAGCGAGACGTCATGAGTTTAAACCCCTGCAATTACACTATTTAACCCCTTTATTATCATTTCGTATTGGGTCTTTAATGTGTTTCGGGATTCTTATAATTTGTGTTGGATTTTCAAATTTGATATTTATCTGCACGTTTGCCCATTATCTGGCCTACACATGAGGGGGAGTGTTAAAATATAAAACTATTGTTGGCTCACCTCCTAACAGTTTAAGCTTTTGGGATAGATTGGTAAACTAACAGTCTTTCTTTCTTATATAGATACAATTAAATATTATCAAGGAAAAAAAACTACACTTTTTCATTTCACTGTTCATATAGGCAATCATTTGGTTTCCTTTGAAAAATTTACGGCAGGACATGTACTTAAAAAAAAAAAAAAAAAACCTACAAAGCAGCATTGATAACAATAAAGAGTCGGCGTCATGGTGGAACGGCGATCTGGGCGAGCGTGTTGGTATCTTGGAGGATTTAAATCGGTGCCCCGGCACACGATGCCGGAACCTTGGCCGAGCAAGCGGAGTTTGCATTCGGCAAGGATAGTGGAGATTCACAAGTTGATCTCGGACAACCAGAAGGACATGGTGGATCGTTACCACGATTGTCTTCAACTGTTGTTAGCCATTGCGGAGCGAGTAGAGGTGCGGTTCTCAGCCATTGAGAACGATATCGCTTTACTGAAAGCGACTGCTGTTGGTGTGCATCTAGCAGTGCGAGGGGTGGTGAAGGTTCGAAACTGAAAGTTCCGGAACCAAAGCAATTCGGTGGAAGCTGAAATGCGAAGGAATTGGAGAATTTCTTATGGGACATGGAGTAGTACTTCAGGGCCGCTCGGGTGGTGGAAAGGGACCAAGTCACCATTACCAGTATGTACCTTGAGGGAGACGCGAAGCTTTGGTGGCGGACCCGATTAGATGACGATGCTAGCGTGGGTCGACCGCGTATTGAAACGTGGGAGACACTTAAGAAGGAATTGAGGGATCAGTTCCTGCCCTTGAACACCGCATGGGTAGCATGGGAAGTTCTCAAGAAGTTGAAACACACCGGCACAGTGCGGGATTATGTGAAGGAGTTTAGCTCCTTGATGCTTGACCGTGAAGAACATGTCGAAGGACGACAAGCTCTTCAACTTTTTCTCGGGACTACAGCCATGGGCTCAAGCGGAATTAAGACGGCAGAATGTGAAGGATTTACCCACGGCAATAACGGCAGCAGATAGTCTTGTTGATTACAAGATTAATCTTTCTTCAAACAAGTGCAGACAAGAAGAAGGGCGGCGATGGCAAAAACAAAAAGGGCAAGGAGCATAAGAAGGGCAAGAACAAGAAGACCGGGGACTCATCTAAGTAGCGGGGTTCAGATCCACCCAAAGCCAAGGTAATGCTAACTCAGGTTGTTTCTTGTGTAATGGCAACCATAAGATCAGGGATTCCCCCAATAGGAATAGGCTTACTGCCCTCGTGACTGACGATGAACCTAGCGGCAGTGGAGACTCGGGAGATTGCGCCCCACGGGTGAATCCAATCCAGTTGCTGAATGCTATCACGGTGGTGTCTAAGGCCCCTCCTAAAGGCCTTATGTACGTGACGGTGACTATGAATGGAAGATAGGTGCGGGCCATGTTGGATACGGGTGCTACCAACAATTTCGTGTCTCAAGCTATGGTGGATCATCTCGGGTTGGAAGTCTCAAAGAGCCCAAACCAAGTAAAGGCAGTGAATTCGAGGGCTCAAAATATCCAAGGTACCACTATTTCTGTGCTCAAAATGGGTAAGTGGCAACAAGAGTGTCGGTTTATGGCTCTACCCTTGGATGATTTTGATCTTATACTTGGTGTTGAGTTCTTTGTGCAAGCCAAAGCCATTGTCATGCCACATTTGGGTGGCCTATTGATTGCTGGCGAGTTTGTCCTAGTTTTATTCCTGTTGAGCATGGACAGGTTACGGAGAAGCCTTTATGGCAATCGGCTTCCCAAGTTAAGACAGGAATTAAAAGGGGCGAAACGACCATGATTGCTGCTCTGGTGGAGGTGAAACCGGATCAAGTTGTTGAGGTCCCAGATCAAGTCGCGACTGTTTTGGATGATTATAGCGACATGATGCCTGCTGAGCTGCCTAGGGTTCTTCCCCCCTAGACGTGCTATTGATCATCGGATTGAGCTTGAACCTGGAGCTCGACCCCCGGCAAGGGGCCCCTATCGGATGGCGCCTTTGGAACTTGCAGAATTGAGGAAGCAGCTCGGGGAGTTGCTTGCAGCCAGGTATATTCAACCCTCGAAAGCCCCTTACGGAGCTCCGGTGTTGTTCCAAAGAAAGCAAGACGGCACCGCTTACGGATGAGTGTTGACTACGTGCCTTGAACAAAATCACAGTGAAGAATAAATATCCTGTCCCCAACGTTGCAGAGTTGTTCGATCAGTTATCGAAGGCGGCGTTCTTCACGAAGCTTGATTTGAGGTCAGGATATTGGCAAGTGAGAATTGCCGAAGTGATGAAGCGAAGACAGCGTGTGTGACACGGTATGGCTCGTTTGAATTCCTAGTTATGCTTTTCGGTTTAACTAACGCCCCTACTACTTTTTGTAATCTCATGAATGATGTGCTCTACGAGTTCCTCGACCACTTTGTAGTCGTCTACTTGGACGATATTGTTGTGTACAAGCCCGACTCTTGCAGATCATGTGGAACATTTGAAGTTGGTTTTCTCGACGTTGAGGAGAAACTCGCTCTATGTGAGGAAGGAGAATTGTGAATTTTGCCAGCAGGAGATAATGTTTTTGGGCCACAAAGTGAGCAAAGGCCAAATCCGCATGGATGAGAGGAAAGTTCAGGCCATCCTTGAATGGGCAGCCCCAACTGAAGTCTCGGAGTTGCAGTCATTCCTTGGATTGGCGAACTATTATCGACGGTTTATTGAGGGGTACTCGAAGAAGGCCAGCCCTTTCTCGGATCTATTGAAGAAAGATAAGCAGTGGGAATGGACGCAGGATTGTCAGGATGCATTTGATGGGATCAAGTGTGCGATGACCTCTGAACCGGTGCTTGCGGCTACCTGACTTTGAACTGCCTTTCGAAGTGCATACGGATGCCTCGGATAGAGTCATTGGTGGGGTATTGGTCCAGAAGGGACACCCCATTGCCTTGAGAGCCGCAAGCTCAAGGAGGCAGAACAGTGGGTATTCGGCCCACGAGAAGCAGATGGCTGCCGTGGTTCATTGTTGAGGCACTATATGCTAAGAACCAAGTTCGTGGTAGTGACCGACAATGTCGCTAACACATACTTTAAGACGCAGAAGAAGCTGACCCCCAAGCAAGCCCGGTGGCAAGAGTTCCTTGCGGAGTTTGACTTCAATTGGCTGCACAGACCAGGAAGTCAGAACCAAGTGGTGGATGCCCTCAGCCGAAAGGAGGTAAAACTTTTGTTGCTTCGCTAACCACTGTGCAATCTGATTTCCTTGATAGAGTCAAGAATCAGGCATTGGCGGACAAGATGTATGAACAGCTCAGACAACGGGTCAAGGAAGGCTGGTTCGCAAATATTTTATTGAGGGTGATCTGCTTTATGCGCGAGGCAGCAGGCTATATGTCCCAGCGGATGGTGGACTTAGACGGGACTTGCTTAGAGAGACTCACGACCCTCAATGGGCCGGACATCCAGGTGTGGAAAGGATGGTGGCATTGCTATCTAGGACGTACTTTTGGCCAAGGATGGAAGATGATATCGAGATGTACGTTCGCACTTGTCGAACCTGCCAGATTGACAAGACCGAGAGGAAGAAGCAAGCGGGGTTGCTTCAGCCATTGCCTATACCGGAGAGACAATGGGATGGACTTCATATCGGGTTTCCCAACGGTGGACGGCCTAAGATCGGTGATGGTGGTGGTCGATCGCTTCTCTAAGTTTGCGGTCTTTGTGGGTGCACCTCATGCATGCACTGCCGAGGCAGCAGCGGAGTTGTTTTTCAAGCATGTGGTTAAGTTGTTTGGAGTCCCCAAAGACATAGTCAGCGATCGTGATGCTCAGTTTACAGGTAAATTTGGACCTTTTTGTTCAAATTGATGGGTTCAGATTTGAAGTTTTCCACAGCAAATCATCCGCAAACCGATGGCCAAACGGAGCAGATCAATGCGTTGTTGGAAGAATACCTGAGGCATTATGTGACGGCCAGTCAAAGAAATTGGGTGAGTTTACTTGATATGGCCCAGTTTTGCTACAACATACATAAGTTTTCATCCACAGGTTTGAGTCCCGCTGAACTTGTGATGGGACATCAGCCTTTGACCCCTCTCGACGTAGCCAAGATGAAGTCACAAGGAGAGTGTCCTGCAACTTATCGTTTTGCTCGTGATAAGCAAGAACTCATCGAACAGGCTCGGGAAAGCCTGGTGAAGGCACAACGGAGGATGGAGAAGTATGCGAACCAACATAGGCGGCCGTTAGAGTTTCAAGTGGGTGACAAGGTCTTATTGAAACTCACACCTCAGATTTGGAAGAAAGTGACTGACAAACGGTTTCACAAAGGCCTGGTGCAGCGGTATGACGGGCCTTTTGAAGTGATCAAACGGGTGGGCAATGTGGCCTATCGACTCCAATTGCCGGAGAGGATGAAGATCCACCCAACTTTCCATGTAAGTTTTCTCAAGCCTTACTATGAGGATGTTGACCAGGATAGGCAACACGTGAGGTGAGCCCCACCCAATTTACGGAAGCATTTTGAGAAGCAGGTGGTTAAGATACTTGACCATCGAACCATGGGGGCGAGTCGGAAGAATCGGCGCACAGATTACTTAGTGCAATGGGAAGGCAGTAGTGAGGCGGATGCTACTTGGTAACGTGATGTGACGTTGTGGCAATTTGAGGATCAGATAATGGAGTATTTGGAGACCATCCCGACGAGGACGTCGGCTTCATCCGGCGGGGGTGGGTTTGTCAGACCCTCATAATGTGGCGTGCGGCCTGCGTGGGGGCCGGCGCGGGCTGAGCAGTGCCAAGCCTCGGCATAGGCGTGGCGAAGCCAAGGCGAGTGGCCTTGGTTGGTGAAGTCTTGTTCGAAGGGTTCGTGGACAAGCATGATGGCGGCAAGAAGTTAGGCACGCGGGAAGACTAAGGCAAGCATGCATCGGCTTGGGCGGCCTAGCCAGCGGGTCTCGGACAAGTGAGCGAGTTTTGCGAAACTCGGGGCCAGGATGGTCGAGACAAGGTCCGAGAGGCATGGCTAATCAGGCTAGCGGACGTGGTGCGTGTCCGGTCACGGTTTGTTGGCATGGGATGCTGATGGGCGTGAAATGCGGTGCAAGTGGGCGAGCGGTTACACCAGTGACCGAGAAATCTAGGGGTGTGGGCTGAGAGACATCTACACGTGGCCCATGACAAAAAAAAAAAAAAAAAGCAACGATGGCTAGATGATCAATATCATGAAAAAGCGATATACACCAAACAAAACGATAAATACTGTAGTATTCTACAAGAAAAAGATCAAAACATATTAATGGAATTCAAAAAAAGAAGAAAAGTTAATAAAAAAAAAATAGTAAACGAACTCAAAAAGAAAAAAAAATGAATCCATCCGCAATAAAAACAACAACAAAGAAAACAATTCATAAATAAAAATTGTCGAGGGAAAAAAACACTTTACTTTTTCACAATCACTATTCATGTCCATCTTGTATTCTTCTGAATAATTAGGGTACAAGAGGTTTTTTTTTTTTTTTCTTTTCCTTTTTTTTTTTATAAAAAAAGTAGAAGCTAGGGTAAATAGCGTATTTTGTGGGGTGGGTGCAATGAATAGTTTTTACAATCATTGTTGTACTCATAAGTAAGTTTACCAATGGACATTATAGTACTAAAATAATTTATAAAGAAAATGGACGGGAATTAATAACTAATATTTCATTTATTCCAAATCAAGTGAATAAGAAATTACAAAAAGGTCTAAAACAAGCGGGCAATTAATCTAAACATCGTAAATTAGATGGAGTAGAACTTAAGGTAAAAAAGAGAGTGAAGTAAATAGTATTTTTACGTGAAATAATTAAAGTAAATAGTAGATCACAAAAAATAATTAAATAAATAGTAAATTTACTAGATAAATGATTTATTTATTTATGATTAATAGATAATTTATCTAGTAAATTTGCTATTAGTTGTTATTTATTTCAAATATTTTGAAAATCATACCATTTAATTTTATTTAATTAAGTTCTTCTACTTTCTTTGCCTTTCTCCATCTTGTTCCTTCCTCTCTTATCACTGTGAGGCGTCGGGGCGTGACGAGCCTCCATGGAGGTTCGATGAAGAAACCCAAAAAAGTAGTCAATCCCTCAAGGGTCCAAGGTCGTTCTCTAGGAACACCTCTTTTTTTTGGGGTGTAGGGATCTCCCTCTATGAAGCCAAGTGTTTTCTTTATATATGAGTGTCTTATTCACTAGGGTTTTGCTAAACCCTTGTGGTTGAGACACATTATTAATTCATTAGTGTTTTTTTTTTTCTGAGAATTATTACACTAAACATTTCCCACTTGGCTATAAAGTGGTCGTAGTCCCCAATTTGGTACTTTTTGACAGTCTTGATCATAATCAAATTGACACATGCCATGATCTTGGTTTATGTGGGGAAATTCCCCCAACATCTAGCCCCTTTTTCCTTAATAATATATATTTTTTAAGTTATTGAGGAAAAATATATTGTTTTCTTAAGGGTCTACATATATTTACCTATATCTTGGTCGCATAATTCATATAAACGTTGCCACACTTTGGCATGCGTGCCCCTAAGCATATTTTCGGCTTTTGTTGAAAGCATTTTCAGCTTATGGATGAGATCTCATAGGAAGACAAGTACCTGTCTTGATCTTGACCATTAGTGCTTGCAATTATAATCTCAATCCCTACAAGTAAATTCTTACATTTGTCCCTTTTTGGGTTTTCTTTTTAATTTTTTTTATTTCGATTTAAAAGTATAATTGAAATAGTGAGCGATACGAAACTTGTGATTTGATTTGTAAGGATGTTCAAGATGATTTGAACCTTCAAAATTAACATGCTGGTCTTTGATGCTTAAAACGATTAGTCTCCCGATCTTATTAAATCTAGCTCTTGTTACGAGATCTACAAACAACCTAAATCCCCTTCTCATTTCCTATATTTCCAGTTGGAAGCTTCCACAATCTTAAATATTTCCAGTTGGAAGCTTCCACAATCTTTAATATTTCCAGTTGGAAGCTTCCACAATCTTAAAAAGATCATTAATCTTCTCTTTTTCAGTTGGAGATTTTCCTCCATCTTCTCTACATATGAAAATCTCTTTTGGCATGCTTATAGCCTTCTTTACCATCATTATTGTCATTATTATTAATTTAGGATCCTTTAACTTATTTCATTATCATTACTTTTAAAGAAAATGGAGTATGTTAGCACATAAACATAAAGATCCAAGAGGTAACAGGAAAAGAGATATAAAACATGGGTCAAGAAAAATTATTAGGTTAGGAGACAAATCACATGAGCAATCCCTCCGTATTTGCCCCCTTTTCCTTGATGTCTTTTTGAAAAGACATCGAGGAAAACTTATCTTTTTCCACTTGAGCCTAATGCATGAATCTAATCAGCATTTCTAAATTTCTAATCATATTTTCCCATTCATTTGCTTTTCTAATCATACGAGTGATCCTGTTGTTATAAGATGCAAGCATTATTTGATATTTCAAAGTTTGATCTAAGGAAATTCCAACCTTTATTTCAAGCTGTTGGTTTTCAGTTTATTAAATTCAAGGTTCTTGATACAACCTGTACCTCATTTTTCGGTCTATGATCTTAATCGTTTGGTCTGGGTAACTCAAGGTACTCAATACGGCCTGTATCTCATCTTTCGGTCTGGAGAACTCTAAGTACTAAATATTTTCTGAATTTAATCTTTCAGTCTGGGTAACTCGTGGTACTCAATACGGCTTGTACCTCATCTTCTGGTCTAGAGGACTCAAAATTCTTAATATTTTTCTAATTTAATCTTTTGGTCTAGGTAACTCAAGGTACTCAAATGCGTTCTGTACCTTGAGGTTTGAACTGCAATAAGAGGAAAGTGGATGAGTTTCTTGCAAAACTCAAATATTAATAATCAAGCTAAGGCAACGGCCTTGGCCTTTTGACTTGATTAACTTTTAAGTGTTTGAGGTGTGCTCAAACGATCTACACCTCAAAATTCGGTCCAAACCGGTCTTTGATGATGCTTAATTCGATCTGCATCTCGGTCTTATAACATGTATTTGAACAGCATTACGTTAAAGTAAGATTACAATTAAAGCAAGATTTTCTTGCTCTACTTTTAAAAAGGACATTTCCATTACTATTTCCAAATCTGAAAGTTTCCTTCCAACTTGTTTGTGGTTTTCCACGTCCATCCTCTTTCGCAAGTGAATATGCCCAACCCCTATCCACAAAAGATTTAAGGAAAAACAAAATGCAAGAATTGATACAACTTGTGCTTTCATTTTTCTGTCTAGAGAACTTGAAGCACTCAAAATCGTTTTATTCTTCGAAGTCCAATTTGAAGCTTCCATGGTGTTCGAGAAAGGGCATCAGAGGTTCTTGGCACCTCAAAACCTGTTATATGACAATACCTTCCATCAAGGCTTATCATTCATCAACAAAACAGAAACACTTTCTAATTACCATTATTTCAAAAAGGATAATGAAATTTAGCCTCAAACCATCACTTCTATTGCTTGGATTCGATAAATCCAAGGACAATGGGATAGTTGATAACAATTTGTGCCACTTGTTTATTATATACCTCTTTAAGAAAGGTGAAGTACTTTTGAGTACAAAGTCTAGAAAATTCAAAGCATAACAATTTGTAACTTAAGGCTCTAGTCCAGCCAAGACAATTGAAAATGCCTTCTATTTAACAGCTATAGCTTGTAAATAATTTATGGGGTAGACTTTCAAACGTGCAGAGAATGAAAGCAATGTTTAATATTTATAACAAGATAAAGTCTCATACCAGGAAAAACATATCTATCGAGCATATCATACACCATCAAATTCCTCACAATCGTGCATATTGATGACGTTATAAGCAACAATCAAGACTCTAGAGTCATGCACACGGCAGAGTTCAAAACATACAACAGGAACCATCATATGGCTTCTTAAATGTCACTGGAGTAATTACTAGAAGTGTTGTTCCCATTGGAAGTCCCTTATTGCCAACAGAATGCTAATATAATGAGGTACTGACCCTACATTTTTGGCTTTTCTAGCAATTAGTACAGACTATATCTTAAATTTTTCATCTACCTCTTTTTGCTAAAGATGAATTTTGCCTTTGCTAAGGCCAACACAAGCAGCATAATGGCAAGAGTAGAATAAATGCAAGTCCAACAGAAGCCAAGACAGAGGCCAAAAAAGAAATTATATTAGGCATTAAACATCAAATATAACAAGGCAAACTGCTCCTAACAATCATAGAATCAGTTTCAGGCACCAACGAGCTCTCGTAGTCTTACTTCTTGGATTTAATGGAAACAAACTCCCTCATAATTTTCCTGGCTTGCTACCTAACTTTTACTGTTAATGGTATTAAGATTCCTCTTTCTCTAAATATACTCGAGGATCACTTGATTCCCTTAGAATCCTAAAACTTTATAATGGTTCGAGAACATTCTTCTCATAGAAGCTCTACTTCAAAATGCTTATCTTTTCATAAAGCTTTCATGATCACTTCCTTATATATGTGCGCGCGCGCGCGCGCGTGTGTGTGTGTGTGTATTACCATAAACAGAACAAAATAGTCATTACTTGCAAAAATAACTAAGCCCAATATCAATTATAACTTGGTAAAAATCATAACTTTCAACTTTAATTACTATTCAAAACCAGATGTCATATATCTTCTATCATCAAGGTGATTGAAATTCATTATTTCTAGTACTCAAGGATCCGTAGATCTTCTCAAATACCCTAGGCATTATAATAGTCCAAGAGAATTCTTCTCATGGTGGTTTTGACTACAAAGAGTCTATTTCAAGATTTCACGGGCGCTTCTTTATGTAATGTTGAGTGTATTTATATGCTCACTAATCATGAATGAACAAAACAGTTAGTACTACAATAATAAACATCTTCATTCTCAACTTCAACTGCTATCATAATTAGATAATAAGAACATATAGCTTGGAAGACATATAGTTTGAAATGGGTCTTAATAGCAGAAAAAGCCTTTGGCTCTATGAAATGATAATTGTTAAATTATCAAGTTCAATATACTTCACATCTCTAGAGCTTCTAAAACCAATCCCAGGGAAAATCAAGAATCACATCAGTTCATAACAGTAAGCAATGTGAAATGAAAAATTCTGTACCCGTTTTTTAGGTCATGATCTGAATTTGATCACTTCTGGAAAGTTCCAAGACTGCCCTGCTAAAGCTTCAAGTTTATAAAATCCTGGTTTGTCTTGCAAAATTCTCAAAGTAACAACAGAATCAACATTAAAAAGGGCTACAAAATGCCAATTTCTTTATAAAGCTTTCATGTGTACTTCTTCACATATATACATATATAAACATGTACATATATATAAGCTATTAGTCGAATGAAATAGAAAATTCTAAGTAGTAAAGTCCTATCTCAATTGTATTTCCATAGGTCCTGTACATGAATCACTTCCTGACCATCTGAGCTTTAAATGACCCATCTGATCCACAGTACGTACGTGAATCACTTCCTGACCATTTTGACCCATATTATCCAAGCTAGCATCTCCACTACCGTATTCACACCTAAGACGAGGTCTAATTTCAAATTCAACATACTTTAAATCTCGTGAGCCCTAAAATCAAGAGAAGCAAGATTTGAACCTCATGAGAATGTTCGATCTTAGCATTTCACAGGCAAAGTCAAAGAAGTAAAAAAAAATTCAGAACTACGAACAGCATGAATCGAAAAATCCGATACCCATTTTTCTCCGACTACGATCCGATTTGGCTCGCTTCTGAGGCGTTCTGAGGCGACTGGCCGACTGCTCGCGCCTTATATCATGATGGACGATGACACAACTATGAAAAATAAATTCATCGAAAAAAAAAAAACTATGAAAAATAATTCTGATTCACGAATTCGATGGTACAGCTACTAGGCGCAATGATGGTTCGTCTCAATGATGAGAACAGAGGTGGGCTTGTGCGCGACGGCCACCGCCCTCGGTGAGTGGTTCGATGGTGGCGAAGGTTTGATGGCCAAGATTAATGATCGAGTTTTGCTGATCAGCTCTTACCTAATATCACGTTCTTCCACACCTTACATTCGTAGCTTGATTGAATGAACGGGTGGGTGTTTCTATTGAGGAATTGATTCACTTATTTATTTTTTGATGTCTTTATTTTGACACTCAATATATGAGAAAAACAAAGAATACAAAGGAAAACTTTCTCTTTTTGAGTTTCTAACGACAAAAAGTCTACTAATCATTAAAATCTCTACTACCTTGATATAAATTATATTTACAAAGCAAGATAGATTAACCAAAAATTTAATCTTGAATTTTAAATATTCCTAAAATTTAAAATCAAGATCAATAAAAAATTGGAAACATATCATATTATATTCAAATATATAATATTATAAATAATAGAATTATTTATTTACAAGTTCATGCGCCTATGGAATTCTTTTTTCCTTTTTTTAGATTTTAAATATATAATATATATATATATAATTATATCACATATAAATATATATATATATAAGTACACAAACCAGAATTTTCCTTCTTTCCGTTTCTTTTATATATATTAATATTTATTATAAATATTTAATTTAATATCTAATTTTAAATATAAATATTTATAATATCATAAATAGGAAACTAGAAAATATCAATCTGCACATTAGTGGGTCTCACCCATTAATAGTAGGCGCATACAGAGTGGATCCCATCTATTGTATTATCTAACCTTAATATTTAAATAATCTCTATTATCAAATGATACAATTAATTATCAAAACATTACGGTCGCGTAAAATAAGGGCCGAAGGTATGGTAAACTCGGCCAAAATATGACACCCAAAGGGCCCGGCGTAGAGAATTGAGATCTCCTTGATGATCCTCCTTTCGATAACAGAGGGGCAGAAGATAAGTTGGAAGTTTCATCTATCTTACTATCATTCGTCCTACTAACATGTCTTCTGCTTGGAATTGGTTGTCAATGTATGTTATGCTATCTCTGCAGAAGTTACATTATGATGAACTAAAAAAGATCCTCAGGTATATAAAGCCCTAGAAAAGGCATTCTTTTATTGGCAAAAGGAGATTCTTTTACCGAATTGCTTTGAAAGTTGCTAACTCGGATGTTGTCTCCTAGTTGCTCCCTATTCTCGAACTGGAAAATTATTCTTCTTCTTACTATAACTATCCTCTCTAGTCTTCTCAATCTCGAAAGGAACAGGGGGGGTGGTGGGGGGGGGGGGGGGGGGGGGGGTGTGGATGATCATGTAGAGGTATTGACAATCATGATTCACTTGGTTGGTTCAACAACTTTAGTAATCCAGGTGATGTGTAGCGGTGTGTGAATGGCATGTTGTGGGAAGAGCCGCTTCTTTAGTGGGGGCTTCCATTCACCAACGCAGACTAAAAGTGCTCTTCGAACGGTAGGAATCAGACTTTTTTGATAGCTTCAACCAGAAGGAAAGGAGCAGAACTGAGCCATCTCCTGCTACTCGCGCGGCTGCTTATCAGCCCGTAGACCCCAGCAACCTTCGTAACCAAAGCGTCACGACAACATCCAAAGGTCACCTTTGGATTCTTAAGTAGGGGGCCAATACCGTGATCCTGTTTCCTGGATGGATTTATGGTGGTACCAAAGGAGACCAATTCATGATGGCCCCTATGGTCGACCAGAGCGAATGAAGGGAAGCTCTTCGAGCTTTCTCCGCCAGCGGCTTATGCAGTGGTCGGCCTTATAAAGCTCGCTAAGCAAAGCTTACCTCCCCCTCAAGCCAGCAATGGTCTTAGATGAGATAATCTCTCATAGGTCCCAATTGGTTAAACGTTCCATCAGATGGTAAATGTTTTAACACATTCATAGACCACTGGTGAACCGGGAAAAGAAGACGTTACCGGGAATTGTTATCAAAGCTAGGGGTTTCTATTTCAGTAGATAAGAGTTTAATCTCTGAAACAGGATGCCTTGAATTCGCAAAGAAAGTCGGGAGGAGAATCTCATTTTGTATAGGCTAAGGTCTACACCAGTGATGTTAAGCGGACCTGACCCCTAAAAGGAAATAAGTGCTTTCCGAACCAAGCTAGATAGTCTCCTATCACTAGGCTCACCAACCAACCTGGACTTTGATTCTTATTATTCCTACCGGATAAGATTGGATACTCAAATCCGTACCTAGTAAATCAAAAGACATGATTTTATAAATAGGAATCTGCTAATAACTCAGGATTAAGATAATTCTATACAGTGACGGGGTCAGGATTTATTGACAGTTGGGCCAAAAATCTTTTTTCAGTCAAGCCATTAGGCCATTAATGTATATGTTTTTTATAAATTATTTTATTTTTTAAAATCTAAATTGTTTGCCCAAAAAATATGAGTGGTTATATTTGCATCCACAATATTAGTAAATATCCTCATCTAATAAATGTTTCATAATGTAAACATAGTAAATCTATTCTTTTATAGATACTTTTTATATAATACTACATTTAATCGTCTCATACACCCATTTTTATTTTAAATTTAATTTATTTTGTTAAAAATAAATTGTAATATCTAAATAAGAAAAAAAGATATATTTTCATTCTCAAAACGAAAACATTAAGTATCTGTAAAAAAAAAAAAAAAAGGGGGAGGGGGGGGGGGGGCAGGAAATACTAAAGAAGAAAAACTCAAGTAATTTCTAAATAAAAAATCAAGAAATGTCATATTGTATTTAAAAATTATATAAATATAGAATCATGTAAACAAACTTAACAAGAAAATAAAATAATCATATAAAAATCCACATAGAATCAATTTTCAAATAGATATTTCAATAGTTATTGGCTCTTCAAGAGACATCTTTATTTTATTTTTAATTAATTTGAATCCTCTATTAAAATTTTTCATATAGTTATAATTGGAAATAATATTTTAAAACTTTTTAAAATATTATTTCCATTTATGGTTAATGTGGTGTATGTTTTTTTAATTATTTTATAAAAAAAAATTATTTTCATTTATAGGTATGTGGGGTTATGAGCATTCTTAATGATTTTAAGGTAATTTTCTTGCAAGGTAAAAATACATTAAAAATCTTTATTGACTTTATGGGGATATTTATTAATATTGTGAGTGCAAATAAAATCTCCCTAAAAAATTTAAGGGGTGTCAAGACTAATTTATATATATATCCACTATATTTAAAAAAAAAAAAAAAAAAGGAAAAAGATCAAAAAAGCTTTTGGGGGGGGGGGGGTGCATGGCCTCCCTAGCCCTTCCTCCCTCCACCATTGATTTTATATATGATTCACTATATTTAATGAAAATTATCAGCAATTCATATCACGTCACATCCTCGTTCTACATAATCACATTATGTATAATATACTTATTAATTGTCTCACTACATTAACGGTTTGGATATGACCATTTCATTCTTTATGATAATATTGACATGCACTTATGATATTCAATTAAAAATTCTATACTTTAATTGATTAATCAATTAAATAATTAATTATTGATCACAGACCGTTTTAATTATCATTTTTAAATATTATATTCTTATATATAACTCTCATATATATTATTTAAAATCACATAAATAATTATGAAAATTTAATAATATTTATTTAGTATACAATATTTTCCTACCCTTTCTCCAAATCACCAACATTTATTGTCCTCAAGCAAATAAACTGAAAGAAATTACACAACTCTACTATCCTGTCACCAATTTCTTTTGTCAGAAAAGGATGAATGCCAGATGATAATAGTCTTTGCATTATCACATGACAATCATGAGACTTTAAGCTGGTGATTTTATTGCTCCCCTCGATGACATTTTTCCTCAAGTTGGATGCAAATCCTTCAGGAAACCTAACTGATTTAAAACTTTTGTCAATTAGACGATGATAAGGTGTTTGCTGCATGCGGTTTCATCCAACGGTTACCTTCCTTGTACAAATGAACCTCTGGCCATATGTTCATGTCCTTCAAGTCCTTTCTTGCTTTATCAGTTTTCCTTTGTTTTACCTTATATGTTCAACAATGTTCCCAATAGATTATCACACACATTTTTCTCAAATGCATGACATCCAAATTGTGACGCAACAACAGCGACGACCAATACTGCAACTCACAAAAAATAATTTTCTCTGACCATTTTAGCTCTTGAGGCTCTCTCCTCCTTTTAACTCCTCCGAATTTTTCATGTTTGCAGGGCAATCTGGCATGAACATGCCTTAACTGTTGCAGAATTTGATCAACAGTTTTCTGCTGTGGTGGATGTTGTTTCTCAATTTTTCCATCGAACTTTCTACTCCTCTGTATTCTATGTCCACCTGGAAGCCATCTGTGATGCCTGACGTAACCAATTTTACTCATGAGCTGCTTTGACGGTGTATCATCATTGCATGTTGGAGATGCTTTGTATCCTTGACTACTCTAGCTAGATAAACTACTCCTAGTAGGAAAGTCATTAATAGTTCACAACAACGCTGCTCGCATCTTGAATGAAATATCCATTAATGCATCCCGGATAATGATCCCTTCATTCCATAGTTCTTTCAACTCATCAATCAACGGCCCATCAAATACGCATCAATATCTTTGCCCGGAGCAGTTGGCCCAGGAATCAACAGAGTAAGCATTAAGTATGCTGCCTTCATCATTAACCATGGAGGAAGACTGTAGTTGTCAAGATAACTGGCCACGTATTGTACAAGACGCTCATGTTTCCAAACGGGTTAAAACCATCAGCCGCTAAACCCAATCAGTCATTTTGAGGGTCCTTAGCAAAATTAGTATACTTTCGATCGAGCTCTTTCCATGCTTCACCATCAACTGGATGCTGTAACACGCTTTCATCTTGCGAACGGCCTCGTGAGTGCCATGTCATGTTGCTAGTAGTATGACGAGAAGCATACAAACGAATCAGTCAATCTTTCAATGGAAAATAACGCAACACCTTATGTGGAACTTTCTTCCCTTTCACGTTCTTATTAACCCAACAACTCTCATGACACACTGGACATTCCTTTAAGATAGCATTCTCCTTCCAAAAAGACAACAATCATACTTACAAGCATGGATCTTTACGTATCCCAAACCGAGCTTGCTTAATTTCTTCTTTGCAACGAAATGCTAACTAGGGATCTTGAAATCTCTCGGAAATGCATCCTTTATCAACCGCAGCAGCAAATCCAAAAACTGGTTCATCCATTTGCACATCACTTTTACATGCATCAATTTCACAATAAAACTAAGAGAATATTACTTTATATAGCCCGGATACAACTCTATTTCTAATTATGTGAACATGTCTTTGTATTCTCCATAATGAATGTCGTCATCCGCAGTGTCCAAATCAACCTTGACATTATCAATCCCGACATTAGTTTCACGTGGACCAGTAATATTATGAAGAATTTCTAACATCGCATTAACTTGTTCAGAAGGTTCGCTGGTTCTAGTTTGAACGTTGGCATTTTCTCCTCTGACCATGTGGTATACAATACATTAAACGTATTGCTAACAATATGCCTTTGAATGGTCTCTATTGGATGCAACCAGTGATTCAAACAGTGACGACACGGACATCTTACTATTCCACTATCATTGACATGATTTTTGGCGACTTCTATAAATTCTGAAACACCATTCAAATACTGCTCAAATAGGCAATTCTTCACATATATCCAACTTTTGTCAATCGGCATCTTCTGATCACGCACAATTAAAAATACAAGTGTAGAAAAAAGATATGATAATGCAATGCAAACCTATTAACCACCTTCACTTCATAACTACAAGGTAAGGCCCTATCCCATTTAGGATTGTCACTATGTTACCTTATCCACAATGCCTTTTTTCTGCAAAAATTTCGGCAGCATCTCCCTTTAGTTCTCCTAAGTGTAATATACAACACATTCGGAGAACAAAGGAAGATAACCGACAATCTCTATCAAAAGTGCTAGTGGTTTTGAATGACAAATTACACTTATAATTATAATTCCAAACTGTCCAAACGGGATAATTCAAGAATAGGTGAACTCTAAGAGCACCAAAACTTGAACGGGTCTAATGTGTTGCATGAATGCAAATGCAAATGCAAAATAAATATACTTTTCATTTTAATTCGTACGCATGTACGAAATAAAATTATGACGATAAAGTCACGTAGAAAAGAAATTAATAGAAAATTATTTTGTAATTTTTGTTAATGACTTTAGGAAATCTTATCAAGTTATATGACAATTTAATATTTAATATTTAATAATAAAAATATTATTTTTAATTTAATATAATTTAATATTTAATATCATTAATATTAAATTAAATGTTTTCTTTTAATTTTCATTAATATCATTTCAATTAAATTTTTCTTAATTTAACAGCATATAATTTTTAATAATATTAACAATAATTTTAACCTTTTTTATGTTCATTAATATTATTTTTATTACATTTTTTAAATTAATATAATTTTTGATTTAAAAATATTAATATAAATTTAATTTTTTTATTTTTCAATGTTCATTAATATTATTTTAATTAACTTTTTCAGATTAATATAATTTAATAGCATTTATTTTAATTTATATTTTAATTAATTATTTTAATATGTAATTAATAATTTATTCTATTCAACTTTTTAAATGTTCAATAAATTATTTTAATAATTATAATTTAATATTTAATTAATAATTTATTTAATTTAATTTTTAAGGGTCATTAATATTCATACACTTAACTTTTTTTAATTAATAACATTTGATATTTACTTTTTTATTTTAATTTAAAGTATTAAATTAACGTTTTAATTCTTATGAAATTAGTTGTTTTATTAACAAATTTTATTACAGAATCACAAAAATCATCAACCACGTAAACGAAAAATATTCACCAATATAAAAAATTTTCAACAAAAACATATATAAAACCTATCAAAACTACAAAAACAATCATATTCCAAACTCATCATTCTCACAACCATCAAATCCACAACAAAACAAATAAACCCAAAAGTTCTTACCAAACTTTTTATACTCAAATTTTACGTTGTCCTAAAACCAAAAAAAAAAAAAAAAAATTCCCCAAATACTAAACTTTTCATACTAATTTTTCGCAAAACCCAAATTTTGTATATTACAATTTCACAAATCAATTACCAAAACAGAAACTCCCAACAATCACAATACCAATTTTTACAAAAATACCAAAAAAAAAAAAAAAAAAAAACTCACAATTGCAAACTCACTAAACCGGAGTTTGGCATCGGAAATGGAACCCAAGAATGCGGAGGCAATGAACAGCGGCAATGGTGGAGGTAGTGGTGGCTCCGGCGATGGTGGAGGCGGTTTTGGGTGATTTGGGGAAATTTAGTTGATTTTTGACAAAAAAAAAAAAACTCCAACAAAAATAAAAGAGAGAGACGGGGAGGGATGGTGTGGGAGGAGGAACGAAAAAATGAAGGATTTGGAGGGGATTTGGTTCGGAGAATCAGAGAGGCCGAGAGAATTTTGCAGAGAAAATGAGGAAGAAGAAGAACAAGTCTGTTATATAACAGAGTTTTAGCAACAACACGACGTCATCGCTAAAAATAATGTCGTTGATTAAATTCATCAAAACGACATCGTTGGCAAACCCTAATTAAAGGATTCTGACAGTTATTTTAGCGACGACTTATGTCATTGCTCAAAGTGTCTTAAATTTTCACGAAAATTTATTAACCGCTCCAAATTACCGCCTTTTTTTCTGAGGAGAAAATTGAAAATTTTGTAAAATTTTTAGTAAAAGTCATCGCTAAAAGTTGGGCAAAAAAAATATCTCTGAAAGTAAAAGACACGTGGATTCCAACTATCAGTCCATGTTGGGATGCACTCTTTAGTGACGACTTTAGTCGTCGCTAAAGTTCAATTTTTGTAGGTTTATTTTGGCGCAGCGAACAGTGTGGTGGGAAGGACCTATAACGATGTCGAGAAGGTTATTGGCGACAACTTCGCTATATATGTCATCATTGTATTTCCTTTTTCTAATAGTGATTTTATATAAATATGGAGGATTTTACTAAAAATTTTATTATTCTGAATTGTTCAGTGCAATATTAATAGAATATAAAGAGCCAGTGCAACAAGAGTTTGCCTTTATGACATGTTGGGACCAATCCATGATCAAATAAAGCAATTTTCTGGTTTTCATAGGGTCTTTTAATGTTTTCGGATTTGGACCAAAATTTAGTACTTTTCCGGTGAAAACAAACCAACGAGCAAATGTGTGGCTTTGCCACGACGTATGTCGTTTTTCGGTCAAACTCCATCATTTAGTAGGCTTGTTCAAAAAAATCGGTGAATCGAAACCGGCTAACCTAACTGCCATAACCGTCTGATCAACATTGACAGAGTCGGTGACCAAAGGCCTTCGGCCAGGGAACCGAATTGCCCCAGCATTGGAGGCTTGGTTCTTGGTTTGAAACCAAAACCGACCGAGTCCCTCATCTTGGCTAGTCGCAATTCACGATACTAGTCCCCACCTTCCTACTTTTACAGCTATGGCAGCCACGACTCTTATTCTTTAGCTGATTTCTTCATCTGATTTGTTTTCTTTAACTTAAACCCAAAGAGGATAAAATCTAAGCCTATACTCATAAGCCTAATAAGCCAATTTCATATGGTGCACCCTACAATAAAATTACTTTAAAATCCATTAAGAATGCTCAAACCCCTACATACTTATAAACATAAATATTTATTATATATATAAAATAATTAAAAAACATACACCACATAAATATAACTGAAAATAATATTTTTTTAACGAAACAAAAAAGAATTCTCTACAAATTTGACTAATGTTAATTTCATTATAGAAATCCTAAATTGTTCTTCATCGATTTTTTTGAAGAAATCTTTACAATTACATAAAAAATTTCAATGAAGAATTTAGGTGAAATAAAAATAGAAGCAAGCATGTCTCTTGAAGAGCCAACAATGATTGAAATAAGTTTTTTTTTTTTTTTTTTTTTTGATTCATTAGTATTATATGTTTTTACTAATTAAAATTTATGTCATTTTGTTGGAAGTGATATGTTTCCACAAAAGAATTTTTATTGTTTCCTCTTTTTTTTAGAGATATTTTTTTTTTAAAAGAATGGAAAAGCATTTTTTTTTCTTATTTGTTAAATCAATTTTTAATAAAATAAATTAAAACTAAAATGAAAATAGGTTATGAGAGGGTTAAATATGAACTTGTATAAAATTTATCTATAAAAGTAAAGATTTACTATATTTATATTAGTAAACATTTATTAGATTATGGTATTTATTAATATTATGAGTATAAGGGGGTGTTTGGTGAATGAGTTTAGTTTAAGATTTTTAAGTTTCAATAGTAATTTTTCAGAAAAGATAAAAAAAATTTCAGAAAAGATAAAATTTTTTTTCAGAAAAAGATAAAAATCATGATAAAAAAAATACAATTTAATTTAAACAGGACTTGAAAACAAACAAGCCCTAAATATATCCACTCTTTTCGTATTTATAAGCCCATTATTTTCGGTCCATCATTTTTTAAAAAAATTAAGCCCATTCACAAGTAATAAAGGAGAAAATAGCATGACCCAATTTCTTCTTCTTCTTCCCCGACTCAGCCCCCTCCATTGATTAATGGCACTAGTAGAACATAGCCCGAAGACCAAGAATACGTTTTTGGTCGGTAAACCGATTAGTAATATTCTCTTCGGTGTGGTTTTTGCTGCTGCTTCCAGCCCAATCGTTTAGGCCTTCAAAAGGGCCTTTTTTTCGTTTTTGGTAATTTTTGTTTTTTTTAATAAGTTGACCTATGAATTTTGGATTCTAATTTCCGATTATGTTTCTTATTTCTTTAAGTCCAGTAGTTTCCATTTTCGCTCTCTATTCAGTATTTACCATTTCTTTTTAAATTTCATATTTTGTTATTTTTAATTAGGTTTGGTTGTTTTCGTTTAGTTTCCCTTTTATACTTTGTCCTATAAATATGCATGCCCTTTTGTAATGAAGGCCATCTTTTGATGATTAAAGTAACTTTGAGAGTTTTTTTTTTTTTTTTTTTTTTTTTTTTTTTTTTTTTTCTTCTATGTGATTTGAATCAACAAATTTTGATGTTAATTTTCAGTATTCTCTGTAAATTAATAAATTTTAAAATAGTTTTCTAGACAGTCTGTGTGGATGAACAAATTTACTAATCCATTTTTCATTTTTTTTTATTTATTTTAATATGCTTCCGCTATATCGGAACACAACTTTGATGTTTAAGAGAGAAAGTCCTGACAACTAGTGTTTGAAAGTTTGTAAAATGGATCAAATGTAACTAATAGGTCCCTCCCTTTCTAATTAATAAATTTCACATCCGTAACAATAATATTTTGAACTAGAAGAAAAAGGCAATTAGCTCAAGTTAAGTATTGCTTATATGACATGTGCATATAATTAAGAACGACTTTGCCAGTCATCAAACTATATTAGACAAATATGGTTGTGCCGGTTTGCATTTGGCACAAAAAGTAGTTTAGTTGGCTTTTCATTTGTCTTATATACTGCAAAATGTCACAATCGAAGAAAAGGTCATGATTTATGATTGGAATAGACCAGAATTTCCTGTTAATAAAACTGGGGCGAGGGGACCCTTAATTAAGATATCTAATTAATTAATTAATATCTTGACCAACCAAATAGCGCCACATGGCAAGTGGTAACAAGGTTTTAGATTTGCCTTTTAACTTAGCCCTCTTGCCAAAGGAAATGAAACCAAAAAACCCAATTATTAAAATATCTCTACTACCCTTTCGTACAGTGGTGTCACTAATATATAGTTAGGCCAAGTAAACGAAAGTGCCATAGGACTTTTAGATTAGCTGTCATATGTATGCGTTGTTTTGGCTCTTTATTTATTTATATTATTTTAAATTATTGGTTTAAAATTAATAGAAATATATTTTTTTTTTGATGAAGAATAGAAATATTTATTTACTTAAATGGTTATTACTAGACTGTATTTGGAGGTTTCTATTCTTTTTAATCAAGTTAATTATTCACTTTAACTTATATGCTGACAAGTAGGAATCTTTTGATGATTACAAGACATATAGTATAGTTGATTTAATACTGATTTGGTTTCAATTGGAATACACATTAATCTTATATTATATCTCAGCATAATATAATGTGTATTTGGGTGTTTAATGCATTTCATTTCAACAGACAAAAAATTAAACAGTAAACCTTCTCATTTTGTTGTTAATTCATTCTCTTTTTATATCTATTTTTACCAATCATATCATATATTTGTTTCACCGATACATATTAAGAATGATTATTTAAATATAAACAACCTAAATATTATATTCGACTATAATGTAAAAAAAGGATTCCAAACACATAATATATTTTATATATGTCATTAGGGTATAATATAAAATGAATAGTCATCTAAATGAATCATAATGAATCAAGTTTTGTATTTAATACTTGGTAAAATGACTTTATTTCATTTTAGAAAATGGAAGAAACCTATCATTAATAAAAAATTCATGACTTGCAATGCGGACGAGCCGTTTTCAATATTTAATGCAGGTTACTAAAAACAAGAGAAAAGCATCTACCTTAGTTTATTCTTTATTCTGTAATTTAAAAAAATAGACGACTCCATACACACACACACACATTATGTTTCAACCCTTACTTGATGAGCAACAACAAAAATGGCTTTTAGTGCTTATTAATTAAAATATTGAGAGCGACTTTCCAGAAACTGCTAGGTATAATTAATTCTCATTAGTTCCTTTGGCTTTGAACAACATAACCTTGGGAATTATACCGAATAGAGAACAAGTCTCTTCTTCGTTTTCAACGTTCCCACTTGGCACTCTCTCATCAAAGCCGGCCTTTATTCCGATAAACCCTTTCTTTTCTTCCCTCTCTTCCTCTTCAATTCCAACATTTACAATTCATTTTCCACAACTCTACAAATCCCACCAAAAAAAAAAAAAAAAGAGCTCAAAGTTCATATCAGAAAACATCATTAAAAAAAAAAAGGGAAAAATGAACAGGCTCATAAGCTTAGAGCCATCAAATCTAGTAGCGATAAGGATAGAACCAGGGCAGAAATGCTACGGCCAACTGACCTTACGCAACGTCATGTACACCATGCCCGTCGCCTTCAGACTCCAACCAAACATGAAAACCCGATATTCCATAAAGCCGCAATCGGGGATCATAGCGCCGCTCGAGAAGATCACCGTCGAGATCGTCTACCACCTGTCGACGGGCTCGAATCTCCCCGATTCATTTCCAAATTCCCATGACTCTTTCCTCCTACACAGCGTCGTCGTCCCCGGCGCAGCCCCGAAGGACTACTCCTCGACTTACGACGCCGTGCCGAGCGACTGGTTCACCACAAAGAAGAAGCAAGTTTTCACGGACAGCGGGGTCAAGATCATGTTCGTCGGATCGCCCGTCCTCGCACGTCTCGTCGCAAACGGTTCCATGGAGGACGTGCGAGAAGTGCTCGAGAAGAGCGACCCGTGTTGGGAAGCTGCGGACTCTGTCGACTCGGACGGCCAGAGTTTACTTCACTTGGCTATCTCTCAAGGCCGGCCTGATCTTGTTCAGTTGATCCTAGAGTTTGGTCCTGATTTGGAGGCCAAGAATCGATTCGGGTGCAGCCCGATTGAGGTTGCTTCCGAAGCCGGAGAGGCGTTGATAGTCGAGCTTCTGTTGGCCCGGAAGGCGAGGTGCGAAAGGTCGGAGAATTCGGCTTTTGGCCCAATTCATCTCGCGGCGAGAAATGGTCATGTGGAGGTCTTGAGGCTTCTTATACTAAAAGGGGCTAATGTTGATGCATTGACAAAGGATGGCTACACTGCGCTGCACCTAGCGGTTGAGGAGAGGAGGAGGGACTGTGCGAGGCTCTTATTGGCTAGCGGGGCGAAAGCGGACACTCGCGACATCATCGATGGCGACACGCCGTTGCATATAGCCGCCGCCCTCGGGGACGAGCACATGGTGAAGCTCTTGCTGCAGAAGGGAGCCAACAAGGACATAAGAAACCAAGCCCGCCGGACGCCCTACGATGTGGCGGCAGAGAACGGGCACGCTAGGCTTTTTGACGTTCTCCGACTTGGGGACAGCTTGTGTTCGGCGGCGAGGAAGGGAGAGGTGAGGACGATTCTCCGGCTTCTGGAGAACGGCGCGTCCGTGAATGGAGGAGACCAACACGGCTGGACCGCTCTCCATAGGGCGTGCTTTAAGGGACGGGTTAATGCGGTTCGAGTTCTACTAGAGAAAGGAGTTGACGTCGATGCCAGGGACGAGGAGGGATACACTGCATTGCACTGCGCAGCGGAGTCGGGCCACGGGGACGTGATGGAGCTGTTGATGAAGAAAGGCGCCGACGTCGAATCGAGGACGAAGAAGGGGGTGACCGCACTGCAAATTGCAGAGTCTCTCCATTACGTTGGGATCACGAGGATACTCGTCCAAGGCGGAGCCTCGAGAGATAATGTTTCTCAGGTCTATCCAACTAGTGTTTCGTCTAATAGTTCGTCACTTGGATTTGGAGATAAAAAAGTGGATTTTATGGAAGGAGAGAGGGGAGGTGTATTATTGAAGAAGAAGAGAAGTCGAGGTAGAGTGCTTCGTGGTAGCTATGGAAGATCAATGGCTATGGCCGTGGTTTAGTTTGGTTTTCGTTAGGTATATATATATATATAGTACTATATTGTGTTTATGAAGAGGACTATGATTTACCGCCTGCTCATTGCAGTTTATATTATAATGTTTAACCTTATAAATTGATTTAGTGCTAGCAATATATAGCCGTGGAAGAAATAATGATCCACATATGTTCATTCGATATATATATACACACACACACATTTTCGTTAATATACTATAAGAAGTTTAAAGTCATTTTGTTGTGAGTTTGCATCAAGGTTCCTACTGCTACACTATATCTACTTCATTTTTGTTGACAGTGAAAAATGGTCAAGTCAGATTTAATCTTACCACGTATCACTAACGAACAATAATATATATATATATATATATATATAGAAAAGTAGAGAAGACAGAATTTATAAAGTTTTTTCCGGAAATTTCTTTGGCTATGTCCTCTTTGTAGTAGAGGTTTCCCTATTCTTACAATTGAGAGATCTTGAGTAGTCTATGCAGAAATGGCATGGTAAGTCTCAAAGGGCAAAAACAACCTTATATCGACCCCTTTGGACATGTACAATAAATTTACATATAGAAATAAATAGATAATAGTTTTCCCTTGCTTATAATTTGAATTGCTTATGAGATTTGATGATAGGACTTTAATTTCCAATTTCTATTGACTACATAATGCCGAAACATTTAAAATTGATAAACCTATTAATAAAAGAAAACGGATACTATACTAATAAAACATATTCATAATACCCGACTTTTCGGGCTACCTTATAAGGATTTAAATCATGAGTTTAATTTTTAGGTTAAGTTAAAAAGGATATTGATTACCTCAATTTGTATATTTTATAAGAAGGGACTAGTAGACATTTTAGTTGGACATTAGTAATAAAAGTATATTGTTATCACTATCATTATAATTATTCTTGTTGTTGTTGTCGTCCTTGTTGCCCCCATCATAGCAAGTCTAGTAACATCCTTTAAGTGGGTTGGTAAGGCACTTATTCTACTCATTAAATGTTTGGGTTCAAATTATTATTATTGTATTGGTCAGGATATATGGGTAATTCACTTTACGAGGGATTCATATATCATGTGAGGAATATATACCTCCATAGAATTATCTAGACATTCAAATCTCTACTTCTATAACCCAATGAATTTTTATTTAAAAAAAAAAAAAAGCAAGTCCAGTATATAGTGATCTATTTACTATTCTTTATTTTATATTAATATGTATGTAAATAAGAAGTTCAACTTTTGTATTTTTTTTTATTTGTATCTCTTTAATAATATAATAATATATTAATTAAAAATATATATTTAATTAAAAATGTATATTTAATTAAAAATGAAATACCGAAATTGGAATCTTAACGACGTTCACATGTTCCCATGCGTGACCGTTGACTTAGAAAAGAAATTGATCCTAATCCTTTGAATATATCGAGCTGGTTAAAAGGGTACAACGTGGGTCCCACCTGTCTGCAGTGATGGAATGGGTAGAAATGACTAAGAGCTGACCCTGGGCAGGGGTAGGAAGGTAAAATCAGTCTTATGTGACAATGACTTTATGCAGTGGACCTCACACAAATTAATTACTCATTTTTTCATAAATGCAAATTCATCTCGATTATCCCTCCCTATAGTTTTCCCGTCTCTCTCTAAAAAGAGCACATCCCGCATGTAAAAAAGAACGCTTTCGAAGATGTTTTCTTTCGGGGGAATTATACAATGGAATAAGTTTTACTTTATTCCACTGATATGATAAAAATTCTTTTCTACTGACTTTTATATAATTAAGATCAAAGAGATATGATAAATATCGTTTGTACTCTGTTCATCCAACGCCGATGGACACCAACCCTCACCCGCGACGATGGCCAAATCCGACGACGACGACTGGAGACCCAACGACGGTGGCTGTGACTGTTGCCGGAGAAAACCCACACCGCCGTGAAAGTCACGCGCAAACAAGCATGAGGAATCGCGATGGAGGCCGTGGGAAGAACAGTTGACTGGCGCGCCTCGCGATTTCTAAAACCGCTGAATTCTGACCAAGAATAAGGTTGAGATTCCAATTTCGGTCCATCCAAAGCTCGCCTTCCCCACGCCATTAAGGATGATTAGTTTTTTTTTTTTTTTGTTTTTTTGTTTTTTTGTTTTTAAGATCTTGTAGGGGGAGGCCATGTGAACGACGCGATTCTCAGTTCAGTGCACTATCGTGATCTGCCACCTGAGCCGTCGATCCTTCACCGCCACGTGTGCTGTTGAGTCCCCCCACAGGTCGTTGGAGTTCTCGGTAGAGGTAGATGACGGTTTTTCTTTTTCCTTTCTTGTTGTTTTTAATTTTCAAGTGTGAATCTCACGGACATCCTAATTGCCCTCCGCTGTGGGTTGTGGCTGTCGCCACCCAAGCCGTCGATTGCCCACCGCCAGTCGAGCCGTCGAGGCCACCCTCGCAAGGCCATCGGAGTTCCCCACCAAGGTTGTCGGAGTGCTTTTTTTATTTTTAATTTTTTTCTGACATGAAAATTTGATTGTGTGTGGGAGGATTTATTTTAAAATGATGGTCTTTAAATCTTTTTAACCTTTGGATTCAGTTCGAAGGATAGAGAATTTTTATCCTATAAATTGTTGGGATCTAAATGTGTCTAAGGATAGAAAATCAATATTAGGGATTTTCTATAAATATGATATTTTGATATTAATAAGAGAAGGTTATTCATGTTTAATAAGTTGTGTCCTATTTACTTTAATTTGTTGATTGTATGATTATTTTGAGCAAACATAAAATACTCATTGACTGTTGGTAATATATCGGATTACCATATGTATACGGGGTATACATAGAAGACGTGGTAATTTGATAACAGTATAAATAAATAGTTTGCAATCGATGAAATAAGATTTGGGGATCTTATTTATGATAAGATTGTAAAGGTTGTCTACTTCCTTGGAGGGATGGTTTGTCTTGACCATCGGATATGTTCCGAGTAGAAACTTTAATGTATACCAGTATTGAGGTATGACATTGGACTGGACCTAAAGTGTTAATTGATTCGGTTTAATAATTCCGTTTATAAGAATCAATGACATTTTGATTATCATCCTGCATTAATCTTAATCCTGAAATGATTACTTGAGTTCGCATCCATGACTTATGTACTTTAATGCACTACAGGTGAGACACTGTTAATTAATGGTTAATATACTTGTGTTTTGGGTGCATGACTTATGGATGGAGAAATCAAGATTCATAGATACAGAATCCATAGCTATCTTAACGATAGTAAATGTTATCTACTTAGGGGGTGTTTGATATGGGGTAATCTTTTATAAAGGAATAGAAATCTTAAGATTATCATGTTTATTATGAGGTTATCTTATTTTAAGATACCTGGGAATTCGAAACCCATGGGTTTCAGATACCCTTATAAAGGGGTAATCTGAAACCTACCTCCCCCCTTGGGTTTCAGATTACCCCTTATCTAAATACCATGGTAATCTTAAAATTTAAATAATTTAGACACAATTATCCTTTTAACTTTTAAAATTTAACTTTAAAAACCAAACACTATAATCTAATATTCCTAGGATTTTGATTACTTTAAAAAGATTGTCAGATATCTGATTACATTTGATTACCTTCAACCAAACACCCCCTTAAAGGCATTATTTGGGGATTGAAAGATAGTATAACAAGATCTTGGCCATCGGTTTACTTTATGTTCTCTGGTGGTTTACCAATTGTATGGTTTTACAATTGGTGATTCTTTCAATAGAGAATAATGGAACTTTAAGTTAAAATGATTGAAAAGGTAAAACGGAAAAAGTCCTTAATTCAATCATGGATAACATATGTGGATTAAGCAAGAGATGAATAAATCATGGAAGAAGCACTACATGAAAGAGAGCTTTCGTAATATGGTATGTAAACAGGAGTTCAACTTCAAACTTTTAGTGGAATAATTTTGAAGTTGATAATTGAAAAATAATTAATCTGGGATTAATTTTTTACAATTATAGGAGCCTCTTTACATATTTTCATCGGGTCTCTCTATTAGCTCATATAGTTCCGTATAGCGTCTCGGGATTTGTTCCTAATGAGATCGGTAAATTTAAATGGAATTTAGTATTGTCTATTAAGACATGGTACTCTCTAACATGCAATCCAGAAATGATTGGACATGTGAAATTAATAGACAAATGATTTGTCAATATGTGATTGGTTAATTTGAATTTTGGAAATAAGATTGTGTTTGAATTATTTAATTTTGGAAAACAAATTTTCTCTCCTAATCTAAAAGTGATGCATGGTTTTTAGATAGGTGGAGGGAAGAAAATTTTGTTTTAAAATTGTTCAAATATATTCCTAACATTAAATTATTAATTGATTTGAATAATGGAGATTATTTGATGGATTTTTTCTTTCCTTTAAAAAGTTGTGGACGGTTTTAAGAGAAGGAAAATTTCAAATATTCCATTTATTTAAATTAATAAATATGGTTGATGTTTGAGGAAAATATTTAATTCAAATAAGTGAATTTTATTTAAATTCAAAAAGGTTTAAAATGAATTTGAATATAGATAGGACTAGGATCTTTTGACTAGTCTAGATTCTTGATTTAAAATTTGAACCATCAATCTAGCTTGAATTTCAAGTGTGGCCGAATTTTTTGTGGGAAGATTTCCTCTTGGAAAAACGTTTTTAGGTTCAATGAATCTAGCCTTAAAGTTGTATGATCTTTTGATTCAAAATTTATCCAGAAAAATAATCATTAATTATTTTTAAAGGAGATGAATTTTGAAAAAGGATTGGACTTCTATATAAAGACAAGGGATTCTTGAAAAATTAATTTTGGTATTTTTTTTTTAAGAGGGAAAACGTTTTTTTTGAGTGAGAGGAAAAACAATTTAGGTTTCTTCCACATCAAAATTCGGCTATCTTGTGAGAAAGAAAAAGAGAGAAAATTCCATTGAATCAAAACTGTGAGGAAGGTTAAACCGAGTGATAATTTTCATAGGAGGTTAACCAGTTCCTGTTTTGTAGTTTTGAAGAAAGAAGTTGGATCATATTCTCAACGAGAAACATCGGAATTGAGAAGGAAGGATTTAGACTTCGGAAAGCATTACCGGACGCTTGGATTCATAGAACATGTGCCCACACACACTCTGAGACGTGAAACTCGAGAATAGTAGAGAAGACATGTTGGTAAAACGCTCTAGTGATTTCGGAATCCAAGAATTAAGGTACGCTTGATCATTAATTTAATTTATTGTTATATGCATCATGAGACTCTTTTCCGGAAACGGCATAAAAATTTTAAAACTTTCGCTGTGCTGTAACTCTATACCGGATCCGATTTTTCCAACATAAATGAGGTAAAAAAATCTTATCCTATTATAAAATTATCCTTTTTTTTTATTTGTTATTATTATTATTATCACCCTTTTTGAAGAATAACTCAGCAGTCTAGAGACATACCTTTTTCTTTTTTCCTTCCACCTTTTTTTTTTTTTTTTTGGGTTAGGGCAACTCCAATCCCACGCTATTTTAGTGTGGGAGGAGTGTTTTAGAGTATGGGTTGACTCCAATCCATACTTTATATCTTACTTCAAATATGAAGTATGCACAATGTATTTCATATTTGAAGTATCACTATACATACTCTAAACTATTTTTTTAATTAAATTTTAAAGTAATATTTAGGTAAAAATAAAAATTATGAAATTACCCTTAACTTAATTTTTCTTTTAAAATTATCCATTTTTCTATATGTAAAGTATTTGTATATTTAAATCTTAAGTTATATTTTTTTTTATACATTTTTTTATTTTAATATTTTGAATAAATTTTGTAAGGTAGTAAATCAACATACAAGTTTATATAAATTAAAAAGTTGAGAAGATATTCTAATTCATAAACAAACCATAAATAAGCATACATAAAAATACATTAAACAATTACATGTGATAAACCAAAATAACACAAAATACATAATGTAAATGCGTAAAAATAGATAACATAGAGATATTATGGTGGAAGAACAATGATTTAATAGTCCGGTAGACCAGTACCGGATCCTCCAATATCATTGAAATATTGGTTGAATGCATTATTAGACCTATGCATATCATCTTGTTGTTCTTGTTGCTGCTGTTGTTGCAATCATTCAAACAACCAAAACACTATAAATTTCTAGCTCGGCATAGATAGATCAAGGATAAACAAGCTCATATCGTACTTCAAAATGCATTGATCGATCAATTATGGGAAATATATACTAATTCGGAAGCCTAGGGACAAATGTCATGTAATTTTAAGTTTTGTTTTCTAAATATTGAATGTCAGTTTTTTTTTTTTTTTTTTTTTTTTTTTTTTTTTTTTGTGGAATTAAGAAAATCATATAGTTTTTTTTTCTCAATATTCAGTTGTTTTTTACAATCGCACTAAATTTATAGTGTTTTGGTTATCTGATAAAATTTACTATTTTTAAAGATTATTCTAAAAAATAAAAACAATCAACAGATTAATATGTTAAAAAGATTGTATAGGGTCATAATTTGTAAAATACAAATATTATAGGGAATAAATATAAAATAATATTTAAATGATTATAAAAACGAATATAAATAGAATATTCTTTTTAGAGTATGATAAAGAGTAAATGGGTTGGAGATGAAATAGTTATTTGAAGTGACAGATACTCTATTTTAGAGTTTTTGTACTCTAAAATAGAGTATTTGAGTTAGAGATGGCCTTAAGCTTAACATTGTTAAGTGACTGCACCATCAAGCTCTTCCTTTCAAATCAAATTTCCTGTTAAATTTTTTGAGGGGATCCTTAAATCCTCAATTTTAGTACAAAATTATTGTTATCCCCAGGATAGTTGGAGTGAAAATTTCAATTTTTTTCATTTTATTTTTTTCCTTCAATAAAGCCATCTTTTAGTTGCTTAGAAAATAAAGCCATGGAACTGATGCATATGGAACGTGAGAGAAAAGTAAGGTTTCGTATGGTGAAACGGTTTGAGTTGAAATTTTTAAGTTTGAGTTGGTTGGCTTTTTAAAAACTAGTTATAATTTTTATTAACTTTTCAGAATAAGATAAAAACTGAGGTGAAAATTTTGAGTTTAACTTGTATTACCAAACAAAGCATAAATGGTTTGTGTTTTTTTTATTTTTTTATTTTTTGCCTTTTTAGTTTATTTTTTCTTTTAAAAAATAAATATGTATGGAAAAGACCACTTTAAGTCCTCTGTATCCCCAATAAGATGCAATTTGAGCATTGGATGGTTCCCTACCATAGTGTAAAAGGACAAGCCTTTGCCCTTTTTAGAGTAGTGTTGCATTGCTTGATTTGTAGACGTACTGAATTCTTCAATTTGCTTTTTTGTTAATTAATATTGTTGACAGTGAAAATCTGCCAACTCAAATCATCTTCACAAGATTACACTCAAAGTTTTCTTTCCCGTGAATCAAAGTAGGAAAATGATGAACACATAGAGGTTTATAGTGGTTCCCTTCAATGGGGACTACGTCCTCTTTATATCCGGTGGGGTGTTTTCAATATATCTGAGAAAAGTACAAGTAATTCTCTTCTGGGAGAGATCTTATTCTCTATTGGGACTTCAATACATTTAATACTTCTTTCCGTTTAGACAAAATGGTTATTCTCTCTTATGTCTTAACCGACTAACCCTTCTTTGCCACGTGCCATTAGCTTTCTCCACGTCTTGAGGTCTCTACTGCTACTTGATGATCGTTCTCCCGGGTATCGTGGAGTAAGGGGTGACAGTTAATTCCTTGAGAATGCTCACTACTCTACGTCAACACACAACCTTTGTTGAGACCAATCATTGGGGTCCTGATCACTACGTCGAGTCTCAATGCTTAAAGTGATCACTCGATGTATATGGATAATTCTTAAAATTGAGTTCAGATGGGATCATCATCGCTGACTTGGTCACTCATTTGGCTGATTGACATTGAGTTGAATATTAGCTCGATAGTGGTGCAACAATTGCCCTCAGCTTGGAATGCCTCTACAATTGGTGCTCTCGATGTAGAGACAATTCAAGCTTTTCATGTGTGGGTGAGTTAAGTATTTGGCGTCGAGATGATGACGTGCCGTGGCTTGCCTAGTTGGTTCAAAGGT